>OZ038491.1:109372522-109430809 GCA_964036315.1 Acanthosepion esculentum
GTGGAACTCGGATATTCGTAACATATCTAAAGATGCAGGTAAAATCATCGGTTCCCTGTGCACAGATCATAACGGACACCTGCTTTGCAAGATTCAGGTCAGAACAAATATTTTTATATCGCTGCCATATCAGGGCTACAGCTATGAATTACTCGATGAAACACAAGCGTTTACGCGGCCATGTGGGCTAGGAGTTATTTAACAGTATCATAGCAGATACTTTAGTACCGCCGTCTAAACAGGTGATATGTATTCGTTTTTTGCCTATTTTTACAGTAAGGTTCAACGCACGTGTGCCGCTCGGGTTAGACGGTTACGATAAGGCGTTTTTTATATCGATAGTAGAGCAAAATAATAGTTGAGACTCTAGACTTGAACAGGTTAAGATTGTGGTGATCATGCTAACATCATCTTAAGGTTTCTGTTCCATAGGGCAGTAGTTTGGGGGAAGAATCTGCCCTTGAATCATAATTTTAGTAGGATAATGTTATTCTTGATCTGTGTGACGTGATCATGACTCTCCACATCTTTCTCAGCTTTGTTGATCTTTGTAACGTTTGTCTTTATGCCATTACTCTCATCCTCTTTTCCGCCATCCACTCAGATAAAATTGTCAGGTATTTGGCCCACTGCATACCTCGTCAGATTTTACCGTCGATATGCCGTGTGTGTGTATCATATTCTGCAATCTCTTTTTGATTCGAAGAGATTTCAACTGTTTCTTTTTGGTGCTAAGTATAAGTACCATTTTTGTTTCAGTTTTTTTTTTACGAGTTCCTAGTAATATCAGCAACTTTCTGTAGAACCATATTTCAGTTGCCTTAATTCCTTACGCAATCTTTGAGGACATTTCCAGTATGAAATAAAAATATCATTTTCCTGTATAAGATATGAGAAATTTAGTTATTATTTACACTATATTCGGACCTTGTTGTTGTTACCCCAACGTTTCAATCGCTGTACCCTCCGATTTTCGTCAGATGTATATCATCTGCTGCGGCTGAAGAGAAATGACAGCAAGTCTGCAACTGCAGCAGCAACAACAGTAATCACAACACGGACAGCAGGTTTATGGATATAAGTATACTCCAGAAAATCCTCCTAGGGGTAAAAACGTTGTTTTGTGAATTTGTTGACAGTGGTTTTCAGTTTAATCCTAACTACGGAAATGTGCAAATAATAACTGAGCAATACTAAATAAAAATATTTTATTAGATTTTCCTAGACAGTCATGAGCAGGTAAATGAGAACAGTCTCCTCCCGTAGATTGAATAAAGTGTTCAGTTCGGAATTTCCAGATTAATATACTTATGGGGAAGACCGGAGAGCTCAAAACCGAGACGTTGTGATAAAATAAATGAGAACAATAGTCAGAATATAAATAGTTCAGATATACATATATGATTTCATAGTGATTGAGAGTTCAATCCCTGGGTTGGTACTAGCACAGGCGTGCAGTAAATGAGCAGTACCAGATAAAAAGAAGAACGAGATGATATTCCTAGACATGAGCAAGCAATATCGAGAAGTGTCTAACCCCGTAGATTAAATAAAGTGTTCAGTTAAGAATTCCATGTAGATTACCCATTTGAGGAAAGCAGGCGAGAACAACGGCCGAACGTTTAGATACCAAAAATACAAAGACGCATACATGCACAGACATTTTTGGAACTCTGTTACACAATTATATGAAAATGCAATAAATTTTAAGTTATATTATAGTGGTATGTTGATATGAATGAACCATTTGTAGATGCCTGTTTATGGCTGCCTGAATAACATGACCACACACTTTATATTTAACATCAAATATCACAAAACATGAAATACATGAAGGAACAAAATGGTTTTAAAACATAAAATTTGTATTTATTTTGTGTATGATGTACATGCGTAGAAGTTGGTGTTATGTCTCTTAGACTGTGAATATTTTTATCTGAACTCACAAAAGTTGAATTAACTACAAAGTTGAGAAATGCTGAAAAAACTGTAGTTTTAGAAAAATATTTCAAGGAGAAAATTTATTGTTGCATGTTTGGAAATGTTCTGTATGTTTGTTATGTAGGTTGGAAAAGTTCGTACGTACGTGCATGCGTGAATATGCTTTTAATGGCTGACCGCCCATAACGGGCCTTACCGATTCGGCCACTAAGGCTCGTTCGGTTGGCAAGGTCGAATTTACTGCTTATAAACTTCAATCTGCCATGAATCTCTCACGTACATTCATAACTGCTCATGGCGTATCAAATGTATCAAATTTGTTTACAGTTGATACGCCATGAGTAGTTATGAATGTACGTGAGAGATTCATGGAAGATGGAAGTTTATGAGCAGTAAATTCAACCTTACGAACCGAACGATGATCAGTGGCCGAATCGGTTAAAAAGGCACGTCAGGCTATATGAATGTTCCGTATAGGATACAGGTTCGAATCCTGTCCGAGAATAAATAATTTCTATGCAAATTTCTCGGACATTCAGGCCGGTAAATGTGATTTAATACTGTTTATTATAAACAGAGCATTTACTTAAATATTTGTATCTATAAAAAGAATGTTAAATAGAAAAATGTCTTTATATATATGTATGTATATATTAAATTAATTACTATATGTCATAATTAAATTATTACTGCTGATGTATTTTTCTTATTTTTCTTTTGCCTAAGCTCTCTTTCGGAAAAATTAAATCAATTTTATATGATTAGGTAATGGACACTGTACAAATGGACGTGTTTTCACTTGAAAAAAATGTTGATCTATATTTGATCCATCCCAACTTATATATATATATATGTATATATATATATATATATATATATATATATATATATATATATATATATATATATATATATATATATTTAAGTTACGAAAAATTTGGTAATCCGTATAGGTAGTCACAAGGAGGATGAAGATGAAATCCTGTGAGCTCAATGTAATTTCAGAGCTAATAATTTAAAGAAAAACAGACCACTTTAAGGCTCCATGTAATAATTTATTTCAGCATAGCCCTTTTAAAGAAGGCTGGATCATCAGACTACACTTCCAAAATGTGAAAAGAAAAATGAAATGAACATTTACACTTTTGACGGGTATTATGAAGTTTATGTAATTTAACAGAGAGGGCAGTGAGGAGTGGTGTGATAGACATGATCGAGTTTAGGGAGGGTTTATTTTAATATTTCTATCTTAGTATTAGGGGAGGAGGCACCAGACATTGACCTATTTAATCGGTTAACTTAACGGAAGTGATCTATTGAAAGGGAAGGGGGAGAAGAGATATATAAAATTAATAACAATATTTTATAATTATTTTATTACTTTTGATGCTTGGTATCTGCAATAAACCATGGATTTTTCTTTTTGTTTCTTTGCCCTAGCTTTCTTTCCGAAAATTTGAAATCAATTTTACATTATCGGTGATGGAAACTGTAAAAATGGATGTGTTTTCACTTGAAAAAAAATTGAAATGACTGGAATAAAATCACTTTGTAATCTATTGAAAAAAAGAACAATCAATTACTAAAACCTCAACGTTATCAATCAAACAGCACATTGGCAATATCTCCTTTCATAGAAAGCGCCATACTTTTTTTTGTTAGTGACTCGCTAATGTTTTATTTTTCTAGCCATAATGTAGTATTCTTCAATGTGTAATTAAAGCCGGCAACATATCCGTCAAAACATGAAATGATTCAGCTGTTTCTTTAATTGCAAGCTTTATTGCATTTATTTCAGAAACCGGAATTTTGAGTGCAACATGGCCGACTCCTTGGGGAGAAAGCTTTCATTTTTTCCCATTCTCTAACCTGCAATTGGTTAAAATCAAATCAACATGTTTTATACATTTTTTTAAATTCATTATTGTCTTTTCATTCATTTTTTTTAAGAAAATTGGGCGGTTTCATTTTGTTTTCATTCTTTTTTACTAATGACTTGAAGCGTTTCCTGTTTTCAGAATTTCCTCTTTTCCTTTTTTTTCTGGCCTATTTTAATTTTTAATCCATATTTTGATTAAATATTATTTTTAATGATTATTTCTTGCGCCATTGGCCTGCATTGAGTTTGTTTCATTTTTGTAAATGCATATATCTCGTTGGAAGGGAAGTTCTCATGCTTTCGAGAATATTGAATTTAATTTGGAACAGCGATATTTTTTCCATAAATGTTTTCTATTTTCCCTTTCAAATGAAAGAAAAATAAGTTTAATTTCTTCTTACCGTATTTTGTATAATACAGATAAGTGGAAGCAAACAAGGGGTTCGTATTATAAATAAGAACATATTTTCAGGAATTTTTACGTAACTAAAATATCTTATTTCAAACAGGGTGATTGCAAAATTCAAAAATAAGTTTCCAAATCATAATTAAGAAAAAAAGCAATGAACAAATATCTGGTTCATTTTTATTCTTTAATATTATCAGAAATTAAATATTTTAGTGAAATACGTATACGACATTGAGATTTTATTGAATAACACGATACAATTAAAAACAAAATACTTACTAATAGCTGTACTTTCGTGATTTATTATACACAATAAGGTAATTTATTCCCTGTTCTTAGCTTCAGAAACATGTGATCATATTATATTCAATAAAAAAATAAAATAAATAAATAAATTCCTCCTTGGAGGGATTTCGCATAGCTTATCATCTCTTAGTTGTGTCTCTGTCTCTGAGCAGAGTGCACTCAGGGGCTTTTCTGTCAAAGAACAGAACCGCAACTGAGAAAATAAAACTGGGAGGTGCCTAGCCCTGGGGAACAGCTGCCCCAGGCCGCGCACTCCCATTGCACCAGAGGGAGGGAACGGTTCTCGCAACGACGCCAGCGTAACCGACGGTTGCGGCGGCTGTGGGCAATTTTTGTCCCTTGCCCGAGTGTACGCGCTCGGGTCCCCACTTTAAAAAGACCGTGTGTCACATCACGTCTTCGTGGGGGGACGAGTAAACACCATACTCAAGTCGTACGATACACAAGAAAATACTGTATTTGCCCATAGAATTAAGTCAACTGAAGTGATGTGTAGATTAACTAATTATCATATCCGGAATACCCAGGCTATATAATGACTTCAATTAGAAAGAAGGAGGAGTGACTATGCATGAGTGGGAGGTTTCCTTTCAGATTTTTCTGGAGAGATTGATAGAGGAGGAGAAGTGGGGTTTTCCAGATCGGAGTAGATGCTGCGCTTGTAGTATCTGTTCCAATGCGGAGCCTTCTGTTCTCCATTACGTTCCACTCATTGTTGCGTAACATCTGTTAGGTAGCGGCGGTACGACCGGCTATGAAGAGCTAAGACAAGCTATGACCAGATAAGACCAGCTTAGACAAGAACAGCTTAGACCATCGGCCCGAGTGGAAACATTCGTGTCCGCACGTTAAAAACCGACCTTGTGTCACAACCTGACTCATTGTGTGTGTGTCGGTGGAGGAAAGGTTTAGGATAAATCTCGAACATGAAGTTACCTCCCCTTCGCGTTAAGAAACTTCCATATTCATTCGAATGTAACTAGTGTATTTGTTTGCTATTAAAACCTATGCAAATGGTTATTTAGTCGTGTTATCCGTTTCTATTACATCTTCCCCTCACAAAATAAGACAAGAATTATTTTTGAGTTGTGGGTGTGAGAATTTCTTTTTCAGTTCTGTAAGAAATCTCTGGCAGCAAAAGACGTATTTTTCTAAAATGCCCTGTCTGAAATTGAAATACTTCCGAATCATATCAACAAAAACAGAGATTTGTTTTAACTGGAAGACTAAAAACATCTTATCCTTCATAGTATTTCCTTAAGGGCAAAATGTTATAGTGTAAATCCTGAACTCACCTATATTAGTTGTACCCAGGCAGATACTCTACAAGCTATGACCAGCGACCGGAGTGGAAACATTCTGGTCCCCACGTTAAAAACTGACCTTGTGTCACAACCTGACTCAGTGGTGATAGTGAGGGGGTTGGTCGTCAAGCTAAATCACGGTCACGAAATTACCTCCCCATCCTGTTAATGTAAATCTCGAACTACGGATAATCATTGAGTAATACTAAAAAGGTCTTAGGACTTCACAACATCAACATTTTCCCATTTTTGTTAATTACTTTCCTTCATTATTCTACTCGCATTTTGATCCACCATTCCTGCTATTTCATAAATATAAACATTGAATTTCTAGGTCCTTCGGCTTTCGGTTGTGGTTAGCTAATTTGTTTTACCATCACTAGTGAGGAGAGAATTCCTTACTCACTGCGTAAGACGTACAAAATACGAGATTAAATAAACCTAGCTTTTTATTTTGCGAAAACAACCAACTCTTTTAATTTAAATTCAATACTCCAAATCTTTTTTTTCTTCTACAGTGTAACCCGGATATAAGAGAGTTGTCGGGACCGGATAAGAAGTATCTTATATCCGGGTTTGGTCTATTATATATACATTAACACAGGCTCTAATTTGGGACCAGAGAACATCTCTCTTATATCCGGATTTGTCTTATATCCGGGTTATACTGTATAGGCTCACATAACACAACTCTAGAATTCCCCATGCACATGCAACGAATCCCTATATCTGTCTAGTTAGTAACCCTATTTCAAAATTAACGCACTAAAACCTTAACGACATCTTCCCTTGTAAACATTAAAATTCAATAGATTATCATTTCACTGTTGAAATTGATAGATGCAACCGTAATTTCTATTCTAATGATTCCATCTCTCAGACTTCACACCTCTGGCACCCTTTTCTGGCTTCTTGCATTTCTGCCAACTACGATCTGCAAGAGTTGAAATGAAACCCGAGACGACATTTTTCTCTCCCCTTGACGCCATTTGTTTTAATTATGCTCGTTACTTTATAATTTTTTTTACGTTTCTTTAACGCTCACTAACTTTTAATGTTTTAATGTCAAAAGGTGGAATGATTAAAATAAATTCCACCTGGATTATATTTCGTGTAAACAACTTCCAAATAAAAAATGTTTGCTCTTCGACATATATGCTAAAATAAAGCTATGAATTCGCATAGGTGTTTTTCTGATAGGTTTTCTTTAAAAAAAATACTCCCCAAGCATGTTAATAAACGCCACTAAGATTCAAGAACACGACATAAAAGCTGTGGACATCACAACAGAGTCCTGGGAGAGCCTGGTAGCCATACGATCCGAATGGTGAGAAACCCTGACCAAACACCTCAAGTCAGGAGAGGAGAAGCTGACACAAGTCACCACAGAAAGTCGATCCCGCAAAAAGCAAAGTAACAGCTTCAGCAGACAAGAGACAGAACACACATACACGACCTCTGCAACAGAGATTGTTACTCCTGCATCTGTCTCTACTGTCACTGAGGTCAATGCTCAAGCCAAACAAACAACCAGGATGCTACCCATTGTCAACCCTGACCGACGGAGGCCTACATAAGCAGAGGTTACTGGGTTCGAAAGAAACAGAGGTTTCAATGAGACAGAAGACGATGATTAATATTGTATTTACATTTTTAATATCATCATGATCGGGGAAGTAGGAGGCCGGAAAAGATTTCCACCTGCGTGAGCTGCCAGAAAAGAAACTCTTAGCATAGAAATTAAGTTTACAACTACTAATGTTAACAGTAGAATTATTTAGATCTAGGTACTAATCTAGTACTGCACTTAAATTTGCGAAGCTGTGGTACCATAGGTGAAACTGTACTGATAAATCATCAGTTACCTCCCCTTAAGATCTAGTCGGTATAAAAAGCACCCTGTAAAACCCGTCCACAGGCGAGTAGTCAGAGTAAAGTGCAATAAAGCTTTGGCATAAGTTTATTCACTGTTTCTGTTTTTGCTACAGAAAGAATCAGTACAATTAACATGAAAATATTTATAGAAATGGCTCATCGATGGTACGTTACAACGGTGGCAGGGTACTTTATGATGATTAGCTTCACGAGTAACACTCTATGTTTGCGATGATTTAAAAAACATTTCCCAACCTGTTATTGGACAACTCAGCTTCTACAGACAACTTCATGCAATTAAGGATGCTTATGTATCAAACGTTTTGGAACTTCGCCAATTCAGTTCAAATATAGGTCCCACTGGACACAGGACTAAAAAATAAAAAATGATGAGGTATCCCTAGATATAGACAGAGGAACGTAAACAATCTTACCCTGTAGATTAAAAAAAGGGGTTCCGTTAGGAATTCTTCTGAGGGATCGTCAGACCTGAAGAAGGTTGGAGAATGTAATGGCTGGAATTTTATATCTGTCTATATTTCTGAGATGAGGTATTATGTAAACTATTTATATTATTCGGACAAATGTCCTCATCTTTGTCGCCATATTTATTACAATATTTCGGCCGTTCAGTCCCGTCAAAATTTCTGAGATGTGGTATTATGTACACTAATTACATTATTCGGACTATTGTCCTCATCTTTGTCGACATATTTATTACAACGTTTCGGCGTTTCAGTATCTGTCTATATTTCTGAGATGAGGTATTATGTACACTATTTACATTATTCGGACTATTGTCCTCATTATTGTTGCTATATTTATTACAACTTTTCGGACCTTTAGTATCTGTCTATATCTCTGAGATCAGGCAGTATGCACACTATTTACATTATTCGGACTATTGTCATCTTTGTCGCCATATTTATTACAACGTTTCGCCTTTATCTACCGTGCCATGTGTCCTCCAGTGACAGGAAACAAAGAGTGTTAGTTCCGGTTAAGGCTGTGGAGAACGTGGAGAGGGGAATTAACAGAATATAACTGACAATTGACATCCATTAAAGATGGCACGCCGAACTAGAACAGTCTACCCCAGTGAGCGAAATAAAGGGTTCAGTTCGACATTCCAACCACCTGAAGAAGGTCGGAGTGTACAACGACCGAATCGTTGTAATAAATATGTCGGGAAAGATGAGAACAATAGTCCGAATAATGTAAATACTGCAATTTTATGCTAACATAAACAAAGATAAACGATAACAAACCGAAAGTAATAATAATGAAAGAAGGAAAGAAAAAAATGTTTATAATTTAATGATTTATTTTTGAGAACATTTAGAAAATAGCTGCACCTAGAATCGACTTATACACGAGTATTTATGATACTTCTAGTATTCACTGTTTTCCTTGCGTAATTTCTCCCCCTGGGTATGCTACATTTTATTTCGATTTGTAGCGCTTTTTTTAAAATGATTTGCCTTTCCTTTTAATCCCACAATATTAATCGAATCATGTTTTTCTTTCTTTCTTAATCATTCACTCACTCCATTACTCTCTTGCTTTTATTTCCTCTTGATTCTTTTTTTCATTTCTGCTGTCTTCCTGTTTATTCTCTTCCGCCGGCCTCCAGAGCTTTTAGCGTCGAATTCTAAGGAGCCATCGAGTTCCAAAGAACGAAAACCGGGATTCTACTCAAGAGACATAATTGTCATTTTAATCTGACTTGCTTTCCTTTCCCAAGCTATTTATCCTCACCGCCACTCAGCCTTTCTCAATCACCCACCGCCAGGATCAGCATACAGAGATGGTTCTCTGTAATCATGTTGATAATTGTAGGTTGCTTTCTTCTCAGGAAACAGAACGATGGACAGCCGAATGCCACTTTTAAGTCGCCATCTTGATTTAAAACTCTCACTGTTTTTGTTTTCTTGTTGTATTTTTCATATTTGCTTTCTGTAGTCAAAAGTTTACTTTTTTTAATCAATAGTGTCAGGTTAAATCTATAAGTAAATTGTATAAAATTAAGTTTTTCGTATTTTACTATTTCCTTTCTAAAAAATTTTATTCAAATTTGCATTTGTTTTTAGAAAGATACGCTTGAAGTAGATGGCGTTTATACAAGATTATTCTGTTGCTACGTGTGTTTGACACTGTCTATTTCTATCTTTCTTTGCTAGAAGTTTGATTACTTTCTGTTACTTTTCCCAACTCCAAAGTATTTTAAATCTATGTCTTTATTTTTGCCAAAAGATAAAATGTAAATAAAATTGGTTTCAAATATACTGTTTCATTACTAATAATAAGGCCAGATTCGTCTGAAAGATTTTAACCAGCAATAATTATCCGGTATAATTTCAACATAGACTTTTTTTAAAAATCCTTCGATTAAACAAGTCTTCGTAACTAAAGCAATTTATGTCTGTAAAACATTTTGTTAAAATATCTGGATGTCGAATAAGTCGTTTGATATCAGATTAAAACTAATAAGAGAGCAACATCGAAATTATGTGTACTGTTCAGAATAAATTTGACTATTAAGCAAAGAAGGTAGAAATGATGAGATAGCCGTTGGGGCGTTTCTACATTTAACTTTCCAGCATTTGAAATGTTTTTTTTTTTAAAGAAATATATTTCCCAGAATCTACAACGCTCAAATGGCTACCGACTTTAAGCAACGTCTAACCCGATTAGCACGTTACGTATTTTTCCAATGAAACATAACCCAATGCACATATTAGTATTTGTATGTCGATTCCACGAAATCCTTCCTTGTGGATTGACCAAAGATTCTCGATTGGATTTTAATCAGGAAAGTTTCCGGGCCACTCTATAGTACTTTGTTTTGCACACTGGTAAGGTTTGCCAGAGTTTTCATGCAACGTTACAATTACGCTTACTTTCAGCAAACTCCACCTCAGACAATGACCGTAGGACAATTAATCGACAGTTGAGACAATAGTGTATGGGCGTGATAAAAATCTGATGCAATCTCAGATGATGCAATATTTTCAAGGCCAAACAAATTTCATCATACACTCCGAAAAAAGAGTCATGTTACTGCACACAACTGTAAATTACCTAATCTGAGAAAAAATAAAAATCGATTACACACTGTGGGTTTAAAAACGACCGTATGGTGAAAGAAAGGAAGATAAAAGAAGTTGTTTCAATTCATTTACACAACGGGTGTAGATGTGTCACTGCTTGGGAATACCATGTGCTGTGAGTTTGTATAATTGGTATAACGAATAATGGATCGCAACAGCCAATTCAGACATCCAATTATTTTCGGAGCTGCAATTATACTTCAATGAGTCATAATTATTGTCCAAATTTACAATAAAACTTAACCGATATTAACATAACTTGTTGCGAAGAATGTGGCAATGACCTGACATGTCTTTACGATCAAGATGGTAGAGCGGGTTCATTTTACAATCAACATATGAAGACACTATCTGCTTATATTTCTGAGATGAGGTATTGTAATTATTATTATTTACATTGTTCAGACTCTTCTCCTCATATTTATTGTCATTTTCACGGTGTTTCGGCCGTTCTACGCTACAGCCTTCCTCAGCTAATTGTAATTTCAACCTGGACCATTTATTTCGTCCACCGGGGTAGATTCTTAATTTCCACGTGCCATAACTCTTCCGGTTAGCTGCCTTTAACTCAAATCTCCAAGGTTTTTTTCGCCACTACAGTAGCCAGATATTGAACTCGCAACTCGTTGGGTCAAGTCACTGGATCCAATCAACGCTGGGCTATTTGCACTTGAGGACATCAATGTAAGAATTTTGGGGACTTATATACTTAATGTATCCGTAAACATTTTTATCAGAGCTCATATTGGAATTGTGTTGCTATTACTACTTTTCTCTAGCACTCCGTATTACTGATTCCCATGTTGTATTCATTTCTATGCTTGACCGACTCAGGAGATTTCTGTGACCTGACATATGTGCCTTCAGTTTTCATATTTTCAGTGATGTTCTCTATCTTTTATTTCAGCCGCATCCCACAGGTTCGAAATTTCAATCATCTGAAGAAGGCCGGAGCGTACAATGGCCGAAATGTCGTGAATATGACAATAAAGATGAAACAGTCCAAACAATGTAAATAATGAAAACACTAGTTGAACAAAACTCACGAGAAATATCTTAGATAATGTGTTTCAGCATTTAGACAATATCGGACCATCTCAAGAAAATTAGGTGAGTTGAAAACCTTTATAAATAGGTTCCACATGAACTCAATGAAAGTGAAAGTGAAAGTTGTCAATGCTTTAAAGTGTGTTCGTTGCTGCATATGTGAAATTTGGATGATCCATTTCTTGATCGAATATTGATTTGCGATTAGAATTTGATCCTTTATATACTTACGGCCATGTGTCACACCTAAACTAAGTTTCGTAACTTACGATGTTAACACGACGGAAATATAATGTGGGGGGTAGAGCAATTACGAGTAAATAGTGAGATCGAGTCTCACTTGGGGCTCCAAATTTACGACTTTGCGCCACATCTAAGGCGCGTAGTAAATCGCTATGGTAAGCTAGACATTCACATGCGGTAATGGTTATCGAGCTAGATTTGTTCCCGCATTTTTATAGCCTTGTGTCAGACTATATCTGGCCTTCTAACGCTATGGCAACACCGCCATTATTCCAGTAGTTTTTATTTATATTGCCACCAGAATCCAGACGGAAAAACAAACACACACATACACACATTAACACCACATGATAAAGCATGTGAGGTTTACTTGACCAATGAAAACACACACACACACACACAAAATTCAAAATACCGGAACCTCCTTTAACATAACTCATTTTCCAAACTCTATGATGAAGCTTACGTAAAAGCGAAACGTTAAATATATAAAGGTTATCTGTATATGTCTATATTACTGAGATGAGGTATGATGTACATTATTTACATTATTCGGATATTGTCCTCATCTTTGTCGCCACATTTATTACAACGTTTCGGCCGTTGTACGCTCTGGCCTTCTTCAGGTGGTTGGGATGTCGAATGGAACCCTTTATTCGCTCACTGGGGTACACTGTTCTAGTTCCACGTGTCATGTTTAATGGATGTCAGTTATCAGTTATCTCCTGTTAATATCCCTCTGAAAGGTCTCCACTGCATTAACCGGGTATTGAACTCACACTATTTGGGTCCTGTCACTGGATCTAACTAATGCTTTTATGCACTGTGTCATGTGTCCTCGACATTCCAACCACATGAAGAAGGCCAGAGCGTACAACGACCGAAACGTTGTAATAAATATGGCGACAAAGATGAGGACAATAATCCGAATAATGTAAATAATGTGTATGAAAGTTATCTGTGTGTTCCTTATTCTATGATTCTGTCGGATTTTATTCCATATTTAATAGCAATTCAGTTTTTTTTATATATATTAAATAAAGTAGTTTTTTTGTTTTGTTTTTAACTAAGATTTTGTTCAACTATTGTTTTCATACGTTGGTTGTCAATTGCACATGGACGTGCTCTACCATCTTGATCTTCAAGATTCGTATCACCACTGCTATACTATCAGATCAAATCTGAAACTCATGCTCTCTTAATATTGGTATCACATTTGAGAAGCATCATGTACCCTTGAACTATATTTGGAACTCAGCTCTTCGAATAACAATTCCGATCCATTATCCATTACAACATCCGTTTATAAAAACTTACAGCACCTGCACACTCACACTTTATGTGACAATATATTTAATTTCGTAGTTACGTGACGCATTCAGTTTTTCTAGGCTGTCTCTATTTATTATATGTTCTACTGAATGCGTTGTTATTATATGTTTTTTTCTTCAGTTATTATCCAATGCTGTGTTCCTTTCGTTTAGTTAAGTGATAAAAGAACGACGTTTATAATTTAGACACATATGCTGAGTAAAGAGAGCGTGACACTCCCAGGACACATTGAAGGCAAGAGGGAAATAGGAAAGCAGTTGTTAACTTATTAAAAGGGCTTGTATAAATAGAGAACAGAACATGGACTGACAGATGTTGAAAAGTCAAACTTTACTAATGTGATAGATGTGGATTTATTAAGCAACAGTTCTAAAGGATTGGGATGAAGGTACTAATTAGTTGGGTAAAAGGGACTCCGGAGTAATTCCAGAAATAAGTTGTTGTTTTTTTTAATAATTGTTTCTGGGGTTGAGTTATTAGTTAATTAGGTGTAATAATTCCGGAGTGATTAATGGACGGGCTCATTAAGTAACGCTTATGATAAATGGTGAATTGGATTTATGGGTGGTCTGAAAGACAAAATCCAACCCAAAGTCCTCAGTCGAAATAAGTGGTTTTGGCAAGACTCAAGTGGATGATGTCAGTGGAAAACCCAGCTGGGAATCCAAATTCATTTTTAGTACCACTTGAGAAATAGTCTCCCGCAGAGATTCGGAGATTAGGCGAAAACGCATGGTGATCAAGGTGATTTGCATATTAAAATTCGTGGGCGGTGCCTAAAAATTGTTTAGCTCCGCTCCACTCTATATAGGCTGCCTGCACGCTTGAGTTGAAGAGAACGTGGATCTTGCTGGTCTGGTCAGTTGGTTGTCATGCGTAAAGAAGTCCGTCCCGAGCCAACAGATAGAAATAGAACCTGTACGAATCCAAATAATTTTGTCAACAATGCTGAGAAAGCAAACCGCTATATTGTGCACAGACGAAAACCCACGAATTACCTACCTTATATCAGCTGGTTTCATATCGGCATAATTGCGTCTTTCTCTGTGTGTAACTTTCCGACCCAAACGAGTGAATCTCGTTAAGACACTTTGTATTCGTGCAATTTCTTTGGTAGTGACATAAAAGCAGTAGCCTTAAAAGGGACCGAAAGTGATGCTTATTTTTTTCTTTATGTCCTTGCAGTTACGACAAGAACTTTTTTCTGCACGAATAGCGATTCGTTTCACCGTAGAACCCAGCCATTTCATCCTTTACCCTCGGACCGTCCTGAAGGACCGGGACACTACTGTTCGGATCAAAATTTCACAACGTGGCAAATAGTGGTGGTTCCTTCAATTCACCAGAAGAGGACAGGGTGGTTTTCGTTCGGCCAGAACCACCGGAGAGACAGGACATAGCTGCCGGCTACAGGGCTTTTACGTTAGACTAAGAGCTACAAAAGATATAAAGTTATCAAAAACTTGCCTGAAGGGACACGTCTAAATTAGAATTAGGCGTAACCTTCTAAGACTAACACGTTCCATGATTTTTAATATATTTTTGATTTCTTGTAATATACACTGGGTGTAATTTTTAGATAGTTGTTATTACCATTCCACTCATCCTACAGACAATTATAAATATTTTATCTAATCATTTCACCACAATCAATGCAATGAATCCACTGAGGCCTAAGGGGATGCAGATTCTTAGAGATTATGAGAAAATCTATTAAGGAGAGAAGATTATAAAAAGAATCATATTTAAGAAGACCGAAAATAACGATTGTCATTACATTTTAATTTTTGAAGATCAAAATTCACTGAGATGAAAATCGCGTGAATTTCGATAGAAAAACTTTACATATAGCCTTTCAACTGTAAATCTATCTGTTATCTGTTGTCTTTTTAATTCTCTCTTCTTGTATTGTTCTTTCTTCTTAATTGTATTTCTAAATTATCCAAATCTATCTCTCTCCTTGGACCGACGTTGCTCCTCATTTTCATAAATTACCTTTTTCTTGTTATCATTTCTCAACCAGTTATCCATGCTGATCACACATCCCTTTAATTACTACTGTCTTCATAGTAAGTCCGATCGGTTCTATGAAATAAAAGTGGCAGCTTATGGAAATAATAACTTACAACATGTTGTTGAATGGAGCAAGGCGTGAATTAATAATATTAACGCATCAAAAACGAAACTGATCTGTTTTAATCAACGGAGATCACCCGTTTTATATTCCATGGTTGAGATTAACCCCGAGGAGAGTGACTCATTGCAGACTAAAGTTTTCCACTGACATGAGGCGGAAAGAATTTATTGAATCAATTGCTGCTAAGAAAGTTGGTTTATTACGTCGTGCCAGACAATTCTTTCTTGCAAGAATCTATCTTAAATATTTATAAGTTTACCATTCGCCCTTGTGTTG
This sequence comes from Acanthosepion esculentum, assembly GCA_964036315.1. Classification (NCBI taxonomy): domain Eukaryota; kingdom Metazoa; phylum Mollusca; class Cephalopoda; order Sepiida; family Sepiidae; genus Acanthosepion; species Acanthosepion esculentum. The sequence continues at coordinate 109,388,382 of OZ038491.1, forward strand.
AATATTGCTGCCACGTCTGTTCTGGTCTGGTGCTTCTGTTATAAACTTAAAGATTCTTGATAAAATCCAAAGAATCTGCAATTTTATTGATCCTGACCTGGCATCTCAGCCTCAGTCTGTGATGCAGATTCCCTGTACCATTCTTTAAGAATGCAAGAGCAGCACTGGGTTGCTGGCAAGGTTTCGTCAATTTAGATTTTCAATGCCAGGAAATGGCTGTTTCTTCTATCGCAATTCTCGCTTAAGGAACTTTCTTCAGGCTTCTTGCATCCCAGTCAACTTTGGTCTTCAAAGATTTAAGTGTCAGTCCCTATCTTCTGTCTTCTTAATTCTTATTCTTTTATTGTCCCTTCGCCTTAATAGTAGTTTTATTTTCTTATCATCTCACACTCAGTAACCTACTGCGTTCTAATTGCTTTATCGCCTAACTTGGGGTGAAATAAGAAAGAATTTCTCAGATTCTCGTTGCTCCTTGTGTCTTAGTGGTTTTACTGTCTTGCTTGGAGTTAAATAAAAAAAAATGTTGGATTGGACAACGTGGAACAACTGAGTGAACATAAGAGTCGCCAGACCTCAACCCACCAGAATTTACATGTGTGGTATACTGAAAGTGCATAGGCTCTAACCGAAACAATGAAGTAAAACAAGTAATTTATGATTACATTTCTGAAATTAATATAGAAATGTGTGAAATGCTCTGTAGAAGTGTTGCTGATAGGGTTTAAGCGTTGCATTGAGCATGAAGTGGAGCATTTTAAACATGTGAAATAGTTTGTCAATCATACCAGACCCAATATGGGGACCACGACGTGGTGTAATTGTTAGCAACCTCAACTCGGTAAAATCATTACAACCCAGTATTGTTTGATTTGCATTGGGTACCCCATACTTTCGGCCTCGTGCCACATCTAATATGACTTAGAAAATCATATTTTTTGATGTGACTATACTTATAATTTTGTAGACGATCCGGGATTGCAAAGGAAATATTTGTCACAGATTATTTCCACGTCAGAGAGAATAAATCACTAAGTACAGACTCGAACATCGGGGGCAGAAAGAAATGCCGAAAGTTCGATTCGCAGGTTCTACCTCACAAATCCCAACGCACGTAACCAGTCAGAAAAATAACTCACTCTCCGACAAACATGGTAGCCAAAATACCGGACACGTTACCCCGATTCGAGAACCCCAACTGCTTTTATCGGCCTTGCATGTTTTCCATTCGTCGACAACTGGGACAGGACGCGACTCCTGCGATGGACATGTTTTTTCTTTTAATTTTAATATTCCGTCTTCAGCATGTCATGCGGAATACGTATCCTTTTCTTTGGGGTAAGTAATTTTCTTTTTCGCCACATTTTCCGTTGTAGGATACACGCGACGCGCTGTCGCTTGGTTTGACGAGGTAAGTCGCCGTTTGCTTCGCTATAATTTTTTTCTTAAACTACTATCATTTATTTTTGTTCAATAAAAGTTAATAAAAACAAAAAAGGTTCACTTTGTACGTATTTATATTTATAGGTATATTTTTTTTATATTCATCGGTAACAACAAGAGACATCATTTCCTATCACTGACGTGAACTCTCTTTGAAGAAGATTCTGAATTCCATAATCTTATTTACTCCAAAACCATTTATAACTAGTCACGGATTTTAATGGTGGTTTTGAAACAGATACAGAATGACAAGACTTGCAATTTCTGGAGAAAGCCTGAGTGTGGAATTCTTTTCGGCAGAGAAGTTCGTGCGAACGTTCGCACGCTTTCATGTAAAAGTAACCTGCACGATAACTTTAGCAACATGTTTGAAAATGTTATTTGATATAAAAAAAATATCCGAGAATTACATTACTTGGCATTTTGAATGATCCGAACATATTTTTTTGAAAACTTGTTCCGTATAATCAAGGAACTATTGCTCAATGGTGTCTCTAGTGTGAAGATCATGAATATATTTATTTTTTAAATAATTTTCTTAAATTTACGAACAAGGTTCAATTTGCTATATAAATTCACTTTATATCCCTCTATACAAGTCTAAATTAAACGTATTAAGGTAAATATGAGAAATACTACTGCTACTACTACTACTAATAATAATACGACTACTACTACTAATAACGTATAACTGGCCACTGAATACCCATCAACTGGAGCTAGCCAATCCCTATTGTAGACGCTTGCTCAGGCGGATTTGTCTTCATTCAACACTCACAGAGTTCACTTGTGGTTTATAATGCAACTATGCTAAGCAGACCTTACTTACAGTTCCTGGGAAAGAGTGTGTTATCTAGCGTAAACAGCAATTTGAAAAAAGCCAGCACCTTCAAACCATCAGCTACGATGACTTGTGACTTCGTGCTAAGCACAGCTATAGAAGAGTCCCAAGGGTTCGTCTACCCATTTTTACTGACAAAGCTTGTGTCAACCCGTGATATGTTTTTCAGTCACTTTCCAAAGCTGTCACACGCTGAGATCGATCCCTCCAGTCCGACAACTTCAGGAAGTATCATTCCTGACAAATCGACCATGGTGAGATTCGAACCCGGGTTTCATATTCAGAATGCGAACGTTCTAACCACTCGGCCATGTTCCCATACTCCTACTACTACTGCTGCTGCTACTATCACTACTACTACTACTACTACTACTACTACTACTACTACTACTACTAGTAATAATAATAATAATAATAATAATAATAATAATAATAATAACCCCTTTTCTTAATTTGTCCGTATAACCGACTGTATAATGAACTATTGCATAATCATGATTATACTGTGACGTTTTGTTTACAGGAATTTTATTGAAAAATTGAATCAGGGAATGTGACTAGCCAAGTTAAGAATAGAAAGGAAGATTAGCAGAATTCATCTTATCTCAATTTTACGTCCTGTATTGCTTTTGTGTGTATTATTTGCACCGACCGTCACCATATGTCGTCTGTTTCTATTCAAGAACTCTGGATGCATATTTAGCACTGCATTTGTCCTTCCAGAATTTTTTGTAGACAAATAATCCAGACAAATCATCCAGAAAAGGAGGAAATCTCATGAATCCTAGACTCTGGTTTCACGAGGAACACTTAACGACAGAAAAATGTCCGAAGTCACCAGAACAAAAAAAAAAACAGGGCGTTTTGTAGAGCCTTGTTTGCCGAGTTCATCGGGGAACCTGTGATATAAAAGAAGAATATTGGTGGGTGCAGAACAAGGACAGACTGATAAAAGGAATAGACCAGCAAAAAAAGGAAGTTGTGGAGAGCCATTTTTGATCAGGTTCTGAAGTAACAAATCACATAAAACTTAGAATTTGGATAGTTGAACAAGGAGAAAGTGAGAAGGTATCAAAACCAAAGTAAATAAGTCGGCGAGAGATTTGTTCTCCCACGTCCTATTAGGAGATATCACATAAAAATATAAGAAGAAATATTGATGTTTGCTCAATAATAACTATATAATTTGACAAGAATAATGTATTGTTTTTAATAGATGTCTATAGTCAACTATGTATTTAATGAACAGATAAATCAAGTCTTATTATGTGTAGCTGTGATGGTTTTCTACAATTTCTTATCCGTTGTAGCTCTTAATAAAGTTTGTCTTTTTGCTATATTTCCTGTATCTTATTTAACATTTATTTACTCAAGCTAGCGTTGTATGCCGTGCGTTGTTTTGCTTTCTGTCCATCATATACAGTTCTGTTCGATAAAAGTGACTTCACTTATCCTTTGAATTTAGCTCAACTTTTGTTTCATCGGAGAAGAGAACATTCTTCTAGTCTCCAACTGTAGGATTTTTGTAATAGTCAGCCCATTCAAGTCTCTTGGTTTTGTTGGCTTTGCTTATTAGCGTCTTAAACCTTCCTCTACAAGATTTGTAGCCTTGTTCTAACAGCCACCGACGGACTGTTGAAGAGGCAAGTCTAACACCTAGCTCTTCACTTAGAGTGTGTACAATTTCTTGGCTATTCATAGTCCTATTCTTCGCAACTTCTCTCTTGATTATCCTGCTAGTTCTATGATCAATCTTTTTCTTTCGTCTCCTTGTTTCCTTCCTTGGAGCAGGAGTGGCATCATTATGTGCCCTAAGCTCTCGAGAAACAGTTGATTGCGAGGTTATAGCAATTTCTGCGATTTCTCTCATAGACTTGCCTGCTTTTGAGAGGCAATAATAGATGCCGTAAGTGGTTCTGATGCGTGTTTGTACCCTTCCATCTGGTTAGTGACTTGAGTGGCTATTTCAAGCTTTTTATATACTGTGTGAGCCTTTCTGGAATATTCTGGAATACTGTAAATTTAATTTAAGCTGTTCTAGAATTCTCTAGAATATTGTTCTAAGTGTATTGTAAAATAGTTTTCAATATTTTGTCAAAATCTCTTTACATTTACCAGTTTAATCATTAGAATGCTATGTCTGAGTCACTTTTTTTGCAAGGAGTATTTTTTTTCCTGAATCTCATGTTTATCCAAATTTATAATTAGCAATATAATACCTTTGGGTGAATAAACTTTTTTCCTAGGTGGTCGGGAAGGGCTCTTTATATTAGTAAGATTAAAAATTATTTTAAACCCAAAAACAATAGACAAAAAATATATTTAGTAAGAAAAATCATGTAAGTCACTTTTATCGAACAGAAATGTATTTAATATACCCTGTAAATAAGAAAGTGTCAAGCCCACTTTCCTGATTTATTTCAACCTATAAACTTAAAATCGCTCTCCCAGATGTTAAGTAAAAATGTCCGTTTTGTTGTCATTTTCACTTAAACTTCGTTTCACTTGTACGGCTCATGGCAATAACAGCATATTTCTGAATAACTGTATTTCTTTGGCTTAAAGCCTCTTCATAATCTGTGATCAGATCTGTCCAGCATTCACTACCATATAGGAAGATTAAGGCTACATAACAGTTTAATAATCTCTGCTTTGTTTCTAACGGAATATTCCCGTTTTTTTTTTAATACATTGCTTAGCTTTTACAATGCATCTTTTACTATCCCAGAATAAAAGTGGATTCTGTCGTCGATTGTTGCTTTCATGTTTAAACGCAAACTTCAGGGCATATATCGTATGGACGCTCTTTCATCTTCTTGTTTCACAATCAAATTTCATCTTCGAAAATTTACATTTAATGTCAATCGTTATCTGTTCTTTTACTGTTCCCTCTCTTACTAATGCGTTTTTTTTTCATATTCACTAACACTCAATAATCCCCTTCTATCTTAGTGGCTTTATCGCCTTGTTTGGGATGAAATCATAAAAGAAATTAATATCGACTAAAGACTTCATATATAGTATGTTAATTTTATGTTTGGATTACATGGACGGATTATTTTTTGCAATGAATATGGATGCCAAAATAGATGCCCTTATTAACTTAATATATATATATATATATATATATATATATATATATATATATATATTATACATACGTATATACATATATATATATATATATGTATATATATATTATACATATACATATATATATATACATATACATATATATATATATATATATATAAATATATATATATATATATATATAAATATATATATATATATATATATATATAAATATATATATATATATATTCAATATTGGGAATGCATACTCAATAACAATGAATAAAATTTTTAAAAATTATAAAAAAATCAAAAGAATAATAATAATAATAATAATAATAATAATAATAATAATAATAATAATAATAATGGCATGATCTGCACTTGACGAGAAAGAGAATTAGATGCTCTTATTAACTTTATATATATATATATATATATATATATATATATATATATATATATATATATATATATATATATATATATATTCGAGATTGGGAATGCATACTCAATAACAATGAATGAATTTTTTTTTAAATTATCAAAAATTCAAACTGCAAGAAACTGTTATGATCATCAAACAAGCCCACTTACAGAGATAGCCTATAACAATTTTATGGTACTTTGCAAAACACACAGACAGAACAATAAAAGCTAATCTTCCAGACATTGTGATCAAAGAACACAAAAACAGAATGTGCTTTCTTACTGACGTGGCAGTCCCTATAGATTGTAATCTATCTTTGATAACCATCAAAAATCTGTAAAATTACACGGAAATCCAAAATGTGCTACAAGAGGTTATCAATAATTTCAGTTACATTTGAAGTTCTCTGGTTGCCTGGAAAAGGTTCAGATAGACTCAATGAAGGGATTTCTGGTAGCCCATGCCTTAAGGAAATTGGGATCACAAGTACAGATCACACATTACGAAGTGCTTTATGTATGTAAAATGCGTGTAATCTTATTTTGCCATTTCTGTCCTTAGGTCTCTGGTTGAGATGCGGAAGGAAATGAGCATACAGCAGGAAAAACACAAGCAAGGAAATAATAATAATATTTGAGTATTATATAGGCTTTTAGCAAGGATTGGTACCGTGGATGAATAAGAGTTATCCAGGATTGGTCTTATTCGAACTTTTACATTTGCCAAAAGAATCAATATATTCTTTGGCCTTGTAATTTTTTATGGTATTATCTTCTCATTTTACGGTTCTTACCAGAGAATCAGAATGTAAAATATTTCCTTGGAATGCCCATGGCACATTTGCCAAACATTGATAGATATGAATTTTTTTAGCACCGTTCAGCACGTGCTTCTCAAAACGAAAGAAAGAAAGAAAGAAAAATGCACCTGCTGATATATATATATATATATATATATATATATGTGTGTTTGTGTGTGTGTGTGTGTGTGTGTGTGTGTGTGTGTGTGTGTGTGTGTATTGATTTCGCTACAATAACAGTCATTCATTTAATCCTCTTTACCGAGGTTGTCAAAAATATAATATAGTGTTTATAGGTGTGCCTTTTATCGTATTGTTAAAATGCTGACTTTGGTGTTGAAAGATAAGGCCAGTTTCAGATAAATCATTCCTTCGTGTTGCTTGAACACTCCTCTTGCTATAATGAATATCGCAATATATGGACATCAAAATGTGGGCATGAAAATGACCACTGAAGAACACTTAACGTCAGAATAAGGACACTGAGGGTAGGTAATGTGACCGAAGTCTTAAGAAGAAAAGACAGGACGTTGTATTCGCAAAGTCTATCAGCGAACAGGAAACATAAAAGCATATGTATGACAGAAAAACCAGATAAAAAGTAGGAGAATAAAAGAAGTTGTGGAGAGACATATTCGAAAACATGCTGAATACATAATTCAAATAAAAGAAACATTTGGAATAGCAGAAAGAGAAATAGGCCTAATAAGTTTTTAAAAGTAGCTAAGAATTGTAAAAGACAGAACGTTTTGGGTAACTCTATTGTCCTACATCCTAAACGTGTAAAGAGGGGCATAGAGAAGAAAATGAAAGGATGTTGTGGAGAGTCATGTTCGTTAAATTCTGCTATGTAACATGAAACAAATATGTATATCAGAACAAGGACAACTAAAGATTCTAAAATTAATAAGAGGAGCAAAAAGAGGAACTTTTGGAGAGTCATGGTTTAGCATTCCGCTACTACTTTTCATCAATGTCGATTTTCGTGCAAAAAGCGGATCTCAGCTTCCTACATTTTTTCTGTAAAACTTAACTTCTCATTGGACAATAAATATTAAAATTATCTCGTGTATCTTCACGTACATTTGTTCTCAATCAGCAAAACAAAACATATCAGGCTCCAGACTGAGTTTTGTAAGGCGCTTTCTGAGTGGTTAACAAATACTAAAAATACAATTTATCTGTTCACCACTACGTCCGAATAAAATCAACCTAGTTTTTGACCTGACGAAAAAACAATGCTTTCACGACCCTGTCACGTGATTAAAAAACATATAAATTGAATGTACGAGCGAACCAAGTCACTGAGAATTTAAGACGACTAGCATTTGCTAAACGATTTCACGACGCTTGTAACTTTAGTGCAGCGAAGTACAAACTTAGAATCTCAAATTCTTTAACATGAAATAACTTCACTGTAATTCAAGCTAAATTTTCAACTCACTGAGTAACTTCTTCTGCAACTTACTAAAAACTATTCAATCACGCTATTGAATCTTCTTACGAAACTTAAATTACAAACATTACGAATAATACATTCCACTACGAGCAACGAAAACAAATTAGACGTTTACGTAAAATTCACTTCTCCAACTTCTTTAAAGCTAAAAGTTTATCAACATATTTTCAGCTTTACAGGATTCTTTAAACTCTCTTTCAGTGAATATTTTGAGCAACAAGTTATTTCAGTTTTTGGGAGCTCAGGTAAAAAAAGTTTTTAGTCGTAAAATCTTTAACTCAGTCAAAGGGAAATAACTTATATTAATAATTCATGTAAAAACTGTTGACGATTATAAATATAAATATTGTACCTATTATGAAAGGTTATTTTCTTGTGTTTTTTCTCTTGTTTGCTTTTTGTTTGCTTAAACATTCGTAAAGTAAAAAATGTGCGGGTTGATTTACGCCGTCCATACCGCTACAATGTTCGTATCTTGAAGTGCAATGTGAAACAAGAAGCATGGGCATAGCAGAAGACAGGGAAAGAGGAATGGTAAAGAATCCAAATTTAATAAGAGCAGTAAAAGACCGGTGGTTACGGAGAGATGTGTACGCTGACATAAAAACACATGAAAAAGAAATCAATGAATGACAATGAAAGAGGAAATATGGATAGTAAGGTGTCGGGAAGTTGTGGACAACCATGTTTTTTAATCTTTCTCAAGGAACTGGTCACATGAAAAACAGAGAAGCCGAGAAGCATATGGACTGCAGAATACCGACTACGAGAGATGCAAATGATCCAAATTTACTAAGAGTAAAATAAATAGGAATTTGTGAAGAGATATCTTCAACCACTTGCTGAATGGTTATGAAGCATCCAATAAGAAATTCTGATTTGGTTGTCAGAACATAAACAATTATGAATGATAATAAGTTTCATAATACTAAGACAAAAAGGAAGTTGTGCAGAACCGTTTTCGTTCACAAACTGAATAGTTATAAAAGGTAAAAGAAGCATATATATGACAGCACAGTGACAAAGTGATGGGAAAATGTCCACAATTTACTAAGAGTAATAAGTTGTGGAGAGCCATGTTTTCATACGCTCTCCAAGGACAAGATACATAGACTTGCTCACGTAGGCATATAAGACGCGGTGTATATATTTTGATGCATTTTTAGTTTAAAAAATTATAGGTATTTTACATGACATCAATTACCTAATGGTTGGTTTGTTTTCTATTACTGTTACACAATGCATAGACTGGCCCAGAATGGGAACAGTCACTAAATGTATGCGAGTGGTTTAACATGTGTGGGCGTGGAATTTTCTTTTATCTCCGCCAGTCACTCATGTGCTATACGTGATAAACGATTCGGCGATCACGTGTCTTTCGATTCAAGACTGAGTAATCACAATGTTTCCTGCAGTACCTACTGCCGTTTTTTTCTGCGGTAGACTGGATACCAACCAAGGCTATTGGGCCTGACGTGTAGTATTTATATCAGAGAAAAGGAAACTTTCACTATGATATTTTATGAGACAGCTGATTGGGTAATTGATTCGTATTCTAAGGATTAGCAACACATCACAGGTTATTTAAAGCCAGAAAATATGTTTAGTTTGTGAGAATATTTTTTTTTAAATAATGATTTAGTGATACAATTCTCACTTATTAACCCATAGCTGCGGGAGAAGAGGTGTATTCATAGCTTTCCCATGACTATTTAAACGTAATAGGATATAAAGAACCCAACTTGAATTGGTACTAGGCTCTCTGACTAACAATTCCGAGTCATTATCAATTATACCACTCGCACAAGCAAGCTTAATACACCTGGTATTACCAAGCGGCCACCTATCTTAGTACTAACAATGCTAGACGTTGCTTAACTTCGGTGATCGTACGGGGTTGGTCGATATGTCAAGAAGGCGGCTTCTTGATGTCATCAGCCACGGGAAGTGGCCCCAGCGTGCGGTACCTTTGGAAAGTGCCGGAAAACTGGTTGCTCCAAGTCTTGTAAGTGAAATTTAGTAGACGGAACATTTGGGAGCCGTCGATGGTTGTGCTAGCACGAGGTCAAATGTTATGGTGACCGAGGGTTTGGGCCTGACAGACCGTTGATCACGCTAGATAACGCGCTCTTTATCAGAAATTGTAACTAAGGTCCGGTCAGCATAGTTGCAGTACAAAACACAATGTGGGATCGGTGGATGTTGAACAAATAAAGAGGTGCCTGAGTAGGCGTCTTCAATGGGGATATGCTAGCCGCTGAATGGGGATAAGTTAGCCGGCCTAGTAGGCTGCCATCCTCTGATACAAGTAGCTGCGCCATCTACATTTTTCACGGAGAGAGATGTTTCTACGTGATTTTTCAGTAAACAATGGTCACCTATTAAACCTCTGTGGTGAAGAGTGATGACCATACTATAAACATTTTTCTTCCAAGCAACGTTATAAAAAATCGTGAACATTATACCATAGTGTCTATGGGTGACAGAGTTTAATATCAATTTGTGCCAAGGGGCTCCCTAATGGGTACTCTTTCTCCTTTACCAGAGCAACTGTAGGGATAATTTTTTTGATTAGACCTCGTATTTAATAAAATAATTTAAAATTCTCAACAGCGTCCCTCCTTCGGGCGCATGTGAAATCGAATAAATGTAAACATCAATTTAGTCTGAAGAAGTCCTAATGGACGAAAAGCGTTACATGAAAATTTTTTTCCACTTCGTCATAGCGTCGGAGTTAACTCCTCCTTAATTGTCCAAATTGTTCACTAGGGCACGCTCTCCCTGCACGATAAATACTAGGCGATTTATTGCCTTGTTCTCTTTTTATTTTGCATTTCAGCGGACAGATTTAAAGGATGTGATCTATTGCAGAGATTTGCGTTTTTGCCCACTTGTTGGAAAACGCCATGAAACACACATACACGTACGTACGAACATTCAACAACATACGTTCACACACAAACGCAAATGTTAATGTCTATGTCCATTGTCAATTTTATCGTTTAATACATATACTTGTTTATATATATACATATATATATATATATATATATATATATATATATATATATATATATATATATATATATATATATACATGTACAGTGCTGTTCTATAAAAGTGACTCACCTGATTTTTTTTACAAAATGTTCTCTTCTCCGATGAAACGAAAGTTGAGCGAAATTCAAAGGATAAGCGATCTAAAATCCGAAGAAGAAGCTTTGAAATCTCTTTGAATTTAGCAGTAAGTACTGTCAAGCATCCGTTCTGTATAATGTTCTGGGGATGCTTTTCTTTTCATGGAACTGGTTTTTTAAAACCTATTGAAAAGACTCCCAGGAGCGATTAGTACAAGAGAACTTTAGAGTCTTGTCTGCTCCCTTCTGCTGAAAGGGTGCAAATCGACCCCACCGAGCTCATTTTTATGCAGGATAATACTCCCGGTCACGAATTAAAATTGATGAAGGAATACTTTGATGAGAAGCAGGTGAGTGCTATGACATGGCCTTCCCAATCTCCTGACCTCAACCCCATAGAAAACGTATGGAGCATTATAAAGTACAGGGTCTCGAGAAAGCAGTTGAGCGACAAAGAGGATTTGATTGTGAATTTCATATATCCGAATGGAATTCAATGCTTGGAGATGAGATTTGCCAGAACCTAATCAAGTCAATGCTAAAAAGGGCTGAAAAGGTTATTCAAAATAAAGGAGGACCCATCGATTATTAAATATTTCGAACTATATTATCTATTATAAATAAATTATACCTCTATTATTCTTTATTTAAAGCTGTTCGGTTATGTTTCTATTGATTACTAGTTGCAGGAAATAAGTGAGTTACTTTTTTTTCATAGAGTCTTTCACTAAATCTCATTTATATCCAAAATTATAATTATCAATAGAATACATTAGGGGGAGTAAACTATTTTACTAGGTGGTCGGGAAGGGGTCTTTATATTAGTAAGATTAAAAATTAGTTTGACCCCAAAAACAATAGGCCAAACTTTTTTTAAGTAAAAAATATCAGGTGAGTCACTTTTAGCGAACAGCACTGTATATATATATATATATATATATATATATATATATATATATATATATATATATATATATATATATATATATATCGGTCTTGTCTGTTTTCTTTATTTCTCCGGTTAGAGTCCGTCATATTCTAGTAGTGGACTTTTTAATTCTATCAGGGGTTAAACACGTGTTCCTAATTTAACAACACGTAAACCAATGGTCAGCTACAAGAGATTTTCTCTAATTTTCTCTTTTATATATCCATTGCCCATATGCATTAATACATTTTTCTTTTAGATGAATCCAAGAGTTGTCTGCACCATTTAAACCTATGTGGAATCAGTTCAAAGAGATAGAATTTTTTTAATTCAAAACTGCGACAGTAAAGATGGCGATTCGAAGCTAATTTAATACAAAAATAAGGACTCCGTGTAGTAGAATGATCACATACTACACAAAGGGACGAAACATTTTAAAATTTTGGAATGAAAATAAAGAATCAAAGGAATAAAGGTTACGTCGAGAATCAATTTCCCACAATTTAACATGTAAAAGGAAACTAGTCAGAAAAATATACCCTTTTCTTCTTTCGATTCTAATGATATTTTTATTACTCCGTGTGTGTGGAAATTGACACAATATCATCGGACAAAGTTACATATATTATAAGAGTTAGCGACTCGGAAAGAGGGCACACCGTGACAACCGTCCTGGTTATGGCGATAAACTACATCAGCATCGATGGTAAGACGATAAACTACGTCCAACAGCAAGGACTCTGTTCAGGAGCCTTTGAGAAGCGTGAAACCACCGCTTAATTGCTGGTGTTCCCAGGTCCACCCAGACCCGGGGTGGTAGCACTTGCTAGGATCCCAGCTATGGTTAACCCCGAAACTGAGGTAAAAAAACATTATGAAAGTGTAAAACTAGGTTTTAATATCGGAAATACTTTGTAAAAATTATTACCAGAAATAAATCTTTGAGGAAAAAAAACTATTACCAGCAATACATTTTTGGAAAAAAATTACCAGCAATACATCTTTTAAAATTATATTACCAGCTATACATTTTTGAGAAAAAATATTACCAGAAATAGATTTTTGACAAAACAAAAATATTACCAGGAAAAAAAAAGTTGTCTGAATTAAATAACCCATTGAGCTTGATATGCCGTAAAACAAAACAAACCAAACCAAACACCGTGATAACTTTGAATTCTGGGCGAGAGCGTTACTCACCTTTACAAACAAATCAATCTCTTCGGCCTAAAGCTAAAGTTAAAACAGCAAAGCAAACTGAGTTCTTTCGCCGCGCGTGACAACCAGTTTAAGAGAAATAAACCAAGTCTGAAAAAGAAATAGACTGAAAAAGGCGATCATCCACATGCACACAATTATGGCGGCAATATATATGGTCCGCTACGAGCCTAAGGGCTTACGAAAATTGTGACTTTGCTTTGAGCACTAGTTCATATCAGATATCCAGCAGAACGTATTTGAGGGTGGGCTCAATATTTCATAGTCTGAGTCTGAAGAAATGATGCTAGAACTGTGATAATTTCAGTTCTTCTCATTAATAACTCCATTGTGTCTTTCCAGCCAAACCGATCTCTGACTGTTCATCATGTTGGTAAAAACAAAGTCATCAACAACAAATATGACGTCAACATCACTGCAATACTGCTTCCCAGTAAAGGGGAACAGATAGTCAAATTAGAATAGGGAGGGTGATCAACCGTTTAAAGCCACAGACACGCACAGCAACCATTGAAATCAAGGTCATGTGTATTGAGGCATTGTCTTGATGATGATCCTTGACTACTTCCATCAGTTTTCATGGATTTTAATCTTGAAAGCTCTTCCTAACTGACTCAGCAAGTTGGTATAGTTCCCAAAATTAATGGTGAGCCTTTTTAAGTCAATAAAGGCAATGGCTTTTGCATCCTCAGAAACTGAGGATATCAATTTCCGTACAGATGAAACGACAATGGCCTTCTTTGAATCAGGTCAGGGAGGGTGTTTCCACTGCATGGATTTTCTTTGTGTCTCGCTCAAAGTGATGAGCCCAACACCCATCCTGGTTTAGAAAACATTCACGGAGACTAGCTGGATCTGTGTCAATAATGTCAGATTTTCTCTAGATTTGCTCAGCATTTTACGGGTTCGATCAAGTGAATAAAAAAAAACTCGTAAATGATTGACTCCTCTGGACAGCAATACAAGGAGCAAGAGAGGTGCGTTGCCCAAAATAATGCCCCCCCCAAATAACATCCCAACATTCATGCAGGAATGTGATGGTTGGTGCGACAGACACATGAATGTTTGCACTAGCTTCACCGAATAGATACACAAGTTTAACCTAACGAAACACCTCACATCGCAGGCTCTTCTTTCAGATAAGGAATATGGCTTTCGTTTTCTAGGCCAGCTAATGATGTATAAACAAATGTTGCTGAAAGAATCTGTCAAGCTTTACATACAATGGTGAAGCAGGAACTCTTCCGTTAGACATCTCGAAGTCTTTTGACAGGGTTTGGTATACCGCTTTTTACAGAATGCAAAGTTCAAGGTCAGGATAGTCAGCAATTGGTCAGAATACCTCGTCGGATTGGTAATCTGGTGATGATGGATTGCCTTTTGATATAAGTCCAGAAGGTGGCGAAATTAACCAAAAGGGGTGCAAGAATTTTAAAACATCGATATAATTCACTGACCCAGGCTTGAGAGACAGGCTAAGACTACACAAGGAGAGAGGCTAAGCTAACAAGAGACACAATTTGAAAGGTTATGGTATTTATGGAAGAATTTTTGAACTGACGCAGTGTTGCTTATTAAATCGCGAAATGAAAGATGTCACACTTCTAGATCTTTTTGTATTAATACAAGTGTCCCCCAGAGCTCTAAAGTATAACTTACCTTCCTCTTAATGTTCTGGATGACGTTAGCAGTCAACTCACTATCTATATTGATTTTACAACGATTTACTCAAATTGGCAGCTGATGTCAAAAGTTACCTTAAATCTGCTACTAACCGGTGCAAGAAAACACTTATTAATTTTATCGGCACCAAAGCAAAACTGCTTTCAATTAATCATCTGATATATCCTTTTCTGCCATCAGTAACCACCATCATAATGTGTTACGTTCCGCCTTCTCTGGCTACCGTTCCCTGCCGACATATAGTGGAAATATTATATTGAGTCAACTGCTAGAGTTACTACTAGAAAGATTGATTACCTGTGTTGAGCTAGACAGTTTTTCTATCCACAATCTAAGAATTTGCTAAGTTATACGTTCTGACCTAGCATTCCGGCGTCAGTCACTTTCCTATCGTCGTAATGAAGCTACCCTGTGCCTTTTCTAAAATGGCCCTCGGGTGCCTTGATATTATGAATTTAATTACAGTAGTTGATTGGAAAGAAGGTCTCGCCATTTAAAAGTTGACATGGCTAGATTTAACTGAAGGTACTTTGCTAACAGAGTCATTTATCGCAATTCTTGCATTTGGAAATGCCTTCAGGTTTCATGCTTTTCAACCAATTTTGATCTTCAAAAATGTAAATGCTATGAAAGCAGTGTCGGATTATATATATATATATATATATATATATATATATATATATATATATATATATATATATTGTTACGTTGTGAGTCGCTCTCCTCACAGACGCGCCGTTGCCTCGCTCTGTCTTTTTTACAAATACTTTCACGGTAATTGCTCCGATGAGCTGCTTTCGCTTGTCCCTAGGCCTCATGAATTTAAGCGTCCTACGAGGCTGGCATCCCGTTCGCACCCCTTCATCGTTGAAACTGTTAGATGTAGACGTATCTTCTACTCCAATAGCTTTATGTCTCGCACATCTCGCCTGTGGAACTCCCTTCCCTATTCCTGTTTCCCTGACAAATACAATCTCCAACGGTTTAAGTGTAGCGTCAATCGACATCTCCAGTTGCCTTGATCTATCCACTTCCCTTCTCCACATCCTTTCACTTTTCATTCCTATCTGCTCTCGCTCCAAATCTTCTGTAACCCCCTTGCCCCTGATCGATCCACTATCTTTCTCCACATCCTCTGCTTTACCACTCCTATCTGCTCTTCTTCCAACTCTTCTGTAACCCCTTGCGTGCTAGTGGTCTCCAGCCTTGCTTGGGGTGATACGCTTAAAAAAGAAGAAGAGTTTTTTTAATGCCAAAATTCCTGCTTCTTGTTTTGAAGATTACTGGTAATTGTGGGAAATCATTTAGGAAGGTAGTTTTTGTGATAAAGTTCTCGATGTCAAAAGTTAAGGATTGAGGGCTATTAGAATGTATGTGAACAAAATTATCACTTAACTAACTGGTGTTATGTCACTCTTGTCGATTCCACAGAGTAACGGTTTGTGCGAAGATGTTCCACAGGAACCAACATATCACCAATGGAATACGAAAGGAATGACTGTGGTTCACTGCATGTTAGAGCTCAGACATGCGGTTTGGAACTGGAGGAAATAAGGAATGCAGTTCGTCTGAAAACGTTCCATGGTAATAGCATGTGAGTAGACTGTGGTTCACTGCATGTTAGAGCTCAGACATGCGGTTTGGAACTGGAGGAAATAAGGAATGCAGTTCGTCTGAAAACGTTCCATGGTAATAGCATGTGAGTAGACTGTGGCTTGCAGCGTGTAGCCTGTTCGAATGGTGTGTTATAGCGGAAAATAATTCAACCACAAGGCCGTGGAGAGGCTCTTGTTTTCTGTCGAGCTTGAAAGTAAAACTAAGCAGCTCCTATCAATATATGGTACGAGTTCTTCACGTGTGGACTAATCTGCCTCTTGTAAAGTTAGATGACAACAGCAGGAGTCAGGTCATTGCAATAGCGGTACAGGGAACCGACAACAATGCGAGATTCTTTAGTGTTTATTGCTATAAATAAATAAAGATAAACACTATTTACATTATTCGGACTATTGTCCTCATCTTCGTCGCCATATTTATTACAACGTTTCGGCCATTGTACGCTCCGGCCTTCTTCAGGTGGTTGGAATGTCGAACTGAACCCTTTATTTCGCTCACTGGGGTAGACTGTTCTAGTTCCACGTACCATGTTTAATGGATGTCAGTTATCAGTTATCTCCTGTTACTTCCCCTCTCCGAGTTCTCCACTGCTTTAACCGGGTATTGAACTCACACTCTTTGAGTTCTGTCAGTGGATCTAACTAAAGCCTTAATCCACTGTGACACATGACGTTGGTTAGATCAAGTGACAGGACCCAAAGAGTGTGAGTTCAATAAGGCAATGGAGAATTGGAGAGAGGAATTAACAGGAGATAACTGATAACTGACATCCATTAAACATGGCACGTACAACGGCCGAAACGTTCTAATAAATATGGCGACAAAGATGAGGACAATAGTCCGAATAATGTAAAGAGTGTACATAATACCTCATATAGACAAAAAATACACCCTTAACTTACCGTAACCATACGTATTCTCATTCATCTGCCTGTATTACTTAGTGCCAACGAATCTTCGATTCACTATGAAAGATACAAAACATATAAGCTAATAATTAACAATGACACCGGGAACCAAAAATAGCCCTACAGAAAATCAATATTGTTTATACCTTCTCACGTCTTTTAAGGGATTGCATCTCAATTACCATCAATAAAAAAAACTGGATTAAATTGCTATTTACGACAAGGTTTACTCTGTACAAGGCTTGAGAACAACTCGAGGTAGAGGGTTAGAGTGTAAGAATAAAAAATTATGATTGAATGGAACTTGCATCTCACTAAAGGAACAGAAAGTGAATGAAAGTGGTTCGTTACAATGTGCGTGACATAGCGTGTCGTAGCCATAAAGCTGAGAAGGGGTGGAACGAAGGAGTACGGCTCGTCTGAACACTTTTCACTGAAATAGCGATAGAGTAGCGAGAGCCTAGCAACGTATCGTCTGTGATAACGTAATCGTAGGGTGAAAAATAATTCGTCCCCCACATGGACGCAGAGTCGCTTTTGGTCTCTATCGCGAGAAGAAAGCAAAGATTGGGCAGCTTCTGCCCATATATGTCAGCAGTTATTCATGTTCAACCTCAAATGGCTCTTGTAAAAGTAGAGAATATCGGGAGGAGTCAGGTACTTCCTGGAGTGGTACAGGAAACTAACCATTTTGTCAGCATTGTCTATATGAGAACAGGCGTTCAAGACACGGTGCCTGCCCGATGTAACACCAGTACATCGCGACAGACGTAAATTCACGGTCCTCTCGATGGCCATCGAACGTCACCGGCTTTGTTTTTTCTTAACTTGAAGCAAAAGAAATGTTGTTCTACAGAAGGATGTTGGACGGAATATGTTAGGGAAGAGAATGTTTTCAGAGAATTCGAAACGAAAATGAGACTACTACATATAATCCATGAAAATGAGGAAACTAGGTTTGACATATCTGACACTCACAGGGCATATTGAAGGCAAGAGGGACTGAAGAAAATAACGCCTAGCCTCCTATCAGACTTGTGTAAATGATTGATAGAACATGGATATGACAGGAATTTGTGGAGAGCCATTACCTTACACATTCCGAAGTGTTACGATATATATATATATATATATATATATATATATATATATATATATGTTGTGGTAGGATCCACCTAATCTGCATAGGTGACTACCAACTATATAAATAATGGTTGATACCGGAAGACGAGGGAAGGAAGAGAGGAAGAATCATGAGATCCAACTAGAGACTCTGATCGACTGCGACTAGTCAACACATTCTCCAGGAACGTCTTCCCAGAAATATACAGAAATACTATATGTACTTCTGTATATTTTGGGGAAGACGTTCCTGGAGAATGTGTTGACTAGTCGCAGTCGATCAGAGTCTCTAGTTGGATCTCGTGATTCCCTCTTCCCTTCGTCTTCCAGTACCAACCATTATTTATATAGTTGGTAGTCACCTATACTATATGTACTTATTGTGTACACTTTCTTGTTATAATACATTCTTGTTCTAAGTACATTTTGTGTTGCATTATTATTCCATGCAATAGGCGAGATTCAACATTGAGTCAAGACTCAACAATATATAAAGAAGATATTTCAGTCTCTTCGAAGGATCACTCATTTTCTGTTGGTCAGAAATATATATCTGGCCAATTTGTAAGAGTTCCAAACTCATGTGGTTTGTTTCAGTGAAAAGAGAATTCTTGGAAACCGGCCAAACATATAGCGATCCACTCTTGTTAGCTGTTCTTCGACTTGCTAAAAATTCTTAATGACTATATGATTTTTTCATTATGCACCATCATACAGTTTTTCAAACCAATGTTTACGCTTGCTTTTCCACAGTTGCTAAATTGTGGATCCCATTCGAATAGCTTCGTAGTAAGTCAAATCAAAGCTGAATATCTCTGCTTATCGCTGAAAACATGTAAGGTTATTAGAAGCTGATAAGAACCAAGAATGGACAGTGATGATCGGTGTAGTGTTTCTTTTGGCATCGGCAAATTTGGGGACAGTAAATTGAATATATCAAATTCGATACGTAAATATTTTGCGGAATTGACTTTGGAAAAGTGTTTTAAAAAAGAAAACCAAAGATAGAAATATTAGTTTGTAGATCATTTTGTTTCAATCGATCAATAAGATCTACAAATAAAATTTAAAAAAAGAATTGGTTAACCCTTTAATGTAATATTTCGAAGGTATTTTTTCTTTTGTCTCCTTTTCAAGATTGAAATAGTTGACACGTTAATGTTATATTTATATATATATATATATATATATATATATATATATATATATATATATACATATATATATATATATATATATATATATATATATATATATATATATATATATATATATATATAATATGGAGAAACAACTGAAAAGTTTCAAATTAACAGAAAAGAATTGAATGTTTTTTTTGTGAAAGTATTTATTTGTATTTTTTTTTTATATATATTTGATATTTCAGATCACCCCGATCTTTCGTCAGAAATTAATTAAATAACTGTATTCAGAAGTTTGTTTTCAAGTAGCGTCCGTCACGAGATGCGGACGTCACGTGATGTGGAATGCAACTGTGTTTGAATATTTCTAACGTAATTCTAACGATAGTATTTTAGATGTTGTCTAAAAAGATTTTTTTAACTATATCTAAAGAAATTTTTAACTATTGAAATATTTATACAGATTTAAAATTCCCAAGACTTTGTTTAACCCTAGTTTATATGTGTCTAATTTTAAAATCCATTATTTGTCTTTTTTTCTGCGTGTGTATGTGGAACTAAAATCGGAATCTATCAATAAACATTTACAGTTGTCTAATGAGTGTCTTGATTGATTAAAGTGTTCAGCTATGGGGGAATAAGGATTGTTTTGACGTATGGATAGTTTGGGATTGTTGAAACGAAATCTAATATATATATATATATATATATATATATATATATATATATATATATATATAGGGGTTGGACAAAATAATTGAAATTGAATTTATTTAATATGGAGTTGGTCCCCCTTTAGCCTCACAGACATCTTTAATACGTCTAGGAATGAAATCATACAGCTTCCTGCCTTCATCCAGAGGAACTTTCAGTCATTCTTCCATTAAAACCTTCTCCAGCTTTTGACGACACGACGGTGAAGGATAGCGGCTCCTCCCTTGTTGCTCCAAAATGCACCACAAATGTTCACTAATATTGATATCTGGAGATTGGGGAGGCCACTCCATGTATTTTAGCTCACTTTCATGCTCTTTATACCAATTCTTAACCGCTCAAGCGGTATGTATTGGAGCATTATCGTCTTGGAAGATGCAGTCACCATAAGGGAATAAAGTCTTAGCCATTGGGTTAACATGATCTGCCAAAATGTTCAGATAATCTTTGCTGTTGATTCTACCATGCAGGGCAACTATTGGACTGAGACATTTCCCTGACTATCACTTATCCACCTCCATGCTTCACAGGTGAAAGAAGGTAGTCAGGGTTGTAAGGTTCTTTGGGCTGCCTCCACACATAAACTCGCCCTGAAGTTGGGAAAAGAGAAATCTGGACTTGTTTGAGAATATGACATGCTTCCATTGGTCTGCAGACCAGTCATTGTGATCTCTGCACCACTTCAAATATAATAGCTCTTTGAAATATAGGAGTTTGATTTTATAACTCTTCCAATCATTTTGTCCAACCCCTATATATATATATATATATATATATATATATATATATATATATATATATATATATATATATATACACACACACACATATATATATATATATATATATATAAATATATATATTTATATATATATATATATATATGTAAATATATACATATATATATATATTTATATATATATATATATAAATATATATATATATATACTATAAATAATATAATATATGTATTATAACAATATATATATATATATTGCTATAATATATATATATATATGTATATTTATAATATATATGTTTATTGTTTCGATTATATATATTATATCAATAAATATATATATATATATATCAGACGAACAATGTATATATATATATATATATATATATATATATATATGTATATATATATATATATATATATATATATATACATATGTATATATATATATTGTTCATCTTAATAAATAATATCATCATAGGTTTATAAGACACAGGCGAGATACGATACTGAAACTCCTGTACTTGACGATTGCAATTTCTCCAGATCTATGGAAACAAGGCTTATATCTATGACTGGGCTAAATGTGAATTATATTGCACATTTCTTTACTTCAAGGTCCCCGGGCAGTAATCATTGTCTAGCAGCTTTTCTCCTCATCTTTATTGACAGAGTGAGCATTGCTACTGTCGATTGAAAGTTAGAAAATGTTTCTGTTAAAATTAAAATTAGTTTCTGCTAGCATTTATACCTCATTCCAGGATGGGTGCGTGTTTCGTGCTTGATGTCGGTTGTGTAGGGGTAGTCAACGAGGCTCGAAAAAGGATAGTCCTCGCTAATACCAACAGTCTTCATTCACTGGAAACCAGTTTTAAACATTGATCTCAGAATGGTGTTGTATACAGCTGAGAGTTTAGCTATTTCTGAACGAGTTTGGTGCGATGCATGACATCCATATGAAAGGACTGATCTGACGTATTTTGTTAAGAATCCAACCTGAGTTCTTCGTTCATACAAAAGAGAGGTTTCATCTCTTTATCAAGGCTTTTAAATTAACGAACGTTCACGAGTATTCATCAGGCGTTTGAAAGGTCAGTCAACACATGTGGAGGACACTAAATGTCATCATTCAAAGTCTAACAAAATGTAAGCGAGTAATATTCAAGAATTATTTTACAACGAACAAAAAATACAGTTACTTTTAAAAGAATTCTTGAATATTCATTCAACTCGAAGGCGATTTTAATTGTTGATATGAGAAAATGGTCGACTAAAGATGACAGTTTAGACATTTCTCAGATATTCTGATGCCCTGTATGACATCCATATGAATGCTTCCTTTTGACCAGACGAGATAAAAAAAACATGACTCTAGTTTTTACGTTAATGTTTTGGTTCATAACAACTTCCGGTACTTGAAGTTGTTATATAACTATACAGAAGAAGAAGAAGAAGAAGAAGAAGAAGAAGAAGAAGAAGAAGAAGAAGAAGAAGAAGAAGAAGAAGAAGAAGAATGCGGAGAATAAGAAGACGAAGAAGATGTAAAATAATAAGGACGAAGAAGAAGAAGAAGAAGAAGAAGAAGAAAAAGAAGAAAAGAAGAAGAATGAGGAGAATAAGAAGACGAAGAAAATGTAAAAGAATAAGGACAAGAAAAAGATGAAGACGAATAATAATAATAATAATAATAATAATAGTAATAATTAGAAGAAGACAAAGATGATGCCGAATAATAAGTAGAAGACGAAAAGATGCCGAAGAAGAATGAAAATAAGAAGATGAACAAAAAGAAGACGACGAAGAATAATAGTAAGAAAAAGAATAATACAAAGACGAAGAAGAATAAGACGAAGAAGAAGATAGAGAAGACAAAGGCAAAGAAAAAGAAAAATAAGAATAAGACGAAGAAGATGAAGAAAACAAAGACGAAGATTAATAATAATAATAATAATAATAATAATAAGAAGAAGAAGAAGAAGAAGAAGAAGAAGAAGAAGAAGAAGAAGAAAAAAGAAGAAGAATGCTATTTTCCTTATATCCTATACTAATTTATTTTATAACTGATCAATACGGCAGTGTTTATTTAGTATTTTCTAATTCCCTATATTGAATTTTAATGATGGATTTAGGATATGTGCCATGACTATACAGTGTATGGGATAAACTGCAGGGAAATGTACAAATACTTAACTGTGCGAAGACAGGGTAATGTCTTCAGAGACAGAGAGAGAGAAAGAGAGAGAGATGGGAGCTACAAATGGTAGATATCAATATCAAGCAACGACGAAAATGCATATATCTGGTAAATGATTAACAGATGATAGTTAATATGTTAACAGATGATAGATGTGACAATGGAATCGCATTGCAAAATGGTAAGATTACTGCCAGAAAAATAATCAAAATATTACGAAAATATCGAAGGAAACAAAACTAATCAAGGTGGGATGTTAATTGGATGTAACCGCAACTTCTATGTTTGGAGTTTCTTCCCTCGTACCTCTCACTTGTGGAAATCTCTTCCGGCTCTGTGCTTTCCAGCTAATTTCATCTTCAAAAATTTAAATGCAATGCCAATCGTTATAAACTGTTTCCTTGAAATCTTTTTTTATTGTTCTTGCTCCTGAATAACGTATTTCTTTTACTTATTCTTTCACACTCAGTAACCCTTGGCTTTAATGCCTTGCTTGGGGTGAAATGATTAAAAAAAATGTACGCTCAATCTTTCTATCTAGCGGTGTATGCTGGGCAATTTCTACACAGATGAAGACCAGATTTTGCGGAAATTAGATATTGTTCTCCAAAATAATGCAGAGGATACCGGAGTCACTACATGTGAGCAACGAGAAGAGTTTAGGCCCAATAGACTAAAAAAGGACACATACGAGTTTTGCCTTAACGTTAACGGAACTGGATGGTCTGTGAGAGCTTTTGGTATTTTTCACGGTGAATTCTTGCCACACGGCCAGAAAGAAAGAGATCCTACAGCGTTTGCTGTGATCGGTACCCGAGAAGAGACGAGAGTTGTGGCAGGACAAATCGTGGCTATTTTACCACGATAATGCACCTGCTCACAACGCCCTGAGCATCCGCCAGTTCCTGGACGAGAAGAACATCGCCGTACTGGAAGAACTTCCCTATTCACATGATCTTGCTTTTGTGTGACTTTTTCTTTTCACCACTGTCAATTGGATCATCAAGAGGACCCGTTTTGAAGCCGTGTATTTAATAGGGCCGTAACGACGGGGCTGAGGCGCATCAAAACAAGATTCATTCCAGCAATGGACGGAGGGGTAGCACAGAAGGATGGATAGTGCATTAGGCTTGAGGTGGGGATTCCTTTGAAGGGGACAACTATGTAGTTCGTTGTTTGGAAGTTAAATAAATTGTTTGCAACACCACTCTCGTTACATTCAGACAAATCTCGTATAAAGGATTAAAAACTGAATGATTCCTAGAACACATAGTGAGGAATGTAGGCTTGGTGAATGTGGCACTCACAGGGCTTAATAAAGGTCGTAAGGAGAGAGAAAATCAATATAGTCTATCTAACACGTTTGTGTAAATTCAAAATCTACAAAAGGAACAGGTTTGATAGTGGGTAATGAAACAATGCATACAGATATGAAGGATAGGAACTTGTGGAGAGTCACCATCGTGAATTTGATGCGTAAAATAGGAATTACTATAATTAGATGAACAGAAATATTAATATATTTACGTGTATTTTTGAATAATCGATAGAATTATACACTGGTGTGAAAATTAAACACAAGTTAAATCGTAAAAAAGGTTAACAATATTTTGTCTGTAAAACTGTAATTTAGAAAAAAATAAGGAAATAAACTAAGTTTCCAACTTTTCTTTAACGATTTGATTTAAAAAACAAAACAACAAAACATAAAACATGAAAAATGTTATAAATACGAAACCTACAAATCTTTGCCAAAAGTGAATTCTCCATGTTAAAAACAAATATTTAAACATCAGGAAAATAAGAAAATTTTGAAGAGAAAATTATCAATACCAGAAAGTCACATCCCAACTTTTCAACATCTCGTTTATTTTTGTCTTGTAACTATATACTCGCATATCACGCGAAAAAAATGGAAAGATAAAATTGTATCAAATGACATCAAACTAACTCAGGTTACTTGCGAAATATTTGTTCAAAAACAAAACAAAAAAAAAACTCCAAATATAAAACTGTAGATGTAGATGTTATAAATTGAATGAAGACGCGCATGCGCACAGCGCTGCTACACGCTTACTCACAACGCATGCGCACACCTTAAAATATGATTTGAAAATAACATTTATAAAATGAAGTGGCAAAATAAAGAGGGAAAGAAGAAATTAATAAAAAAAATGAAAGCGTTTAACAAAAATGGTTGAAAGTCGAGAAAATATTAAAAAAAATATTAAAAAAACAAAATAGTTTTTGTATCGTATCGACAAACTAAGTGTGAAGCAAATTTAGCCTCGCGTTTGAAAAATTCAGCACAAAATTTCTGGTTTGAAATATCATCTCCGCTAACGACAAACAGAAAAGAAACGAAGGCGAAGAAAAATGGAACATTTGACAGTACAAATTCAACAACGATTTAGAATACTTAGAGAAATATAAAGTGTTTCTTTTTTAAGAAAATGCGTGTTAAAATAAAATAAGAAATAGGGAAATATAACATTAAATTATGAACAGTAGGAAACCTATCTACAAATAACCAAAATGATTTTAAAAATGAGTAACAAAAGCAGACTTTCAATAAAATGCACAAGTAAATTGTACTTCCTGAAGCAAGAGGATCATCTCTTACAGGGACATAGTCTAATCAATATAAAATTAAACGTACACAAGTAAAGACAAAATACACACTCAATATATATACACTCTTAAGTGTAGATATACACTCAATAGATGTTCAACACATCAAAATTTTTTCAAGTGACATATATGGTTAGCAGATTCAAGAGTTCTCATCAGGGCCAGATACTTGATAAGAGTTTGCTTTGAACATGATGAGCGTTTCGGCGCGGAGAACTTGAGTCGGATAACTAGATAATTCACTCGATTTTTTTTCTTCAATTATGGAATATTTTAACACGAAATATCTATCGAATTTCCTTTTGCCAAAAGTTCTGCGAGCGTGTATTAGCAAGTAAAATGCTCGTATCTCTTCAGTTTTATAACACACACACACACACACACACACACACACACACACACACACACACACACACACACACACACATATATATATATATATATATATATATATATATGTATATATACACACACACATATATATAGGTATATATAAGCATTTATTCGAAAATTATAACATAAAACCGTTATAAAATCACTACAAAAATAGCCATTTTGTTTCGACACTACTTGTGCCTTCTCAAGTGATGATGTTGAATGTACAAATCTACATTCAACGCCATCCATATATATATATATATATATATATATATATATATATATATATATATATATATATATATATTTCGTTTCAATCTTTGGAAGTAAAGTCTGATGATCCGCGGTCCTTTAAAAGGGCTGTGGTGAAATAATTCATTATATGGAACCTTAAAGTGGTCTGTTTTTATTTAAATTATTAGGTCTGATTTACATTGAGCTTTCTGGATGTTATCCTCCTTGGGTCTACCCATACGGATTACATACTTTTTCGTAAACTATATATATATATATATATATATATATATATATATATATATATATATATATATATATAATGAATATAGTCTTAAACTGTGCTATAATTATGGGATAAAGTGCTCAATATCAGAGATAGAGCGTGTGTAAATATAAAAGTGGACATGGAAGTCAGCACTTAGAGGCGACAGTCTGTTTCATGCTAGTGCAATCGTCAGGCGACCTGACGATTGCACTCGTCGCCTGACGATTGCACTCGTCGCCTGACGATTGCACTCGTCGCCTGACGATTGCACTCGTCGCCTGACGATTGCACTCGTCGCCTGACGATTGCACTAGCATGAAACAGACTGTCGCCTCTAAGTGCTGACTTCCATGTCCACTTTATATATATATATATATATATATATATATATATATATATATATATATATATATATATATATATATAATGGAAATTTGGGTGGCGGATTTGAATAATCATTTATAGTAATTCATCGAGTTTCGCAGAATCCACAACAGAATGCAGAAAA
Organism: Acanthosepion esculentum; assembly: GCA_964036315.1. Taxonomy (NCBI): domain Eukaryota; kingdom Metazoa; phylum Mollusca; class Cephalopoda; order Sepiida; family Sepiidae; genus Acanthosepion; species Acanthosepion esculentum. Next base: position 109,415,847 of record OZ038491.1, read on the forward strand.
CAGTGGAAGGACGTTTCGTCCTATTTGGAACTCATCGGCAGTGCGCATCCACTACCTAGAATCGAACCCGGACGGTTACGATACAACGCAAACGACATACCACTGGATCGATGAAGAATCTGACGACACTCGGTATAGCGCCGTACTCACTAAATTCCGGGGTGATCCTCATCCAAGTATGCGTAACCCAATGGATTGTGCCTCAAGACCCACGTCTCCTTTCCCCAAGCCGCTCTCACTCCAGATTATTAGAAGCTGGATCAAGCAAGGACATACAAGTGATAGATTTTTTTTCGGATTTGAATAATCATTTATAGTAATTCACTGAGCCTAGAAAAATCCTCAACAGGATGCACACTGCTGATGAGTCCCAAAATAGAAGGAATGGCCGTCCAGTGCTTTCTGCATTCCGTTGAGGATTCTTCTAGCCTCGATGAATCACTGTAAATATATATAGGGAGAGAGAGAGAGAAAGAAAGAGAAAAATATAAGAGCTTACAGAAAGGTAATGACGAGGCTGTATTTTTCTTCTCTGTGTAATTTACACACCGGAATATCTTAACTACCTTATTCTTTAGAATAGCGACCGATTCTGATAAAATGTCTTTCAGAAAGAGAGCGTGAGAGAGGGGGGCAACAGGGAGATATAAACGATTCTAGAAATGTAATTTTTCCATAAAATAAATCCCAAGATTTATTTCTGCTTGAGAAAAGAAGAAAAAGAAATAAACTTACATATATGTATATATATATATATATATATATATATATATGTATGTATATATTTAATTTGGTATCATTTGGTGCTAAGTATATATATGTATTTAAATTTGATATTTCTTTCTATCTGTTAAGATTCCCAGCAATTTTCAATATAGAATACAATAGATTGGGAAATATGACGATGGTGAGACAAAATAACAAAGAAAACGCCTGATAATTCTCGTAGATGATCTACCTAACACTTTGCCTTCTTCAGACCATTCTAGATAGTAATTACGTCAAATAAAAGAGAAGAAAAGAATACATGAAGAAGCGATATTACTAAAGAAGTATGAATTTTGCTGTCCTTTAAATCCAAGTGGCACTACAGTTTTCGGAACATTTACTTCCAAACTTTCTTCATCATTCCCATGTAAAAAGAAAAGAACAGACAACTACTAGGAAGGAAAGCTCATTGGAACAGATTCAAATCAAGAGTCTTCTGACTCTTTGGAATAACCCCTCCATGATTGACCAGATCTTCAGGGGTTTAGCCGTATTCAGAAAGCTTTGCCAATTTCGGCATATGAGGATATTTATCCCACAGAGGTTTTCGAATTCAGAGTTGCCCTTCCCCTAGACTGGTTGCCACCTAAGGCCATAGGACTCAGTCTGTTCCGCTATTTATCCATAGCTCGGGAAGAAGTGACGGTTTCATAGCTATGCCAAGCTTATTTGCACGTAAATAAACGTATCAAACACCACTGTAATTCGAACTCAATTTCCCCGCGTCCTAAATCCATACCGCTATCCGTTACGGCACCGTGACTTCATTCCTATACAAAAACGGTAAATGTGTGTGTGTGTGTGTGTGTGTGTGTGTGTGTGTGTGTGTGTGTGTGTGTGTGTGTGTGTGTGTGTGTGTGTGTGTGTGTGTGTTTTAAAATATTCTATTAAATATTACTTTCTAATATCTTCCGCGTTGTGTGACAAGGTTAGTAATATCATTTGTCCTTGTGGGTATTTTTGCCATTGTCTAGCAGCGCTTCTTCAGCTGAAATATACGATGTTATTACACACAAGATGATCTACATAACATTGTGCAGGCGAGGCGTCGGGTAGAAACTGGGAACGCGGAATCTGCGAGCAGGGTTCGAATTCAAGTCGAGATCGTAATATTCACTTTCACCAAAACTGCCCTTGGTAAAGGTGTAGTCGACAGATGGGTGAAGATGAAAAGTAAACACCTGCGTTTCTATTTCCTGCTAGAAGAAGGTCCAGCTACAAGAAAAATGGCGGACTCTAGATGTGTCGAACCGAAGATGAAAGAAGACAAACAAGACCGATATATATAAATATATAAACAAATATATGTATTAAACAAAACAATTTGACAATGGGCATAGACAATAATATTTATGTGTGTGTATGAACATTTGTGTCTGTTCTTTGGCGAATGTTCGTAAGTATGTGTATGCGTGTATAATGTTCATGACGTCTTCCCACAAGTGGGAAACGCTATCTCCTAAGAGAGCTTACATTATAGTCGCTGAAATGAAGAAATGAAAAAGAGGATTTACCTCACCTCCACGCGATGTGGGATGAGGTACGAGGCCTGATGGAAAAATAGGACGAGGCGAGAAGTCGCCCAGTATTTATATATAGGGAGAATGAACCCTAGTGACAATTAAGTAATTAAGGAGGAACTAACTCCGACAAAGGTAGGAATCTATTCCTATCCTCAACTATAGATTAAATAGTAAGTTTTTTTTATTTGGAAAATATTTGTTATTTTCCTAATAATATTAATCCACTCGGAAAAAAATAAATATTCTTACACTAAAATTATGGTTACGGTTTCAAATAACCCAAAAAGTGTCGATAAGCCGTAAAAAACAAATCCATCACCAATATAGAAGCTTCTTCATGTTGACAATATGCAAATAGAATAAAAAGATAGTTATTTTTTCATGTAGAATTTGGCGATCTATTATCATTGCAAATGATGGTCGACCCTATTTTCATCTGTCTTATTTATTCAGATAGCACAAGGTTTCCAGTGACCCATTCAGGTGCAGAAATTATCGGCCAAAATTTCTGCGTTAAAAAATACTGTAAAATTAAGAACGATTTCAGCCGTTCTAAAACACTGGGGATGGTAAGTTTTCTTCCCAAAACCTAGAATGTTGCTCTAAAATTACTATCTTTAGATCGAACTGTAGAAAATCGAAGTATGTAAAGCCGACAACTTTCTCAGCATCACTCTACGACAGGCGGCTGGGAATGGAAAACAAAAACAAAAAATGAAACATAGGAATGCGTCAGAAGCAGTAATAAGAGACATTCAGGTAAAACGAAATAACGTTTGTCTTAAAATACAAATAAAATATTCCAAAGCAAATGTTCATGTAAAACAACAAAAACAACAACAAAAACACACATTCTTAATAATCTGAATTTTCTAAAAGTTTTTTCTGTGTTTTCTAATCGTATAATTCTAGAATTTGTTCTTTATTTTATTTAAATTTAAATTCGATATTTTTTTAGCAAAGACTAGAATTCTCAAACATGATAGGCATTTAAAAAAAAAACATTAAAATAATTAAAATTAGAACTAAAAATGTAAAAAGTGTAAGAAAAATTGTCCATGGTCGGAACTTGATCCGAATAAAGATTTTTTTTTTAAAGTTTGAGGCAATTCCTGCAATCTGAACTAAAGGGAAAAAATGTTTTAAAGATTAATAATAACAGAAAAGAAACTCACGACATTGCTGATAATTATGAAAAATAAATTAAAGCTAACAGTACAAATCTGACGACAGTGATCTCCAAATCAATTGAGGCAACTCAATATATACGCATGCGCATGCCCACAAATGGATACATCGCGTAACGTGCGACATATATATATATATATATTCACGCAACCATTTATAAGTTTCTCTCTCTCTCTCCATATATACATATATACATATATATATATATATATATATATATATATATATATATATATATATATATATAGACACACACAAACACACGCACACACACACATATATATATATATATATATATATATATATATATATAGTGGCTGGCCACTCGAATCCAGGGATGCCCGGCTAGCTAATCCTCGTTACAGACGCCTGTTCAGGCACATTTATGTTCGTTCAGCACCCACAGAGCCCACCTGTGGTTTATACTGCATCTATGCTGAGCGGAACTTAATTACATTTTCTGGGTGAGAGCGCATGTTATCTAGCGTGATCAACAGAGTCGGAACAAGGCCAGAACGCTCAAACCCTCGGTCACGATGACTTATGATTTCGTGCTAGCAAAACTACCGACGGCTCACTAAGCGTTCCATCTACATATACACACATACGCCAGTACAAACTGATGATCCCATGGGGTGAAACCTAGGTAGGTAGTACCTGGTTCATTAGTATTTTTTATTGGCCCTATTCGAAGAAACTACAGTCTGACTAAGAAAATGTTTAGTAATTTTTCCCTCCGCACTAAATGCAAACTGGGTAACTGATTTCTTAGCATCAATTGGTGATAAAAAATCTTTGTTTTATGTTGCCAACGATTCTGTTTCTGAGGAAATTTTGGCCGAAAAGAGCTTCAAAACCTATTTTTAAACGTGATATTTTTGTGTCTATTTTAAAAATAAAATTATAATCCTTGTCCTTAGTGGGGATCCATCTTTTATAAAAGTTCATCTCTCGTTTCTTTGTTTCAGTTACTTCAATCTCTTCATTTGTGAGGAGATCGTATACAATTCCCTCTCACATGTTGGGGACCGGTATTTCTTAACAGTTCGACACACTTTTCTTTGTTTCTGTTACCTCAAGTCTCTTCTTAGTCTGTGAGGAGATTGTCTCGCATTCCGTACCATGTAGTGGGGTCCGATATTTCTTAAGAGTTCAGCTGTATTTTGTTTGTTTCTGTTACCTCAAGTCTTCTTAGTTTGTGAGGAGATTGTCTCCTATTCCATACCATGTAGTGGTGTTCGATATTTCTTAACTGTTCAGCTGTCTTTTCTTTGTTTCACTTACTTCAAGTCTCTTCTTCATATGTTAGGTGATCGTATAGAATTCCCTCTCATATATTAGGCACCGGTATTTCTTAGCAGTTCGGCACTCTTTTCTTTGTTTCTGTTATCTCAAGTCTCTTCTTAGTCTGTGATGAGATTGTCTCGTATTCCATAACATGTAGTGGAGCCCCATATTTCATGACAATTCAGTATTCTTTTCTTTGTTTCTAATTAAATCATCTTGCTACTTAATCTTTTGCTTAGCACCTTTATCTATTCCAATGAACCTTCGGATGCCGGTCACACATTTTTTCGTCCCCTATAAAAACACTTCCGACATATTTGAATATTTGTATTTTTCTTGATTTTGGTAACTCTAATTGTAGTTCGTATATTGGAACTTTCCTTTTTCTGACAAATTTACATTTTGTCGTACACAAAGTAAATCTATTTCATCGCAATATATAGTTTACCATTCTTGTGCTCTTATTGGTCTGTGCAGTAATGCGTCCTATTTTGTTCATAGAACGCTTTGGATACTGCCATTCAATGTAGTGCAATCTTCCCTTATGCATAATATATACCACACTTTGTAAGGTGGTCTCTGATCATATTATCCGTGCTAATAAATATTGTTCAACGCGCACAGCCTCACAGAAAATGGTAAACTATTTAAGTCGCCAGAACTCAGCAGAAATCAGTTTGCAAATAAGATGATTATTGTTTACACTCTGAACACAGAAAACACAGAAAATATGCTGAAGATACACACTAACTCTATCATAACTACAATTGAAAATGATTAGCATAAATTCAATATAAAATTTGTCACAACTACATCTAAAGCAATATAAGACTTTATTAATACAAAACAAAACAATAAGCTAAATCTTGAAGGAGGAATTTACTCTATTACCTGTACTAATTGCCACAAGGAATACATCGAAGAAACCTCAAGCATTTAAATAAAAGATTATATGAACACAAAAAGACTGTTATGTAAATGAACATTTTTCTTCTGCGTTATTCAACTTCTTTATGTAAACTAATGTTTTATATGCAAATATGCAAACTTGGACGATATTCTAATTAAAAGTGACAATGTTGAAGAGCAGGCGTCGCACATAAAGGAAGTTTTCAAAAGATTTCAGGATTTGGGGTTTAAAGAAAAAGGAAAAAAATGTGATTTTTTCTTAAATGAAATCAAATCCTTAGGTCATATAATTAATGAAAGTGGCAGAAAGCCGGATCCAGAAAAGGCATCTGCGATAGAAAATATGTCGCAACCAAAATATGTCCTAGAATTACAAAGTTTTCTTGGCCTAGCAAACTACTACGGCGAATTTATTGAAAATATGCACAGATTGAGGGACCCCCTCAAACGAATTACTAAAAAAAGAGAACAAATGGAATTGGACAGAAGACTATCAGAAAACGTTTAAGGACATAATGCAAAAATTAACTTCGGAGCTAGCACTAACTCATTTCGACCCAAAACTAGAAATTATTATCGCGAGTCACGCGAGCTCACACGGAGTAGGAGCTTGTATTCTACACAAGATGGCACAAAGAAACCCATAGCTCACGCATCGAGATCATTGTTACCAGCAGAGAGAAATTATTCACAGATTGAAAAGGAATCACTAGGCATAATATTCGCCGTAACTCGTTTTCACAGATATATATATATGGGAGAGATTTTACGCTTCAAACGGACCACAACAATCTTCTTACGATTTTTGGATCAAGAAAAGGATTACCAATCTATACAGCTAACAGACCTCTAAGATGGGGAACTACGTTACTGAACTACAATTTCAAACTGGAGTGCTTACCATCGTAGAAAATTGGCACGCTGATGGACTATCGCGATTAATACCTGCAAAATACGAACCGCTGGAAGACTCGGTAATAGCGGCGTTGCAAGCCAAAGATGAAATCATTAAAGTCTTATACAATACAGTAAAGGAACTACCTGTGACCTTGCTAGAGATAAGAAGAGAAGCGGAAAAGGATGAATTTATTCACAATACCAAGAAAAAATAGAAGAAAAGGAAAGGAATTTAGCAGACAGCTTCTCAATTTGTTATCACATATTATTATATAACGAAAGAGTGGTCATACCAAAATCGTTACAAAGGCGGATTTTGAAGGATTTTCACTTAGGACATCCAGGAGAAAACCGAATGAAAGCACTTATGAGAAGTTTCGTCTACTGGCCTAACATGGACAATGATATTACGCAAATGGTGGTGTGGCTGCGGCAAAAGCACCACCTTCTATACAAAAACCATGACCTAAGGTGGACAGACCTTGGTCCAGAATACATGTGGATTATGATGGACCCATAGAGGGTTAATACTACTTAATAACAGTAGATAATTTCAGTAAATGACAAGAAGTTTTTAGATTCAAACACCCGACGACAGAAAATACTATAAACTGTTTACATGAATTATTCGCGAGATTCGGCGTCGTGGATTGCTTGGTAACTGATAACGGTACACAATTTACCTCCAGAATTCTGTGAGACATACCAAGTAAAGCATATTAAGATAACTCCGTACCACCTAACGGGGAAGCTGAAAGATCTGTAGACAAACTAAAGAGAGCTCTAAAAAATGCAGAGGATGTACCGACAGAAAAATCTATGCAACAGTTTCTCCAAGTATACAGAATAACACCTAACGGGAAGACACAATCTGGTCTTTCACCAGCGGAAGTGACGTTTGCCCGGAGAATACGGTCAGTATTTGATAAGTTATGCCGAACAAGAACAAAAACCAGCATACACTTATAGTACCCAAGAGATCATTTAAACCAGGAGAACGGGTTTACTTCCGGATGTACAGGAACAATATGGCTTACTGGGAACCTGGCACAATAATTAATAGACTAGGAAATGTGATGTACACAGTACAAGGCGAAAAGTTTACCCACAGAAGACATATTGACCAAATACAAAAAAGATGGGTTGAGGAGCTCGTCACCTACAGAAAATGACGATTCAATGGGTGCAATCTTTGAAGCTTTGGAGATTCAAAGACCACAGGAAGACACAGAAACTAGAAGGTCAAACAGGAGGAGAAAATTTGCCGAACCTCTGATTATCGACCATAAGAGGAAAAAATAATAACTACCCCCAAAAGGGATCTAAGGAGGGAGTGTTCAGGGATCTCCCCTTTTTACACAAATGGACTCACCCAAGGTATACATATACCACTGCCAGTGAATACCCGGCAGTATGTTGAGTCAAGTCGGACAGTAGTAGTAGGAGTCGAGACGGTCGGTAGAATAACGTAGCGGCAAGAGTCATAGTAACTAGCACGTAGACTCAGTAAAAAGTCATACAGCGATAAGTCGATACCAAAGACTATATATATTTTTTCCTACTAACTCCGCATTCCTGGAACTACTAACCTGTATTACCAGTTTGTACATTTAATACATTTATTTTCCTATATTCATTCTTGGCGTTTGTTATTATTTGATACCGGATTCCATCTCGGAACCCACAACAGTTTCCTACAACGTTTCACCAGGATTTGCTGCTCTTGACTTATCATAGTTGGTGATATTTAATAATAGAAGTGATGGAAATATAAAAAAAAGTATCTAAAATTAATCAGCCAGATTATATACCAAAAATACATTATTAAAAAAAACATTATTTTTAAATTTAAAATTCGCAGCGTCACTTGTACGTGCGCATGCGTAGTCTCATCAATGTAAATATAAACTTAGTCCGATGAAGTCTAAAAGATGAAACACTTTACAAAAAAAACTTTTTTTTCCGTTTTGTCATATTTCTTTCACCTGGAATTATTAGCTTTCGAAAATAGAAGAATAATTACGAAAAAAATTGCGCCATTTCTAAAGGTATTTTTGTGAACAGTTCTAAATTTTGATTAAGTTCCATCTTTACTAATCATTTTGTCTTCCTTATTGGCTTAAAGTGTACTGATGACATAACAACTATCACTTCTGAAAATGGCGTCCGTTAGCGGAAGTTGAATTCTCGCCGAGCCTATAACGTTCCTTTTTTGCGTTAGTGGCTTCCGATAGTCATGGGTCCATCTCTTCAAATTTGCAGGCGGGTGGCCAATTTTGCAACTGCGCAACGATCCCACGACCACGCCCCCCACATGATAATAAAGAAAGCGGATGATGATGATGATGATGATGATGATGATGATGATGATGATGGTTGTAATGATGATGATAATGATGATGATGGTGACAATGGTGATGCTGATGACGGCGATGCTGATCTTGGTGATGATAATAGTGATGATGATATGTTTCAATGAAATACATGAAAAATTTGAGATAAATAGACATTGGAGAGTAAATCTATAAGGACTGGCATCATATATCTGCTCATTTAATGAAAACCGTTTCGTTCTGCAGAGGATGAATAAAATGTCAGCAATTTGCATTAGATGTCCTTCTATTTCAAGATCTGGAATTAACAGGAACGCGAGCGAGTTTGAGATTTATGCAATCATTTCTCTTTGTTCGTCATTTCAAACTTGCCATAAAGAGAAATGTCCTGTAAGTACACGCATTGCAAAAGATAAAATGTGCTGAATATTTCATGAGAAAAAAACCCTAAATAACAGGGATCATGATAATATGGAGGCAGCGATAGGAGTAGTTTCGCACAATACCGCCAAATGCTGCTAAACCAAAATATTAACCCGAAATATTATATTCTTAACTTGCCTCGTCAGATCGAGTTTTTCGTATAGATAGTACTAGCAGCATGGCCCGGCGTTGCCCGTGTTTGATTAAAAAATTGTACGACTCGTACAGCAATCGCTATCACTTGACTTAAAATATTTTTGCCCTTCCTTGCCTTTAAAGGAGTGCCCTTTGCCGTGCTGATGTTGCTACAGGCCTTACTTCTTGCCTATCTCACACTGCGAATTTTTCTACGCTCTATACTAAACATTAACTCTCTTACAAAAAAAGAACTAAACAAAATGAACACAAAACGATCAGCTTTAGAAAAGGACTTGTAACTGACAAAACCGAATGAAAGAAGAATCAACGTTGAGTTTAAGCAAGCGAATGATCCAATTGGAGTAAAGTGTCATGCAGATTTAAATTTTTCCCACTTGTGACGAATGCAGCTATCGATTTTTTTTGCATGCTAGCTAACATTCGTGTCAGTCAGCTGTTGTCTCTCACGCTAGCCAATAGAATCTTCCTGTCTTTTCAAGGCAGCCAGCTATAAGCTCTCACTCTGACCAGTAGAAAATGGCCGCAAACTACATGAAAACTACCGTAGAAGCATGAAAAAATCGATTATTTCCACTATCGATGGGAAATGCAAAGTCGGTCTTGACTTTTTTTACTAACTTGGAGCATGTGCATGCACATTTCGTTGCAAATCCGTCGAAAATTGCGGCCGTGCATTCGTTACACACACACACACACACGGACATCCTGCCTTTTATAGATAGAGATGTATGTAAGCAAACCTGTTCAGAAATATTGAAATTGCCAGCTGAATACATCATTCTCAGCACAATGAATAAATATGGCTTTGTTTGAGTGAAGCCTGCGGATGTTGGCGAAGATGATACTTCATTGAACCTTGTGAAATGACGCTAGGGAATCACGGACAATGCACTGTACAAGATAACAGGAACAACATCACTCGAAGACATTCAACGCATATGCATGTGATTTGTAACACATAACAGAAAATAAAGACTTAATCCGGATGTTGACATTCGACACTACCAAAAAGAAAAAGGTTGAGAAGGTAGCCTTTGTCAATACTGTAAAGAGCGATAAAAGCTACTGCACTTGAGAAACCTATTTTCCTGAAGAATTATTTTAAGAAAAAAATATTAGAAACTTTAATCGGCAATTTATGATCAATGGTGCTCTTAGGTTTCTTTAATAGGAAATGGCTAATATTAACCCATATCTACCTATCTCTCTCTCTTCCTCTCTCTCTCTCTCTCTTTCTATATATATATATATATATATATATATATATATATATAAAACTTACATAAAATATATAGACAACACTTATCTATATTATTTAATGGAACATGTATTAATGAAAAAATGCTGCCTAAATACACACAATATATATATATATATATATATATATATATATATGTATGTATGTATGTATATATATATTTATATTTATATATGTGTATGTATGTATATATATATATGTATGTATATATATATATGTATATGTCTGTATGTATATATATATATGTATGTATATGTATATATATATATATATATATATATATATATATATATATATATATTAATCATTTCAGCACAAGCAATGTGGGAATACCACTCGTAAGCAGGGTATTACAGTGATAGAATGTGAAAGAAATGTTTGAGTATAAGAAGGACTGGGCAGAGAACGAATGATAAACGGGATCCAAGAAAAGACAGTATGTCGATTGACGTTTCATTTAAATTTTTGAAGATTAGAGGTATTAGGGAAATAATGAAACGGAAGGGAGTTCCACAGGCGGAAAGTTCGAAAAACTTGGAGTAGGAGTTAGCTATATCAAGAGTAAACGTGGTGGAACATAGAGGCCCACCTAGTGGCAGGCATAAATTCATATAGTCCGGTCAGAAGAGAAAAAAAGCTCGCCGGAGTAGTTGCTATGAACATATTTGTAGAAGAAGACAGAGGGAAGCCACGTCGTCGCACACGTCGCATATATATATATATATATATATATATATATATATATATATATATATATATGATATATATGAACATATTTGTAGAAGAAGACAGAGGGAAGCCACGTCGTCGCACACGTCGCATATATATATATATATATATATATATATATATATATAAAGAGAGGGAGAAATGTATTACGACATAGCAAGTTAAACACCGGTATTTCGTTGAACCTGGTCAGTAACTAGTTGCAAGTCATAAGCTTGGATGTGCGGATGGTGCAATGGATAAAGGCTCGAAATGAGAAATCAGTGAGTCGAGTTCGGATTCCAGTCCGGTTTGTTATATCCACTGACGTGCGATCAACCTTGGTAAATGTATGAATCCACCTCTTCTCCTCTCAAATATGGGTTAAATAGTAAGAATTTTATTAGACAATCATTATTTGATCTCCTAAAATTCTTATAGTCCAAAAATATATGTCGGCTTGAAATAAATTCAAAATGGTTGCAAACGGTAAAAAACAAAAAACAAATCAAACACTGAAATGATAGATAGATAGATAGATAGATATTGAACAGACTTCGACAGATAGATAGATAGATTACCAGATAGATTACCATATAGATAGATAAATAAAAAGAGTACCAGATAGATAGATAAATAGATGTACAAAGGCGACATCTTAAAGAGAAAACCGGTAACTGTGGATAACATTTAAAGAAATAATTGTATATATATATAACAATCAGAATTATTTATAAAATATATTATAAAATCAATAAAAAATATTATTTTTAATGAAATTAAATTACTAATTTTGAGCTATATTTCCGTTTTCCATTTTCTTTATTTTAATTTAAACTTTGGATTCGCTATTTTTGGAGCTTCGAAATAGCATGTCATATCTCATCGAGTTCAGAAAGCCAATAAATTGAATAAATCCTCTCAAGCAAGTTATAAAGAGACTAATTATTAAGTCTAATTGCATTAACTGTCGGGAAAGGGATTTCAGAAGAAAGTCGAGCCTAGAACAACATGTACCAATAAAACAAAACTAAAAATATATTTTCCGTCTCAATTAAGCACAGCGGTTCAGTTCCCTAAATCGCAACAGGAAAGGAAAAGCTTGGGTGTGACCAGGGTTCATTTGGCACGAACTATACGAAACAAAGGCGAAAATACGGCGAAAGTTGTGATTGGCTTTTACGCCCTCTGTTGGCACACTGTGTCGTTAACTCGAGGCGATGCGTGATTACCTGGGCGCAGTCGACGTCAATCGTTGGCGAATTGCTTTAATACCACGGACAATGCAAATTTTTAATCTCTTTTTTTTACTATTTTATTTTCTCTTTTCTATTCCAAGCGTTTAAGCCAATAACTCTAAACCATGCAAAGCATGGAACCCATCAAGTAATTACCTACCTAAAAAGTTTGCTTTCTGCTAGTCGAAAAGTGTGAGCTAATAATTTAAAAGCAGATCTGAAGTGAAACAGTGATATTGAATCAGTTGCTCGGAAAGTTGTTTCACTGTGTCGTGACAGACAATTTTCTACGCCATCTTGAATGTTTATAGATCTACCATTTGTACGTGCATTGAATATTGTTGTCACACCTTGTACGTTTTTAATGCTATATTACTTGCATTATTTACATTATTCGGACTGTTATCATCATCTTTATTGCCATATTCACACCGTTTCGACCTTTGCACGCTCCCGCCTCCTTCAGGTGACTGGAATGTTTCTTCAGTATCTGTCTATATCTCTGAGATGAGGTATTATGATTACTTTCCATTAGTTACATTATCCAGACTATTCTCCTCATGTTCATCACCAAATTAAAAAGTTTTGGCAATTGTACGCTCAGGTCGTTTTCGGGAGATTAGAATTTTTCTTCATTATCTATGTCTCTGTGATGAGGTATTATGATTACTTGCATTATTTACATTATTCGGACGATAATCCTCATCTTCATTGCCATATTCACAACGTTTCGGCCGTTGTACGCTCCTGCCTTTTTCAGGTGATTAGAATTTTTCTTCAATATCTGTCTATATCCCTGTGATGAGGTATTATGATTACTTGCATTAGTTACATTATCCAGACTAATCTCCTCATCTTCATCACCATAGTCTCAAAGGTTTCCGCCATTGTACGGTCTGGTCTTTTTCAGGAGATTTGTATTTTCCTCATTATCTGTCTATGTCTCTGTAATGAGATATTATGATTACTTGCATTATTTACATTATTTGATCTGTTATCCTCATTTTCATAGCCATATTCACAACGTTTCGACCGTTGTACGACCCGACCTTCAGTGGTTTACTTACTTCACGCCGCTGGCGAGTATTGTATGTTGTTGATCTTATAAAGATCACCATTTCATTTCCAAACTCCGCTTTCGTTATTGCTCATTCAGTGATATATATATATATATATATATATATATATATATATATATATATATATATATATATATGCAGAAATATAGTCTTAAAGTGTGCTATATTTATGGGGTAAAGTGCTCAATATCAGAGATAGAGCGTGTGTAAATATAAAAGTGGACATGGAAGTCAGCACTCGTCAGGCGACGATTGCACTAGCATGAAACAGACTGTCGCCTCTAAGTGCTGACTCCCATGTCCACTTTTACGTATATATATATATATATATATATATATATATATATATATATATATATATATATATATATATATATATATTGTTATCCAAATGCTATCCACAGAAAAACTATTTGGCTGTATATGAGCTCATCAGTGTACCTAGATGTCCGGTTGCTGAATCGGCGTCAGTCGGAGACTCTACCCCTAAGCCGTTGGTGCACGGCAGGGATGAAGTTGAATTTAAGCATATTTATTTTTAGATAAACACGCCAGTGACTGAGAGAACTTGATTCGTTTTATCGAAGAGTCTTGCATTACTAGCAGTAATAGTCACTGTTTACACACAGAGAGCAGAACCGAAATAAATTTTTCAGGAGCATATATATTGTCATCCACATATATATATATATATATATATATATATATATATATATATATATATATATATATATATATATATATATATATATATATATATATATATATATATATATATATATATATATAGGGTGTCCATAAATTCGTGTGAACTTTAAAAAATTATAACATTATTTGTATTTGCACTAGAAATAATTTGTAAAAAGGATTAGAAAGAAGTAAATCTATATTTTTGAAGGTTTTATTGAAATTTTATTTAAGTTTCCACATGTCCTCCATCATTAGCAATACAAAGTGTAATACTATTTTTGAAGTTCACGGAAAACATTTGCCAACTGATTTACAGGAATGCCTGAAATCACATTAGTATTTTAGCTATACTTAAAACTAGGTACATTAAACTTTATAACATTTTTACAGTTTATTTCTATTGCAAATACAAAATAAAGTTATACATTTTTTAAAGTGCACACCAACTTTATGGACACTCTGTTTATATATATATATATATATATATATATATATATATAGAG
>OZ038491.1:109431009-109433509 GCA_964036315.1 Acanthosepion esculentum
TCTCCGACAGTAATCGGACCTGTATTCTCATACAGAAACCATCATTTGACCTGACGTGCCGTACCATTCAACAGCAGGGAAGCGTCTGGTATTCGAAAGTCGGAGAACGGATGGTTTATTATGTTGGACAATTGCCCGGCAAAAATCAGTTTTGTATTAAGCAAACTACTACAGAGATTTAAGTCTCTGGGAAGTATTTTTCAAGATCAAGGAGAATGTGACACCGAAATCCGAAGACGTATTAGAAGAACAAATCCTGCATTCCACTAACTGTCGCTGCTAGCATTTGAGTTTGAATATAGATCGACAGTGAGCAAACACAGGCACACCTATTATTGAATTAAGTAGATCACTTGAGCATAGAGAAAATGCATAAGTAGAAAATAGTGTTACGTCTAAACGATCGCTATTTTTAGTCTATCCTCTATACTATACGGATCTTTATTTCTATTCTATCCTCTATTACGATTCGGATCGCTATTTCTAAAATATCCCCTATTACTATATGGACCGCTATTCTCTACTATATACTATTTTTCTATTCAGATCACTCTCCGGGTTACTATTCGAGCAGGCATTATCGAGCAAGTACTATTAGTGCGAGATTATTCCAAGGCGTCTGACAATTGTATTGTTCAATGGCGTTATTATTATTGAATCTGATATTACAAAGTCTCTAGTACAAATGTGACTACAAAGTAAGGGATAAATTGATCCCTTACTTTGTAGCCACATTAGTTTATATACATGTATATTCCAGAGAATGTAAATAAATCTAAAAAAAAACCACATAGCTGATTAGTATTTCGTTGATTGATACGATTTCTACAGCTTATCAACCCTTTGCAAGTTATGTAGTGATTGTAATATAGAACTGATCCCGCAGTTCATATCTACATTATAATTTCCGATGATACATATGAATCCATCTCGTCTTGTATCTCGAAATCTTTATTATCTCCAAAATAAAGAAAGAAATTACAATCTTAAAATATTTTCTGGCTTTAAATAACCTGCAATGAGTTGATATAGCTGGAAAAGAACTGCCATAATCCTGTGTGTGAAATTAATTCCACTTCTAATTAGATGTCCGAAGAAGAGGCAAATGGTTGGTTGAACAAGGATACAAGTAAAAATTCAAAGAACGTAAATAAGAAAATGAAAAAAAGCCTTGAGCGGCGCCGTTTTTAGCAGACGTTCTGCAAGAAGACGTCACCTGAATGACGCAAGAACCATATGAATAGTAGAAGAAAAACTTATTAGCGTTGGGAACAAATCTAAATGATCCTATTATATCCTGATGAATGTAATCGGAGACTTGAGGCAACAAAATTTTGTCCTACAGAAAGATTCTGAGAATAATACAGATTGAACGCTTCAGCACAGAAGAAATTTGAAGGAAAACAGAATCAAAATGAATGCCTATACTTAAAATCAGTGGAAATGTCTTGTATATATAACGAGGAAAGAAGGGTTGGAAAATTTGACACTTCCAATATATACTGAAGGCAGGCAAGATAGATGAAAACATAGAGTAACTTAAACATTTGTGCAAATGTATAGCTTGACAGGGAATTGAAGAGATAAGAAAAAGCAATTTTTTAAGAGTTGGAAAGGATAGAGCGTGTGGAGAGCCATGAATGTCCACATTATGAATTTCTCGCAGAATAAAATAAGAATAACAACAATAATACATGTGTGTGTTGTGAAATATTTGAAAACATCTTTTCCTCCAGCCATGGGTTAAATGATAAGGAAGACTTGGTTATCTAGATATGAGCTGGTCTAAAAAAAGACGTCTTAAAATTCAACAGCGTAAAGAAGACAAAAGGCGGCCAGTATACTCATTTTACTTTGGTAATAATTCTCAACATCTGATAGTCTTTTGTTGGTCGTAGGCCTTCTCGCGATTCCGTTCACGTGGAGGAATTGGCCATTACCCGTCTCCGTGTTGATTTGATTTGATTTGGTTTGGTGTGTTTTACGGCATATCAACCTCAATGGGTTACTTAAGGCCAACCAGATTTTTATTGCTGCTAATATTTTTCCAACAATGTATAACTGATAATATTTTTCTTCAAAAATATATTGCTGGTAATATTTTGTTTCCAAATATATATTGCTGTTAATATTTTGCTAGTAATAATATTTTCTTAAAAAATAATTGCTGGTAATAATTACTTATAAAAATATATTGCTGGTAAAAAAACCTATTTTTACACTTTCATAGTGTTTTGACGCCAGTATGAGGGTTAACTATTTGTCCATAGATAGGACCCTAACAGGTACTACCACCTAACATCAGGGTGGACCTAGGAGCACCAACGGTTAAGAGGTGGTTTCACGCTCCTCAATACCTCTTGATCAGAGGGCTTACTGTTAGATGTAGTTTATCTTCTTACCCCGGTCGCGGGTGTAGTTTATCGTCTTACCCAGGACGGCTGCGTGTTGATAGGGACGGCTGTAACACGCTTAGAAGTTAGGCCCCTTTCCGAGTGAT
>OZ038491.1:109438509-109448509 GCA_964036315.1 Acanthosepion esculentum
AATTCTTCATACCAGAATCCCACTGATGCATGACACATTAAATGTAAGACGGATTGGTATTTGTCGGCGTTAACAGGAGGTGTAAAATATGTATATTGTGGCTATATTTGAACTTTTAAATTAAATATGAGAGATTGGTTTTCTGAAGTGTTTGCATATCAACTCTTTCCACAGACAAACGATATTTTGTGTCAGCCTCGGTAGAGACTTTATCAACAGAACAGAAAATAGGGTAATATAGGTTCGTGCCTTTCTCAATATAATCTCTGCAAAATAATCACAAGAGACCGGAAGTGCGTTGTTGCCAGTTTGTAGTAAAAATAACACAAAATTGCTTCAGAACCCACATTCCACCACGCATGCACATATATAAGAAACATTCCAGACGTTTTGATAATGTTTTAGGATAGGCAGTTATAATACACAGGCATCCCTTTATTAATGCGCATTTGATTAATGCGCTAAAATTTTTATATACCAACATCCGATTAGTGCATACATAATAGTCATTTGGTAAGGTTAAAAAATTTTCAGTTCAACCATAGTAATTGAAATGTGATTATTTATAGTTACTGATTAATTTTCTGAAATTTAAAAATGGGTAACTATTTTTTTGGTGAAGTATTACGTTGTATATGTAGCATTATACGTAGAAAAAATTATAATATATGCCGATATAAAAATACATAGTTGAATATTTGTCTCTATAAAATTTTTCAAAAATATTTTGGATTTTTTCATTTTATTTTGAAGATCTTAAAAGGAAATTTTTGATTTTTTTAAAAAATGGGAAGATTTAATAAGATACAGAAATTTATATCTATTAAATAATATCGAAATATAAAAGATGTATGCATGTAATATGAAAAGATTATGAGTAAAAATTTCAAAGTAAAATACTAATGATTATATATTTGGAAGATTTGAAGGGCCAATATCGCAGTACCCCCCCCCAATTATATGAAGAACACAAGAAAACCAAGCGGCAAATCACTCCAAATAAGCTTTGCATTAAAAAATTAATAAATATTAATTCATTAAATTGTATCTTCTTATATGCACTTAAATTTTAATTAAAAAGTATTAAAATTAGAAATTAATTGTAAATGAGATTAAAATATGAGGTACGAATTACATCATTTATTTTTATATTCGATTCATTCGTTTTCGATTAGTGCGGATCTTTTGATGTACAGATTAGCAGCATTAATCGGTTTATTACTGTATTTTAATGTTAGTGTATCATTACTGTACATCTAATAAGTTGAACTGACAATATATGTTATTCCAGGCTGAAGGTGACGATTGTAATAGCTCTTTAAACATTCCTTACTAAACACTGCTTGTCACAGCTGATTAGTTTGCAGAATGAAGTCGGGTCGTGAAGGCAATTTATAAGATCGCTATGCAATAATGTTTTGTACTGACAGAAGTGGGCATTAAAATTGGCCCTCATCCTTCCTAGAGTCCACGCATTTTATTTCACAAGATGCAGTAGAATCTCAGGGTAGTTGCCTTGAAGAGTTTGAGAAGATGAATGATGCTGTGACAAGTCTCCTAGACACGTTCGATTTTTTTTTCTTTTGTTTTACGGCATATCAACACCTCAATGGGTTATTTAATGCCAACAAGATATTTATTGCTGGTAATATATTTTTTCCCAAAATGCATTGCTGGTAATATTTTCCTTTCAAAAATGTATTGATAGTGATATTTTCCTCAAAAATATATTATGGTTAATATTTATTTTCTTCAAAATGTATTGCTGGTAATAATATATGGCTGGCAATAATTTTTCCTTCAAAAGATTTATTGCTCGTATTACAACACATTTTTACACTTTCATAGTATTCAAACCCCAGCCCGGGCGTCAACTATTTGCCCATAGTTGGGACCAAATGAAGTGGAACTGGGAACACCAGCAATTAAGTTCCACGCTCCTCAAAATCTCCTGATTAGAAACCTTGCTGTTGAACGTAGTTTATCTTCTTACTCAGGTAGCAGATGAAGTTTATCGTCTTACTCAGGACGCCGGATGTAGTTTATAGTCTTACCTAGGGTGCATTTATGATTTCCATGAAGCCAAATAAAAAAAAATTAAGGGTTTTAAAAGGTTCAAATCAATTAACCACCCTGCGGCGTTTCCCCTTGGAAGTGGTGGTTAATTGATTAGAACCTTTTAAAACCTTTTATTCTACATCCAACATCATCACTTGATAAGACCCCAAAAGTGTTGAAACAAAATGGCTATTTTTGTAGTCATTTTATAACATATTTATGTTATAATTTTCGAATATATATATATATATATATATATATATATATATATATATATATATATATATATCGTGTATAAAAGCAAAATTGTCGAAATCGTGTAACAGCAAAATTGTCCAGTTTAAGATTACGTTTGAACCTTTGCATCTTTAAAATGATTAAAGTTATCTTAGGGGAATTCTCCGAGGTTCTTATGACACTATTGGACTCTACTTTCACCAATAAGAATATATTTAGCACTAAGTTGAAGATCTTTCTCTATCGAAATACGCTAGCGGCTCGGAGAACTCAATTCATTCTTGAAGAGAAATGTTTAATTGCAGAAGGAGCCGCTGTTTTTGAAAACCCCTTTCCCCTGGAGAACTCAACTGGATCTTCGGGAGCATATATAGTCATCCACAGAAAGACTGTTTCGCTGTATCACAGCTCCTCCGTGTGACTAGACATCCGATTGCTTCCTTCGAAATCCGACTGATTTGACATCAATCAGATATCTTACCCCGAGACCATATTCGCACGGCAGAAAGGAAGGTAATTTTACCGTTTTTCTCTATACGAAATCCGATAGCGGGTCGAAGAACTCAATTACATCCGACGCCTGAGAAAATCTATCCACCTATTTAATATCAACTTTTATTTTTAAAAAATCGACAAGTTGTATCTGTTTAATATTTTATTGTATTTTTTTAAATTTTTCAGAAAAGGCGCTGAGGATAGGGCTCAAATCTGTCCGAAGTTTTTTTTTTTTTTTTGACTTTCACAGTCCTTATCTAGAACCGATATGCTCTGTGTGTGGTAGATTCATTTCCGTTGTCTGCATCCCGGTATACTTTGGAAAACTAAACGTTTAAACGTTGAAGTAATTCTAACTACAACACAGACACAACAAGAAAAAAAAACAAACTTCGGACAATATAAAAATATAAAGATCTGAATTACACTATATTATTGGCAAAATTGCTCAGAGGTTGAGCGTATATAAATATAAATAAAACTGACCAGTGATGTCAACATCAAGCAGCGGGACTCATAATTGAACGCAGTTTTCACAGCTTGTTTCTAGAGAAATCCATCTACAAACCCTTCAGAATCCTAATCGTGACAAAAGAACTCACACAATATTACTTAATCTGATCAGTAATATCGCACTTGAGTAAAAAAATTAAATTACCCCGAAAACGTTCAA
This sequence comes from Acanthosepion esculentum, assembly GCA_964036315.1. Taxonomy (NCBI): domain Eukaryota; kingdom Metazoa; phylum Mollusca; class Cephalopoda; order Sepiida; family Sepiidae; genus Acanthosepion; species Acanthosepion esculentum. Next base: position 109,441,973 of record OZ038491.1, read on the forward strand.
CTTCATTGTATTTCTCTATGAGAAAGGACACTGGCGTGTCCGAAAATTCAAAATTTCTAGCCCTTCTCTCGATTTAAAGGGCCGCAAATATAATAGAAATATGAATACTCCAATTATCATTATCGTTATTATTGTTGCTTTTTATCACACGAATTTCTTTTATCGGCCTACTTTATCTATCTATCTATCTATCTATCTATCTATCTATCTATCTATATATATATATATATATATATATATATATGTATATATATATATATATATATATATTATCATTATTATTATTATTATTTAAAAAATGATGACATTTAATGTCACATTAAAAGTCGTCTTTTTCTTAATAGTAATTAATGTTTGCTCTGTTTTTACATTGAGATCTTTGGATTATATCCTGTTTGGAATTATCCATATCATTATATATGTATATATATTATTTGGTAATCCATATGGATTACCATATATATATAATGATATTATTTGGTAATCCGTATGGATAAATCAGGATAGGATATAATCCAGAGAGCTCAATGTAAAAACAGAACAAACATTAATTATTATTATTAAGAAAAAGACGACTTTTAATGTAACATTTAAAGTCACCTTTTTCATGATAATGAAAATATATATGTTTATATATATATATATATATATATATTTATATATATATATATATATATATATATATATATATATAGATAGATAGATAGATAGATAGATAGATAGATAGATAGATAGAAAGAAAGAAAGAAAGAAGAAAAAAAGAAAGAAAAACACTGAGATAGATAGTTTTGAAAAGACTGAGATAGATAGATAGATAGATAGATAGATAGATAGATAGATAGATAGATAGATAGATAGATATGAAAGACTGAGATAGATATGAAAGACTGATATAGATAGAGAGATAAATAGACAGACAGATAGACAGACAGACTAGTTTGGATGAAAAATAGTCCGCAATTTAATATTAACGCAATAAAATGGAAATAAACCCGTATATGAGAAGTCTTCGAAAAGTCTGGCAATTTAGATATTAGAATACTGAATTTATGATATTAAGTGACTTCTAAGATTCTTAATTTGTTAAACTGAGGTAAGACAAGAAAAGAACACGAAATGAGAAGGAAAGAATTGCTACTTTTAACATGGTCTACCTTCCTTTCTCTAAAGCCCTCTCACTCTCACACTCCAATGCTCGCTCTCTCTCTCTCTCTCTCTCTCTCTCTCTCTCTCTCTCTCTCTCTCTCTCTCTTTCTCACCTGTTTTCAGATTGATGTTCGTGTAAACTCGACAGGTGACGGTCTCTTCACTAAAATAGAAATTATACATCCACCATATTCCTGATATCTCCCCCCCACCGCCATATCGTTTCTAAATATATTTTTTTATCAATTTTGTTCTCACTGATTTAAACTTTTCAAACGATTGTTCACTTTTTGTTGTTTATAATTTTGGGGGCATCTTTTTTAAAACATGAATTTTTAAAATTCTATTCACTTAAGATCTTTACGATTATTATATCCATTTTTATTTTATTTTTCTCAATATTTTACATGTTTCGTTTTTTGTATTCTATTTTTTTCAATGTTTTGTTGAATCTATAAATGTCAGGTAACACACTACTCGGGAGATAACGGGATGTATTTATAAAAAAAAAAGAAATCAGAAATGTTGGACAAACTAAGAAAGACACTAAAATTGCAGTTCGCAGGAGACCCGTAAAAAATTTCGATTTTTTTTTGGATTTTTTCAAAAAAGATTTTTTTATTTAATAAGTTTGAATTATTTTATTTTTAGAATTAAGCAGAGAAAGAAACGGAAATTTATACCAGTTAAAAAAAATAAAAATGACAAAATTTCTAAAACATACGCTTCAATAAAATGACTTAATTTTGTTAAGTCACTCTATCTATTAATCCCAAGAATAGAGGAGATATTATCTGTTTACATTTTCTTTTGGAAATTATAACAATATTAAATAATATTGGGAATGGTAAAGGTAATCTTATACGTTTCCTTATGAGGAATTATTCGGCATTAATTAACCAAGAAAACGGTGCTTCTGTCGATTGAAATTTATAAAATATTTCAATTAAATGAGATTTTAAGGAAAATATGTCTCTCATGTCTAGTAGCACTCTCCAGTATTGATGGGGGATTCTGCCCCATTCTTTTATTTAAAGCAGTGTTGAACGTCAACCTCCTGATCATGATGTTATTTTCTCTTTATGTTATATGCGTAGCAATACAGAGGGCGATAATCTCACTTTGATGATGATAAGTCATATGAATCACATGACAGCCGTTTAGTGACTCTACTTCATACAGTGACCAGAGTAGCCAGTCATTCAATTTTTTTACAATAGTCAAAATGAGCAGTTTCTTTTTGTTTTTTAATCTGTGCCAATCTGCCACCCCTAGCAGCTTTCAAGTACACGGTGCCGCCATATATTTTTCTCTGCGAGGGACACTTGTATATATGTGTATATTGTTTTGTGTATGTGATAGTGTTATAAAAGTCTATGAGACAAAAGTATTATATACGTGATGTTCACTTCAGTTGTTGCTGGGTTTTTCTTCTTTTTTTGTTGTTTTTTTTCATCATTTCACGCCAAGCAAGGCGATGATGCCACTTGAACGCAGAGTAAAACTGAAAGACAATGAGAAGTCTAAGGATGGGGAGATGACCAAAATCAACAAGGCTCAAGGAAACGGAAGATGGCGATTGACGTTCACGATTGATGTTGGCGATTCTTGAAGATTGACCCTTGACGATTCTTAAAGATTGACACTTGACGATTCTTAAAGATTGACGTTAACGATTCTTGAAAATTGAACCTGACGATTCTTGAAAATTGGGTCTTGAATATTCTTGAAGATTGTCCCTTGACGATTCTTAAACATTGACACTTGACGATTCATGAGGATTGACGTTGACGATTCTTGAAAATTGAACCTTGACGATTCTTGAAAAGTGACGTTGACGATTCTTGGAGTTTGAACCTTGACGATTCTTGAAGATTGACCCTTGACGATTCTTGAAGATTGGCCATTGACGATTCTTGAAGATTACCAACGGTGCATGAAATCAAATGGAAATTTCATATCTGGGATGTTCAATAAAATAACATCTTAACAGTAGAACTTGAGGCTGCATCTAGCTTGTCAAACAATAAAACGGTATGATGAGTTGGCAATCTAGTATCATGCTTAAATTCATGTATTTGGGGCGCCAGGGAAAAAAGCTCATCAAAGAAGTCAGCATGAAAATAATTGTAGAAAAGACAGAGGGAAGCCCCACCATGTTGGTGAGAAAGTAACTGAAATCAAGATCCCTGATTGGGATTGACTAGATTACAAATCCTTTTTTGGATTTTATCAAGAATCTTGAGATGTACAACAGGAGCACCAGACCAGATATGGCAGTAGTATTTAATGCATGGATGAATGGTAGATTTGACATAGAATGATTTTCTGGCATGAAACTGTGCTCCAAGTTGCAGTAGATACAGCTATTGAATTGATGTAGTTGATCCACTTCAAGTCAGTGGAAACATGAGGCCAAGAAGGTTCAGTGTGGGAATGCCACTAGTGTGCAAGGGATTACAGAGAATGAAAATGAAAGAGAAGATTGAGAATTGGGAGGATTGAGAAAATGACAAGAAGACAGAAGATGGCTATGAACGTTGCATTTAAATTTTAAGATTGTACTCATCAGGGAATCAAGTAAGCGGAAGGGAGTTCCACAGGTGGGAAGTGCAAGAAAAGAAACTGTTGGAGTAAAAGTGGGAGTTGCATTTAGTTATTTCAACAGGAAAATTGTGGGACAAGATACCAATCTGATACAATCATGTATTTGGGAGACCAGGGAAAAAAACTCATCAAAGAACTTACCATGAACATATTTGTAGAAAAGACAGAGGGAAGCCCCGCCATGTTCGTGAGAAAGTAACTGAAGTCAAGATGCCTGGTCAGGATTGATTACATTAGAGATCCTTCTTTGGATTTTGTCAAGAATGTTGAGATGTACAGCAGTAGCACCATACCAGATATGGCAGCAGTATTCAATTCATGGATGAATGGTAGATTTGACAAGGAAAGATTTTCTGGCATGAAACATTGATCCAACTTGCAGTAGATGCAGCTGTTGATTTGATGTAGTTGCTCCACTTCAAAAAGTGGAAACATGAGGCCAAGAAGGTGCAGTGTGGGAATGCCACTAGTGTGCAAGGGATTACAGAGAATGAAAATGAAAGAGAAGATTGAGAATTGGGAGGATTGAGAAAATGACAAGAAGACAGAAGATGGCTATGAACGTTGCATTTAAATTTTAAGATTGTACTCATCAGGGAATCAAGTAAGCGGAAGGGAGTTCCACAGGTGGGAAGTGCAAGAAAAGAAACTGTTGGAGTAAAAGTGGGAGTTGCATTTAGTTATTTCAACAGGAAAATTGTGGGACAAGATACCAATCTGATACAATCATGTATTTGGGAGACCAGGGAAAAAAACTCATCAAAGAACTTACCATGAACATATTTGTAGAAAAGACAGAGGGAAGCCCCGCCATGTTCGTGAGAAAGTAACTGAAGTCAAGATGCCTGGTCAGGATTGATTACATTAGAGATCCTTCTTTGGATTTTGTCAAGAATGTTGAGATGTACAGCAGTAGCACCATACCAGATATGGCAGCAGTATTCAATTCATGGATGAATGGTAGATTTGACAAGGAAAGATTTTCTGGCATGAAACATTGATCCAACTTGCAGTAGATGCAGCTGTTGATTTGATGTAGTTGCTCCACTTCAAAAAGTGGAAACATGAGGCCAAGAAGGTGCAGTGTGTCGCTCTCCTGGAGTCGTGTTAGCCATGCTTAAGGATGCCTGGTCGAGATGCATGAACAAATGGTAGATTTATAAATGTTCAAGATGTATTCTGAAGATGAATATCTTTCTAGCACGACAAAAGGAACTAATGTTCCTTGTAATAGGCGTAACGATTGATTGCTCTACTTCTTGTCAGTGGAAAACATCAGCTCAAGACGGCGTAGAGTGTTGCTCTATTAGTGTTTTGCATCAGCCGTGCTGATGGCATACAGAAAATATTTCTGTATGATTAAATGAAAGATGTTTTGTGTTGAAGGTCTTAAAACCTACATGCTATTTGCTGTTGAAAATACTCAAATGGCGTGGTTTCTCTTATCTGGTGAAGGACATTGCTATTATGCAGCACCAGTTCACAATTTTCGAAGAAATATGATTCTCGCCAAGATCCATCGTCTTCACACATTTCTAACGACTGAACTTATAAAATCGTTTGTATGAAGCTGACTGTTTAGATATTTCTAAATGGAATTGGCTCCATGCATGACATCCACACGAGTTTCGATCTACCGTAGGCTATTTACGATTAATGATTTGGTATTGAAGCAATGTGCGATGCTAATCGAAACTGCCTCTCGCGTCGCCTATACAAGGTTCAATGTCCTTACTAAAATGCATAAAACGGATACATACACCGATAAACGGGTATACAAAGACAAAAATTATCATTTATCCATCGAAGTTGAAGTTGTTTGAAGAAAATCATTTTCTGATTAATATAAAATGTATTTTAATTACGCAAACACACACGCATATATATATATATATATATATATATATATATATATATATATATATATATATATATATTTAAGTTACGAAAAACTTGGTAATCCGTATGGGTAGTCGCAAGGAGGATGAAATCCTGAGAGCTCAATGCAAATTCAGTGCTAATGATTTGAAGAAAACCGGACCACTTTAAGGCTCCATGTAATAATTTATTTCACCATGGCCCTTTTAAAGGACACTGGATCATCAGACATCACTTCCAAAATGTTAAACGAAAAATGAAATGAAGATTTACACTTTTGACGGGTAGTATTAAGTTTATGTAATTTAAATTAAATAAACTTAATACTACCCATCGTTATTATTGTTGCTTTTTATCACACGAATTTCTTTTATCGGCCTACTTTATCTATCTATCTATCTATCTCTCTCTCTCTCTCTCTCTCTATATATATATATATATATATATATATATATATATATATATATATAAGTTTTATCCTCTGTCGGTCTGTTTTTATCGACGGATATTAGGTAAGGAGATTTCTGCAGCTTCAAAACAGGTTAAGGGATTGGTAACAGTATAAGTTGTCGATCGTCCAGTCTTGGTTCTTCGTCCATTCGCCAGAGGTCTCATCTCTCAACGTGCAGCAGCTCAGTTTGGACCCTGTTTCTACCGATATCTCAATGCTCCCACGGCTATTAACAAAAAAAAAGATCAGAAAGTGGTGAGATGGAATCTTTATCTATGTGTTCAGCAAGGTTCAATCAGAAATTCAAGTGAATATTGGGCCGCTCCTCATTCAATCATGTGCACGGATACAATCACCGATAAACGGGTATACAAAGACAGAAATTATCATTTATCCATCGAAGTTGAAGTTGGTTAAAAAATAATTTTCTGATTAATACAAAATGTATTTTAAAT
>OZ038491.1:109461009-109478509 GCA_964036315.1 Acanthosepion esculentum
GAGATACGTTTGTTTTGTAAAAATAATTCAACTGTTTTTCATTCTTTAAAATTCCGAAAGATTTTAAAACTATTCTATTTTTTTAATTAAAAAAAAGAATCCACAAATATGTTTTTGGTTATTCTAAAATTGAACCGTCCTGGGTATGACGATAAACTTCGTCCAACAGCAAGTCCTCTGATCAGGAGGTTTTGGGGAACGTAGAACCTGATCTTAATTCCATGTGTTCCCAGGTTCTCCCTGACCCAGGATGTTAGCACCTTTTAGGGTCCAAACTATTAGCAAATAGTTAACCCCAAAACTCGGGTCAAAACACTATGAAAATATAAAAATAGATTATTATAATAAAGAACCAGCAATATATATATATATATATATATATATATATATATATATATATATATATATATATATATATATATAAATATAAAACTGAACATAGAAGTCAACACTTAGAGGCGACAGTCTGTTCCATGCTAGATGCCATCATCGGGCCACGATGATTGCATCTAGCATGAAACACACCGTCGCCTCTAAGTGTTGACTTCTATGTTCACTTTTATATTTACACATGCTCTATCTCTGATATTGAGCACTTTATCCCATAAATATAGCACACTTTAAGACTATATTTCTTCATGTATATATATATATATATATATATATATATATATGTATTTGGAAAAAAATATTACGAGCAATACATTTACAAAAATACGTCAATAAAACCTCATCTAGAAAATTATAACTTACAAAGAATACATGTTCTATTCACATGAACCTATCCTAAAATTTTGATGGCATTAAATAACCCAATGAGATTGATATACCGTAAAACAAAATAAACCAATAAACGGAAATGTCTACATACATGCATATCTTGATTAGCCTATAAACTTGATACTCTGACGATGCTCAGCCGAAGGGCAGAGTCCTGTTCGGGGTGGTTGCCTGTCCCTGAACCCGTTTTTACAGGTTCCAATAGGGAATATTTTTGGCCGAGCCTAGGGGCTCGGAAAACCCACATTAAACCCGGCTTTCTGCCACATGTAACCCTTGTGCGGGGTGGCTAAATATTACTTGATAATCTGACATTTGGCCGACAGACATTTGCCCGACGAATATTTAACCGAATTGACATTTAACTAAAAATATAGTGGCGTACTATATATATATATATATATATATATATATATATATATATATATATATATATATATATATATATATATATATATATATATATATATATATATATGTCACATTCTTTATCGTAATGTGATACATATATTTATAATTATTTACTGTATTAATTTATTATATTTTGACAAGCTCTTTTAAACCTATTCTGTATATATTATATTTTACTTCAAATATTACTGTAAAATGATAAATATTTTGAGAAAAAAATTTTACGATGTAAAAGATCATTTAATCTCGCTTTTAATGATTAAACTCGCTTTTATCTTACTGTTAAATAGGAATTTAAATAATTAGCTGCTACTTTTTGCCTAAATAAACCCAAATATTTTTTAAATAATAAATTCAATAAACAAATATTGAAATAAGAAAACTTATAACTTTAAATTAAAATTAGTAAATTACGCACTTGAAATTCAGCGGTAATTATTAGTCCTATTCTACATTATAACACTGCTAATTAAAATACTTAAAGTATTCCTTCTTATTATATTTACTTATACTTTTTCAGTGAAATGTCCGTCGGCCAAATATCCCGCCATTTATGAAGATTCCAGCCGACCCTCTTATACATAATTTATCCTTGAATAAGCATTTTAAAAAGTCTACTTTGTTCTTTTCTTAATATTTCATATTTCCGACAATATATTAACACGTGTTTGTCATTGATATTTAAATGCGAAGTAATTTCCGGTTATCCAGACAAGGTAGGACAAAATTCAAAATTCCGGATAAATGAATATCTCAATTACTGTAAAAGAATGAAGAAAAAAGTAATTTTCTGAAAAGAATTTCACATTTACGTCAAATACAGTAGTATCCCTCATATCCGGAATCCCTCATATCCGGAATTCCTCATATCCGGAATCCCTCATATCCGGAAACATGATTTTGATCTCGGTGATATGTAACTGATTTGAATTTTCTGTTTTTCAAGAAATTTACTTTGGATAATTGCTTATGCATATTTCACCCTTAATGGTTTGTATCGGTGCAATAGATGATGTGAATAAGAGGAAAAGAACAACTTTCGAGTTATCGAAGAAAATGGAAATTTTTCTACTGTAACATTTTTCACAAGTTTTGTATCAGGTTTAATTCTTTATTTTAAGTAATGTTCCTTTGTGTTTGTCCGTGTAAAGAACAACCTGTGACCATTCAAACGTTTATTTTTTGCATGACGAAGACGTTTAACAAGAATTTGCATAATTGAAAAATATGCTTGGATGATTTATATTTTTCGTTGCATTTCATATCAGGGAAGATGTACGGATAATCGAGAAATTACTTGAACGAATGGAGAGCCTTGGGATTTTACTGCTTGTATCGTGATTTGAAAAGAGTTCACACCCCGAAAACGAATTGTTTTCAATCATTTATCTTTCATTTCTTTGTTAACCATTTCATTGTTTCCAGTTGAGTAACATGTTATAAAAGAAATTACTGTTTACACTATCTCTCTCTTAGTCACCCTCTCTCTCTCTTTCGCTTTCTATCACTCTCTGTGTTTGGGGCGTATAATTGTTGGTGTTTTTTTTTAATTGACCTGAGTGTCAATGTCTACCGCATGCAAATGTATAAACATGAGCTCTCATTTTTTAAGTTGGTTTGGTTTGGTTTGTTTTGTTTTACGGCTTACCAACCTCAATGGGTTATTTAATGCCGACAAAATTTTTATTTCTGCTAATATTTTTTATCTATCTATCTATCTATCTATCTATCTATCTATCTATCTATCTATCTATCTATCTATCTATTACAGTATATATTGGTTTGGTTTGTTTTGTTTTACGGCATATTAACCTCAATGGGTTACTTAATGCTGACAAGATTTTTATTACTGATAAAATTTTGTTTTTTTCAAAAATGTACTGGAAATATTTTTTTTCAAAACGTATTGCTGGTAAAAATTATTCCAAAAAGTGTTGCTGGTATTAAAACCTATTTTTATACTTTTATAGTGTTTGACCCCTTTTGCGGGGTTAACTATTTGCCCATAGCTGGGACGCTGACAGTGCTATCACCCTGGGTCTGAATGGACCTGGGAACATCAGCAATTACGAGTTGGTTCAACGCTTCTCAAAACATTCTGATCAAAGGCCTTGAAGTCGGATATAGTTTATCGTCTTACCCAGGAAGCCTTGAAGTTGGTTACGATCTTTTTTTTTTTACTAATGTTTACACAATATAAACCCTAAGAATCTCTCAAGGCAGAGGCTTACTAGAAAAGTCAATATAAAAAAATTGGAGGAAGAATCAGAAAGAGATACAAGGTTACAGCGGATAGATATTTATTAAACAAAGACTTAAAATTTACGATTGTAGTGTTTTTGGAAACCTCGGACCCTGAGCGTGTTTCAAAATGTAACGCCTTTATTACCAATGCTAATGCGTACGGAAGGAGATGGATTGAGCATTGTGTCCGTAGCAAGGTGCATATTGATTGTGAAGCTTTGAGTTGGTGGCAATAAAGACTGGAGCTTGTTGCAACCATTGCCATGAAATTAGCGACAACCTTCCAAAGTTGTTTCGTACAGTGAAAAATAAGTGTTACAGAAGTGAACGGCAGGGTTATCAACGAATGTTTGTAATACCAGATGGGCGTGTCATTCTGAGAGTAATGGGTCTGCTTATGTCCAAAAAGCGTGAATTCAACAGTGACTCCAGGAATTTTGAGGCGCCGATATGCTTCCCGAAACCAGGTATGAGAGATAAGCTAAGACCACAGACGGAAGGGCGCCAAGCCAACGAACGGCATGCGTTCCCTTGAAGTCTTTCTTCCCGCTACCTTAAAATCTGAGCTGTCACGCCTGTCCCTCTAATGGAATAAAACTAATAAGTTAAATAAATTGTCTTTTAGTTAATACCATTTACGGAGTAGCGTTGGGTTCCAATGAGAGAACAGAACGCAACATAAAGCAGTTAAAATATTTTGTTTAATCTGTCAAGGGAGAAAATGTCGAGACTATACTGGATGACTTTTATTCGCCGTCGCAAAGGAAAATAACTGTTTTAATTATTTAAAATATATTCGTGCGAGACAGTTTTTTCTCTTCAGAATCTATCATTCATATCTATTTCTACCATTGGCCCATGCTTAGAATATTGGTGTCACATATAGTCCAGTGCACCTGTTATTTAATTTGAGATCCTTGATATAAATCCATAGAAGAATCTGCAATATTATCGGTCCTTTCTGGCATCTCGGCTTCAATCACTTTCCTACCGCAAAAGGTTGCCTTTGTGTCTTTTTCTATAAATACATTCATGGCAATTGTTCAGATGATCTCTTCATTGTGTTATCTAGACTCTTTGAATTCAAGCGTAATTTTTTAGAGGTATCGCTAACTTACAGTTGAGTTGGCTAGATGTAACCGTAAATTTTCTGCTAACACTTTATTTTCTCGTTTGTGGAACTCCATTTCGTCTCCATTTTTTCCAGCCAACTTTAATGTACGAAAATTTAAATGCAACGGTAACCGCTATCTTTTGTCCTCCTGATTACTCTTTGCTCTTCCCGCTCATTACTAATGTTTCTGTTTCTAATTCATCCACATCCAAGAACCTCTTATGTCTTAGTGGCTTTATTGCCTTGCTTCGATTGAAGTCGATTAAAAAATAGTTTTAATTTTCTTAGTTGATATTCATAGATAAAGAACAATTATCGCTATAATTTTATGAACTCCTATATATATTGAAAATTCTTTCCCGCTGTTATTGCCATAAAATAAGACTTAGTTTTCCATTTTATTCTGTCTTTTAAAATATACGCAACAATTAAAAGACGGATTGACCTTTAACTATCAAGATGTACTTCCTGTTTTAGAACATTAAATTTTCTAAATGTCTACAGAAACGCACCTCTCCAAGAATTAAATATTTTATTGATTTATGTTTCCTATTACTATCGTAAGAATATTCTAGATCACGAAGATATACGTAAATAAAACAATATTTCCAAATCACGAATAAAAAAAATATAATTTTTTTTTTCTAAATTTACTAAATTTTAAGAAGAGGTTTGCGAAGTAAAATGGATTGAAAACTAATCCCCGGAGCAAGAAAAAAATCTTCATACAGTAACGTAAAGCATATTCCTACTTAACATATAAAATTTAAAACAATTTTGAGTTAAAATTTAAAAAAAAAAAAAATTATATTATCTAAAGTATGTACTTACTTAACATTTTTTTCCGGATTAGATTAAAATAATGCTTACATGCAAAATTTAAATTAATTACAAAAGACATACGAACTATGAATTTAAAGACTATTCTGAACTTTTTTCCTTATTAGTAGTACTAGAATCATTAATAATAATAATAATATTATTATTATTATTTTTAGTAATGGCCGAGTGGTTACAACGTTCGCTTTCTGACCATGAGTTCCGGGTTCGAATCCCAGCCTGTTCGATTTGTCAGAAAGGAAACTTCCTGTTGTTATCGATACGAAGGTAGAGATATCAGCGTGCGGTATCTTTGGAAAGTGCAAGAGTTGATCCAAGCCTTGTGAATTAAATTGGGTAGACGGTAGCTATGCTACGAGGAAAACACAAGTCATCGAGAGTTTTGAGCGTGCCTCCTTGATCAGATTGCTGATTACGAGAGATAACACAACATAGTATAATCTACAGGTGGGCTCTGTAGGTGTTGAATAAGACACGTATATGCCTGAGCGAGCGTCTGCAATAGGGATTGGCTCGTGGTCATAATATCCTTGAATACGAGGGGCCAGCGGTAGAGAAACTGTCAGTATTATTTGTAGTTTCAGTATTGTTTGTATTATTATTATTATTAGTAGTAGTAGTAGTATTACTATTAGTATCAGTAGTAATATTATTAATATTATAATTATCTGTTCCAATAGAATACCGAGAGGATGTACGTGTTCTCCCACAACTTAAGTGCCATGGAACCAAGGAATGTATTTCGTCCGAGCCTTTTTCCAAGGAATTCGGGATAGAGAAGCGAGAGGCTTTCCACATTCCGCCTGTAAGAGAGAGAGATTGGAGGGGGGAACATAATTCGTCACCCAGAAGAAATCGGAGACGCTTCGGGGCTCTATCGAGAGTGAAAAAATCGGGACTAAATTCCCGGTGTGATCTGGCTCTTGTAAAGGTATAAGTTATCAGGAGGAATCAGGTACTTACTTGAACGGTACAGGAGACAACTATTTTACTTGGTTGGTACGTAAATACGATGTTCATTTGAGGTCAGGTGTGAATTTAATGCCCAATACCTTCTCAAGGCAAAGTGCCTCCCTTGAAGGGACATCCGTTCATCGTGAATTGCGGCAGTTCGGGTTACGATCGGCGATGATGGAATGTAAATAATTTGATTTTCTTGTCTTTGAATGCAACTTTCCAGTTTTTCATCCACCGGGATGTTAGTGCTAGACCAAATGAGAGATCAGCTTCCAATGTGTGATCTTGAAATGAGCAGTCGTATGTAGTCCTATCATTAGAATACATGCTTGCAAATAATCCTATTATCTAAATGAAAAAGGGAGTTGATCTGAGAAGTGGCCACTGAGGAAACTAGCCGTTAATAGCTACATTTATGGACCTGCCTGTTAGAAAGGATTCTATAATCGTGATGACCCTTCCAGCAATTTGATAGTTGGAGATCTTGTGCAGCAGAACTTGTGTCACACGTCGTCGAAGGCCTTGGAGACATCTAATGCTATGCTTCCCGAGCAGCGTTTGTCGTCAAGAGCCTCACCAATTCTATGAATAATAGTAGTTAGGACGCCAGCAGTTGATGGGACCGGTCGAATCACGTACTCGTCATCGCTGAAGAGCTTGTTCGTATTGAGGTGTTCAACGACCTTGTTGATTATAGCCTCAAACATACTCACTGATGATACCGAGAAGACCGATGGGTCTACACTGGGAGGAGAAAGATCACTCGCCCGCGTACCTGAAGATCGGGTATATGTTTGATACCTTTCACGGACTTGCTAGCATTACTCCTTCAAGCAGTGATTGAATAATTTCGTTAGGATTGGAGAAGATTCTGTGTTGATATTTTTAAGAGAAACCACTAATATTTTGTCTGAGCCAGTGACTTTCTTGAGCTCAGGGCTTTTGAGAAATCTAGAGATTACTTGTGCTGTAATGAAAATAGTATTGATGTTATGGTCAGTGAGTCGTGGAAAGTTTCAGAGGAGACGGCCTTTGTCATCTAACGTTCAGTTTGAGCCGAAGATCGAGGCGAAGAGCTTCGTATTTACTGTCGAAGAAGATATGAGCTTGAGACCATTTGTGGGCAGATCGGCTTTACGTCTGTTCAAAATCCTTAATCATCCAGAATTCGCCGTATCAAGTTTGTTTCATTTCAACCTTGACACGAACAGATTGTGCGTAAATGCACTTTGCTTTTTGTAGAAGTTTAGTACAGCGATTACTGGCAGTTCTGAATTCAACTCTGGGTCAACCTACAGTACTCTATGCAATACACATTAAAGTAATGCCTCCGGTGAGCTATAGCGTCAGCGAATTCAGGGGTGAACCAAGGATGACTGTTTATGTTGAAATTTGGCAGGTAATAAAAAAGATCCAACCGAAAAAGGGTCCATTTCTGGGACGAGGTCAGCAGTTTTGGAGACAGCATGCTGTAAGAATGTTGGGAGAAGAGCTTCCATCATATAGGCTCAAAATCTGTCTCCATGAACTGTAGAGCGCCATCTCTATGGGAAAATATTTAAAAGTAGTATTTCTCGATGAATTTTTTTTCTGTGAAATGACCAATTTTTCAAAACCATGATTTTACAAGAAACTTTTATAATTCCTTACATATGAGCACGTTTAATTATTGATACTACAGTTAATTAAATTTTTGCAAGTTAATCGGAAAAATATTTTTAGATTGTAAATTTTCTTTTGAGATAATAATAGTTTATTGATAAAAGTCTTACTAATTAACCCATAGCTGGGAGGAGAAGAACTGAATTCATACTTGTCCCACTGTTATTTACGCGCAATTGACTATAACGAACACAACAGGAGTTGAAACTTGGCTCTCCGATTAGCAATTTCGAAACATTATCCATTATCGACATTGCTTAACTTCGGTGATCGTACGGAAACTGGTCTTTCAACGTGATCTGACCGTAAGCCACACGTTTACTTAAACTTCAAACGAACCAATGCTGTTTGATATTGCCATTATTCCATGCTTGTTGCTTATGCCTTGTCTCAAAGCAACGTTGAGAGGGTTTCGTGATGGTATTCTTCTCATAATCAAGTAACGTTAGGTTCACACAGCAGATATTATTCTCTGACCCGGCTATTCGGATCCTTGAACGTAACAATGAATCAAAATGTTCATCTGTTTACTGCGCATGCTCGAATAAAAAAAATGTATGTGGTTACAAGGCAATACCACATCAAGGTTATGCCTATTCACTTCCGTTCCATTCATCATGGCAGTTGAACTGTTCATTATTCACTTCAGCTGTAGGGTCTATTTGCAAACTATACGCACTTCACATGTTGATAACCTATCCACGACTATTCACATTTG
This sequence comes from Acanthosepion esculentum, assembly GCA_964036315.1. NCBI lineage: Eukaryota > Metazoa > Mollusca > Cephalopoda > Sepiida > Sepiidae > Acanthosepion > Acanthosepion esculentum. The sequence continues at coordinate 109,469,736 of OZ038491.1, forward strand.
ATTAACTCTGATCATTCACTTTTTCTCATAGCTAGAGCTATCATTGAAACGGAAATCGGCGAGATATATTAAAAAGAAGTCATTGTTTGTAAAAGTGAAAGGGACTCTAATATAAATGGTAATGATTGTGCTAATATAAGCCTTTTCCTATTTGAGGAACACACATCTGGCAGCCAGGCCTCTGATCGGGAGATTGGGGGTTTTGACGCGCATGAAACTACTTCTTAATTGATGTTATTGCCAGGTCACCCTGACTTGCGGTAGTGGCACCTGTTCAGGCCGTCCTGGGTACATAGTTAAACTGCAGCCAAAAGCAAGGCCTCTGATCAGGCGGTTTTGAGGAAGAGTGGAACCACCTCTTAATTGCTGTTGTTCCCAGGTCCACCCTGACCCGGCGTGGTAGCACCTGATGGGGTTCCAGTTATGGGAAAATAGTGAACTTCCAGATCTTTTCCAGCACGTTGAAACAATGATGTTGCCAACTACACTTTTTTGAAACAATGATGTTGCCAGCTATACTTTTTTGAAACAATGATGTTGCCAGTTTTTGAAACAATGATGTTGCCAGCTATACTTTTTTGAAACAATGATGTTGCCAGCTATACTTTTTTGAAACAATGATGTTGCCAACTACACTTTTTTGAAACAATGATGTTGCCAACTACACGTTTTTGAAACAATGATTTTGCCAGCTATACGTTTTTGAAACAATGAGGTTGCCAACTATACTTTTTTGAAACAATGATGTTGCCAGTTTTTGAAACAATGATGTTGCCAGCTATACATTTTTGAAACAATGATGTTGCTAACGTTATCCTTAAATTACGTTTGCTAAGTATAAATATATTTAGTAAATATGTGGAAACTGGATCTGGCATTAAATATCCCATAGTGGTTGATATGCCATAAAACCCCAAGCAACCAAACCAACCAAACCTGTTCGGGTTCTATCTATGGGCAAATACTAAATACGATGAACAGCAAATATACCAGTAATACATTTTTATATAAAATAGGAACAAAAATACATATTTAAAGTAAAGTGACCAACAATACCTGTCTATATTTCTGAGATGAGGTATTATGTACATTATTTACATTATTAGAACTATTGTCTTCATCTTTGTCGCCATATTTATTACAACGTTTCGGCCGTTGTACACTCCGGCATTCCTCAGGTGGTTGGAATGTCGAATTGAAACCTTTATTTGGCTCACTGGGGTAGACTGTTCTAGGTCCACGTGCCATGTTTAATGGATGTCAGTTATCAGTTATCACCTATTAATTTCCCACTGGAAGTTCTCCACTGCCTTAGCCGGATATTGAATTCACACTCTTTTGGGTCCTGTCACTTTATTGATGGTATCTGATTGTTTGCTTTGTGGATTTTCCAAACTCGTTTCATTCAGCGTTGTGGATAAAATACTGTGGCAAATGGAGAAGTTATAAAGTTTTCGCAAAATCAACCATGTGTCCTAGCCTGGAATATTGCTGCCATATATGGTCTGTTGCCCTGGTTGTATGTGTCGACAAATTCCAGAGACGAATATGCAATGCGATAGGCCCAGATCTGGCATCTCCTCTACAGTCGCTTTCTCACAGACATGCCGTGGTTTCCCTCTTCTACAAGTACTTTCACGGTAACTGTTCAGACGCGTTACTTTCGCTGGTTCCCAAACTGCATCAATTTAAGCGAGATACTAGACTGGCACTGTCAAAACGGTTAAATGGAACCGCCTCTTCGACTTAACCATTTTCTTCTCTTTCACTTCCCGTCTGCGGAACTCCCTTCCTTTTGCTTGCTTTTCTGATAACTATAATCTTCAAATATTCAAGTGTAATGTCAATTGACATCTTATGATACCTTGATCTTGTTCCTCGTCCTTCTCTGTATCCTTTCCTCAAACACGCCTCTTTAATCTTTCTCTCGACGCTCTGTAACCCTGTGCATACTAGTCGCATTCCTGCCTTGCTTGGGGTGAATTTCTTAAAAGAATTATTTTATTCATTTTGGCTTCCCGGGTTGCATATTCTATAAACTCTAAACAAACAACACCAATAAAATTTCTAAAAAAATTACACAAAATTCATAATCTTGCCCTCCAACACTCTTTCTACTAAACTTGCAAACAAATTACCTATTCTTAATATTAGGATCATTACCACAACCTCCAAAACAATCGGAGATATAATTCGGAAGAAAAATAAACCCAACACCAATTCAAATGACGGGATTGATCAAATAAATTTACAGTTCAAAAATCTGTATGTGGGAGAAATATCATCGATCTAAAAGCCCGCGTCTACGAACACAAGAGAGACTTGCATTTAGAAAAATCATCTAACGGTGCTGGACACAAATTATTATTATTAATTCCCAACTTAATTTTTAGTCAACTTAATCTAGAATAGCATTAATTAAAAAACTACAATTTTTTTCTGTTGGCCACGCATGCACCTCTCTCTTTCTCTCTCTCTCCCTCTGTGTGTGTTTAAAATAACTCAAATATATATATATATATATATATATATATATATATATATATATATATATATATTTCTCGGACATTCAGGCCGGTAAATGTTGTTTAATACGGTTTATTATAAACAGAGCATTTACTTAAATACTTGTATCAATAAAAAGAATGTTAAACATAAAAATATCTTTAAATAATTGTCGGACTTTGTCCATTTCATAATGTGTGACGTAATTAGTTTACATTTGACACGTCATGAGCAGATATGAATGTATGTTAGAGAATCATGGAAGATTAAAGTTTAAAGACAGTAAAATCGACCTTGCTAACCGAACGCTCCGCCGTGTCCGAAACGGTAAGCCACGTCAGGCTATATGACGGTTCCGTATAAGATACAGGTTCGATTCCTGTCGGAGGGCGAAAATTTTCAATGAAAATTTCTCGGACATTCAGGCCGGTAAATGTTACTAATATTGTTTATTATAAAACAGAGCATTTACTTAAATATTTGTATCTATAAAAAGAAAGTATAAACATAAAAATGTCTTAATATATATATATATATATATATATATATATATATATATATATATATATATATATATATATATATAATAGTAAATCACTATATAACACTCACGAAGAAGAATAGCTCGAGCTTACAAAATCAAGAAAACAGACACCACCAATAAAATGTCTAAAATATTTCACAAAAACCATAATCTTGGCCTCCAAAAACTCTTTCTATTAAATTTGCAAACAGATGAGCTATCACTAATATTAGAATCATTACGACCACTTACAAAACAATCGGAGATATAATTAGGAAGATGAATAAACCCAACACCAATTCAAATGACGGGATTTCTCAAATAAATGCCTTTGTTCGTGAGACGTTAGTTGATCTAAAAGACAGAATCTACGAACACAAGAGAGATATGCTTTTGGAAAAACTATCTAACTTTCTCGTTTTATATCGAAGCGATGATGGAAATAATTTTAGTTTCACTAATGCCACCCTAATAATAGAAGAAACAATATTTAAGGAGAGAATACATTGAAAACTTAATAACATTATTACTAACTATAAACAGATGCCTAAATTATTACATTATATCGCTATCTTTCTTTGAATCCATTCTTAAAGAAACAAACTTATATATATATATATATATATATATATATATATATATATATATATATATAATACAAAGAATACAGTCTTTGAGTGATCAGGCATAAATTAGAACCCTGATACTCCCCCGTTGCGCGAGTTGACAGCACAAATATAAAGATAAAAATCCCACTAGACAGACACATTTACAAATTATAATTACGCATTACCATCAGATGCTCACTTAAACATACAAAACTCTTCATAAACCTACATGCACATAAAATTATCTTTGGTTTTAATACACGGAGACACGTGCCTACCAATAGAAACTGGTCCAAAACAAAATTGAAAATTCCATTGTTGTATTTTTCTCCGCTTTCTCTCAATCTGTGACGAAGCTTTAATAAAAGTGAAAGATGTTAGATTGATATACGTTTCCAATTTGTTCTTTTATTTTATCACACGCACACACACACACACACACACACACACACACACATATATATATATATATATATGTATATATATATATATATATATATATATTATGAATACCAAGATCCGTTATAGAGAGCTTCACGTGAAAAAATCTATTTACACTATTTACATTGATGAGACGATGGTCCTTTCTTTATTGAAATATTCAAGACGTTTCAGCCGCTGTACGTTCCGGCCTTCCTCCCGAGATATACATCGGGATTTCGAATCGAACCCTGGGTCATGTGTCTTTGATAATCCCAGTATATAAAAGGATTGGTTGAGGTATCCCAGTGACTTGACAAAAAAGAGTTCTGTGTTCAATGCCTAGCGACACCAGATGTGAACAAAAATTGGGCCCTCCGTTTATTTTATATTTTAAGTTATATCTTACTTTAAGTTTTATATTTTATTTTCACCATATATATATATATATATATATATATATATATATATATATATATATATATATATATATATATATATATATATATATATACAATTAAAGTCGATCTACATAATCAATCTGTTTAACTTTCATTAATTTACTGGGTTGGCCAACTTAATTTTGTATGTATTTTTCTATTTAATAATACAAACAAAATGGTTTTACCATTCCAAATAATGTTAATTTGTGTTTGCGCTGTCGCATACCTACTCTCGGAAGAAATTATCCAAAGTTCATAATATCAGCGGGTAATCTCGATGTTATATGTAAAGTAGAACGGAATAATAATAATAAGTTTTACTCATTCATCGATTTGATTCAGTAACATTATATATATATATATATATATATATATATATATATATATATATATATATATATATATATATATATATTTTATTCTTTATTTTTTTATTTTTTTCGTTTCAACCTTTAGAAGTAATATTTTGTATGGCTTAGCAGTAGAAAGTTCTCTCTGAGAACAAACCATGTTAATTATTACTTTTGACACCGCTATTCCTTTCCGTTCGTAAAATAACGTGTTATATGATTAATATAATAATGAACAACATGGGGAAAATGAAATTGGGTCTAATATCGCTTTCTTCCACAGATCACCCAATATCATGTGACTTACCCGATATTATGTAAACGCTATTAATGGTTTTTTGTCTAGCAACACTATGCCGGCTGCAGTAAAATCGATCCTCAGTGGGTACCCAATCCCACTATTTTTATTGTGTCCCACGATGATAAACCTGTAAGATATCTATTGATTAGATATTTCTCTAGCCCTTGAAAATATATTATAGCAGAGCAACTAAGGCTAACGTATATCTTTTCTATCATATGACTCTCTAAAGATTACAAAAAATATAAATAACCCCATAAAACATTATAGATTTGTTAACAGTCGTGAATATCTAACCATGCACACACATTCATATACTAAGAATGAGAAGTTGGGGCACCTCGACGTGATGTAATGGTTAGAAAACATGTCTTGATAGGTCTATTACGACTAAGTAGTGGGTTCGATCTTCAGTGAGTATTTTCGGTTTTGTGCCACATCGAAGCTGTGCTTAGAAAATCACTAAGAATGAGAAGTTGGCGAACCTAGTTCGAATTCCAGTCAAGGATTTTCAGTTATGCGCAAATACACATAAGAAAGGTATAAATCTATACCTTGGTGACTCAAAGACTTGTCCAGGAAAAGATGACCCTCAAATTTAGAAGAGATTGGAAAAATGTAGAAGATTAAGTACATCATTTCTCTTCTGTATTCGTTTTTGTACAAGCCTTCATCACTATAATCAAATCATATGTGCTGGTTGTCTGACAGCACGATCATCATACACCGAAAACGACGAGAGAGCTTATCATATATATTGGTGCACAAAGTTTTTGGACCAACTACATCAAATGATTATGTACCCTTATTATATATAAAATCAAGAGTGTTTAGCAGTAAGATTTTATCAGTTATGTCTATGGACATTGCAGATTGGAGAATATGTATATTGGGTGGTGGGGATGGGTTGGAATCTAACCTGTAAAAATAGAGCATGGTAGGTGGTGGGAACTACATTCCTAAGCGGTAAAAAATACGATCACTTTACCAGATATTTTTAGCGATGGATCGTATATATGTATTTCACTTGAGTGAATCTAGGTTACAAGCAAATAAGGTTTTTCAGAGTGATACTATTCATCGCCGGTTGAGAGAATTCTCTTGACGTTTGAATAAAAATAAGCCAATATCAGGAGATAATTTGAAGATATTTTAGCATGTATTTATTCGACTTATTCCTTTTTGTGGACTTTCCTTGTATTACGTGCTCTTACAATCCGGTAGAGTAATAACCATTGCGCTACAGTGACGAGTACAAAGGAAAAGTAATTTTACCGAAAAGAGATGATTTGGAGAAACAGCCACTCTTCTGAAAAACTATTACAGCTCTCAAATAGAAAAATAATTGGAAATAAATACTCGAGTTAGTACAACCTTATTAATTCAAACCTTCGAGTATGTCATACGTACCCTGTAAGAGAAATTACCCCGCTTTCGTCGCTCGAAGCTGAAGAAAGTTGACGCAAAATTACTGTGCCAATGAAAGAAGAGATGATAATGTTATGACAATATGCAAAGTCCTAAGTGAAAATGTTAACATGGGTATAAAGCGCCTTGGCAAGTCATAGCTGACCATTAGTATTTTTGTCACTAAATAGTAACTAAAATCTCTTCGAAAGCAAAGATGAAGACTTTAACTTTGATAGGGACGATGATTCAACGAGAGATAGGAAGGCGGATGGGAATTTACAGAAACTGTGTTCAAACCATCCAATAGATGTTTGCTATTTCTGGAGTATTTTAAGTGCAAAGGAAATGGGAAGGCCGCAAACGTTAGACAAGAGAGATGTGAATGATTTTGTTAGCGTCTTAGTAGCCAAACCGAAATTAACAAACAGACAAGTGAGTAATGTATTAAGTCATAACAGTGAGGTTTCACTTGATAGTTTGCACAGAGTATTCCGAAAATACAACTTGAATAGCGGCAGCAAAAAACGTAATTAATCAAAGATAATTGGAATAGAAAATTGAAATGGTCAAAAGGTCATTTAACATGGGTCTCCGTAAAGTGGTAAGAAGGAATCTTTGGGGAAGAAAGATGAATACAATTATATTTGCATTCAAGAATATATGCAAGAAAAAAAAGAGAAACAATGCAAGATACACAAAGATGGTAAATCTGATGCTGGAAACGTAATTATGCGGGTATTGTGTCTAAAGCTGTAAATGAAAAATGGTAAAAGTTGATGGAAGCATAAATACTGGCAACTATATTAGTTTACTACGGTCTAACCCTTTGTCAGACTCCGGAGATGGAGTATTTTTACAGCATGACTTTGCCCCCCTGCCACAAATCAGGTGCAACGAAAAGTTTCTTGTAGATGAAGATGTTGAACTTTGGAAGGATTGCCCGGCATAATATCCTGATATAAATTTAATTGAAACTGGATTTGGTAGCTGAAGAAACAAGTCAACAAACAAAAATCACGTTATCTCGAATTACTACGAGAACGAATCAGAAATAACACCCCCCACAACAAGAAAAGAGTCATCCTTACCATATTCCACTAAATGCCAAATCAAACTAAGGTATTTATTCGAGCTAAAGGCAACAACATTAATTACTAACTCCAAAAGAGGTACTAAAGGACTAGAATTCAAGCAAACAGATGTTGGCGACGAACTTATTTACATTTTTAAATATCGCACATGATTCAAAATGGAGTAAGTTTGAAAAGAGTTCCGAAGGCGAGAAATATGATTGGTTGGTTCATTTTGTTTCGCGCCATATCAATATCTCTAATACCTAAATCTAAAAAAGTTGTACGGAATTTTACGCATTCAACTAAATATATTTTGTACATAACTTTGTATTTTCAGGGTTAAAGTATCTTTTGTAAATAGGTCATAAAATATATTGGTTATAATTTTACTATAAAAATGTATTTTCATATTTTTCTTAGTGTTGCATCGATTGCCATTTTGCTATAAAGGTGTATTGTTGCTCATTTTATTATAAAAATGGGCTGTTGATTTCTGTTTAGGGAGGCTCAATATTTGCCCATAGCTGTGAACATAACAAGTGCTAACAGCCCGGGTCAGCGCGGACGTGTCAAGAACATCTGTTAAGATGTGTTTCCACGCTCCTAAAAAACATCCAATGTCCCGATCAGAGTCCTACTGGATGTAATTTATCGCAATACTCAGTATGAGCGAGAAGTGTGAGAGGAAACTATTAGCATAAAATTTACGGTTACGACTAGAAATCCCAACAGTGAATATATGAGACCTAACTGCCAATTGAGTACTGCATTTATTTTCGGGAAAGTCGAGGTACCAAATTGGGAAGTTCATCAGAAAAATCAACGTGAAAATGTTTATAGAAAAGGCCAAGGAAAGATATATATTACGGCGGTAAATACATGATGAAGCCGAGATGCCAGTTCAGATTTAGATTTTGTCAAGGATCTAATGATTTGTAGCGGACTTACTAGAACAGATGTTGCAGCTATATTCGATGCAAGGAGGAATGGTCGACAGAAGAAGATTTATGTTAGAACTTTCCACGGTTAGACAACTTAAAAAAAAATCAGAAAAATCATAAAACTATTACTATTACACACACACACACCCACACACACACACACGAAGACATACTCACAGACACACAAACGCACATATATC
>OZ038491.1:109481009-109626009 GCA_964036315.1 Acanthosepion esculentum
ATATATATATATATATATATATATATATTGGTGGTCATCTACATTAAAACGAAGCAACCTACACTCAACAAAATTACATTTCAAACTAGTCACAACACATTACAATGCATCTAGACATTGGTTCTGTTGTAATACTTCGGTCTGTCGCGTGGTATGACGTCATAGAGCCGCATCTTGAACTTACCGATCTGCGTTTGTTATTCTGCGACCGTTGTCGTCGCATAGCAATTTCCTATGTCAAAATAACAAAATATCATCTATGACAGTGGATATCTTTGTTTCATGTGTGTATAACCACTCTAGCGATTGCTCATATGAACCGAAAAATTAAGTTGGACAATTTTTGTCTTTACATTCACCATAAATTAAAGTAAACATTCGAACGGCTCATGATCAGACATAATAGACATTCATTTTATCTTATATTTAATAATACATGTTTATATACATATATATATATACATATATATACGTCGGTTTTCTGTAATACATAATACAAAAGTGATAAAAATATAAATAAAAAATGAAATCGGCTAGATCACATATCCAAAATAAATTATATATATATATATATATATATATATATATATATATATATATATATATATATATATATATATATATATATATATATTATTGAGGCGGGCGGACCTCCGAAATATTTCCGCAGTAGCCATAAAGGGTTTCGAAAATGATCAGAGAACTGTTCCTTTTTTCTCAATTTGGGAACGTAAATACGGATCGAATTCACGGCATTTCCCCAACCTCTCGTATGCAGAGTGGGTGCGATGGATAAATTGTCGTCTTAATTCCACAAAATTAAAATGACATATTTTAGCAGATATATTTACCAAAATTACACAAAAATATCTAGAAATACTAAGGCGTAATTTTCTTCAATAAAATCGCCATTCGCTTCAAACACGTCCTCCGGCAGACTTCGGAATCTCCTGCAATTCTTCGGAACGGTTTACTTTTTTAAGTTCGTCAATGTTGCCATAATTCTTGCCTTCAGTCCATCTTTTGTGTTACCATGACTTTTGTTGGTATCTCGCTCAACTGCGTACACACATAAAATATTCGATTTAAGAGGTGAGATAGTCGCCGAAATTGTCTGACAGCCTAATTCTGTATCATAGCGCAGTCACTTAAAGACACCCTCTTGAACTAGGGAAAATCTATCTCCCCAAGGCACTTGATGTAAACTTCCGTGTTGAGTTTGTGTTGTTCACCAACACATTCATGAGTTATTTTTCTATCACAAAATTGGGATGAGTTTTCGGAGCTTTTTAATGACTATTAAAATCATCCAACTCTTTCCGAATCCTCTGCACTGTCCTCAGATTGACACCAAACACTCCGAAATGTTCGTATTGGAGTTTCCGCTTGCAAAATTTCCTCTCGGATTGAATTGCGTCATGGTGTTCTTTTTCTCACAAACGGTGCCCAACTGACCCTACAATACTGTGCAGTCGACAATATCAAAAACAAACAACACGCATGCGCGAAATGAAAAGTATAAAATGGGGCTAATTTACCTATCACACGATGTGTGTATATATATATATATATATATATATATATATATATATATATATATGTGTGTGTGTGTGTGTGTGTGTGTGTGTGTGTGTGTGTGCGCGCAGAAGAAAGGGAAGTCTGACACGATCTCACTTACACTGAAACGTTAAACTGTTTAAAATTTTATCTCATGCTTTTTTTCCCTTTTTGATCGTTACAAAGTTAAATCACTTTTTGACAAAGGTTGAACCTGAATTCTTTTGTTCCTGTCGCGGCGAAATTTATCACCGCTTCTAACATGATTCTTTGAGAAGAAAAGTATCGTTTTATTCTCTGCACATACCCAGTCTCATCTTGAATCAAGTTTTGGTTATTGATTTTACCCAGAGACCAATTCCATTTTGAACCAGATCCAAATATCTTTGCATCTGAAAAATCAGTACCTAACTCTTTGTAAAAATCCTGTCACATATATATGGTATCGATTGCATTCAAACGTTTGAAATAACGCATCGGTGTTTAAACCAATGTAAGAAAGTCATTAGAGGGTTTTTAGTTTTAAAAGCATTCGAAAGATCGAATTACCTCTTCTTGTTCTGTCTCTTCAGAAAAGAGTCAATCACATCTCTTCACGACTTCCTATAAGATTTACATCTACTGCAAGCAAATTTGGGTCACTTTGGCGTACCAAAAATCTTTCTCATTTACAAATCTCCCTTGTCTAAAAAAATACACATCTTTCAGTTTTCTCTTTTAAATAATTCAAGCAACTGGATCCAAATTTATCTAAGTGAAATAACGCATATGAAGACAGTATTTATTAAAAACGCATGACCTTAAGATGTTTGCAGCACATGTTTTCAAATAAGTGTCCGTTATGCTGACAACGTGAGGATTTAGAATCGCAAGGAGCAATACACATTTGGAATGGTTTATGTTCTCTGAAAACTTTCCTTCACACCAATTCCCGTACAATCACTGTTAAGTTAAGCAACGTCGAGCCTGGTCAGTAACTAGATTGGTGACCGTTTGAAAATATAAGGTGCTGTAAGATTGAAAGTGAGGGTGATGTAATGGATAATGACCCGGAAATGTGAATCAGGGGACCGAGTTCCAGTTCCGGTCAGGATCGTTATATTATGCGCACACACACTTGGGAAAGATAGGAATCTATCTCTATTCCCCTTAGCTGTGGTTAAATTAGTAAGACTAGTATGAATAAACTATTATTATTATTATTTATAAAAAAAAAACTTTGGAATCTGAAAAATCTTTTCTGGATTTAAATAACCTGCAAAAGGTTTATAAACCGTAGAATCGATAATTGCTGAGATTTCTGCTTTTGCGGGACAGTTCTTGTGTACACTGGGTGCAGTAATATCAGGTTCAAACGAATCTCTAATCCATGAGATTGTATGCCTTATGGGTGGGTCGAAATTGAAAACTCTTCGATAGCGTCTTCGAACTTCGACTTCATTTTCGTGCTTCCAGTATCATTTCAGGGTGAGCTTTCTTTGTTCAAAGCCCATCCTGGCTGCTTATACGGTTATGCATCCCGTATCCCCACCGAGACGTGATGTGTAATGTGTGACACCAGAGCGCGTACACCCCGGGTCAGAACCAGAAATTGTCCAGCCCCCGCAATCGTCGATATGACTACCGATCTTCCACTCTCTAGTGCAACGGTTCAGTACTTTGAATTTCTCAGTTGTCCACGAACAGAGACACAACTAAGCTGAACTCTGCTTGAAGACTGAGACGCATCTGAGAGATAATAAACCAGCCCCGACATGTGACAGGCAAATATATTGACAGGATGATATTAATAATATTAACCTCTAAATCTGAAAAAAAGAAAGAGCTATACATTCTAAAAGTGGGTATATAATTTTGGGGACATCCTGTATAAGTTTTATATTTCATAATATGCCATCATTATAGGTAATACTTAAACGAATATGATAGGTTATCGGCTCGAATTTTCAAAGAATTCTTACTAAATGCCTACATGATGATAATTTCTCGAATGAGGGCGATGACAAAGGTTAAACTTCCACTGACATTCAAATAGACGATCGTAATTTAGTTCACTTTGAAATGTAAAGTTTCCGATCTTATATAGAAAGCCGACAACTTAGATAATTGTAACCTTGCAAGCTGTTACCTGTTTGGACATACTCACAAATTCGTAATTGATGATCACACATCAACCTTGTTTAATTAGTGACTTAAGCAGGTTTCCAGTGTGGAGAAATGACTCCGATAAGAAGTGTGTGTTGAAAGGGGAATACACGAAGAATTGAAGTTCCAAATATTCTAAAGTAGAAACAGATTTAGAGGAAATGTATAAATATATATATATATATATTTATATATATATATATATATATATATATATATATATATATATATACACACACACACACACACACACACACACACACACATATATATATATATATATAAATATAAAAGTGAACATAGAAGTTAACACTTAGCGGCGACAGTCTGTTTCATGCTAGATGCAATCGTCAGGCCTGACGATTGCATCTACCATGAATATTATTCACTTTTGTAGAAAGAAGTAAATCTATATTTTTTAAGGTTTTATTGAAATTTTATTTAATTTTCTACATGTCCTCCATCATTAGCAATACAAAGGGTAATACGATTTTGCAGTTCACTGAAAAATGTGCCAACTGATTTACACTTGAGCACTTTATCCCATAAATATAGCACATCCTAAGACTATATTTCTTCATATATATATATATATATATATATATATATATATATATATATATATATATATATATATATATACAAGTTTAGGATTGGTATATACGGAGTGAAATCCAATAACCAACAATTACTATTCTTTAAAGAGCGCGCAATACAGAGTAGAGCAGATATAATTATTTATTTGAATATTGATATGATTTTATAACATATTTATGTTGCAATATTCAAATAAATAATTATATATATATATATATATATATATATATATAAATATATATATATATATATAGATATATATAGATATATGTGTGTGTGTGTGTGTGTGTGTGTTTAAGCAGCAATCCTTTCATGCCCATTTCATTTAATACGCTAGACAAGGTGCTTTTATTTAGTTTTTTATACAATTTCTCATACGATCTAACAATTCTTTTTCTTTTCAGATGATAAATTATATAAAAACTGTCCGAATGTTCTTTGTATCCGAGCGCTTTCGTCTTTAAATTTAGCCTTTTTCAAGGATTAAATATTTTAACTGTTAAATAAGAAATAGTTTGTTGTATGTATGTTTTATTGTTAATATTATTAAGTGTTGTTTTTTGTTTTATTAGTAAGTGTTCCATTATTTGTAGCCTATTTTTGCATGTAGATGATGCTATTATATTAGTGTTGTCAACAAGTATGTTACGAATAGTGTCTGGTTTGGTAATCAAGGCTGTAGGGCATAGCCTGTGCTGCTATTCAACCCATAGCAGGAGGTGTGAAGACGTGGATTTGTACTTTTTCCAAGGGTATTTTTTCGTAAGTGACGGTAACAAACCCGACTGGAATTCGTCCTCCGCACTCCGATTTCCTATTCCGTGATGTTATCCATTATGTCACAATGCAAGGGCTATCGTATGATATTTAATTAACATAAATCGATATCAGGAATAACTTAAGGCAAGTGTAGGTATTTGTCAAATAAACTGTACAAATTTTCCCCAAAAAATACTCAAGGGAAACATTTTCTTCTCTATGTGCAGTGTCCATTTATGGCTCACGTAGCTCTTAATATTTTTTATTTTTGTTATTTCTCCTAAACCTAGTTCCGTCATCCATTTACTTAGGCTTAGTAAGTAGGCTATGCGTTGTTTTCATCTGTACCTCTTGCCTTCAATATGACCTGTGTGTATCAGATTTTCCAACTGTCTTTCCTCATTATAAGCCCTAGAAATTTCAAATGTCTCGTTATGATGTTAAGTATAAATGTATTTCCATTTTCTTTCTAAGAAATTCGTCGTTGCTCATATGTTCAAAGCTCAGCATTCTCACTATTCTTTCTGAAGAGAAGACATTTTTGTTACCTCATATCGGTACTTCAACTGGGTTGAGATTGTCCAGCATTCACTGCCATATCGGAGAATTGATATCACGAAACAGTTCAGTAATATTTTCTTTGAACCATCTAGGTAAATAAATAAAATAATTATCTAAACACAAAAGATATCTCTCACGAAATAATAGACGAATACCAGAACACAAGCCTATAGAAAGTAGGACATTTTTAACAAAAACAAATTTTAACCAAATATTATCTAAGTTCCGTTTTGCAGACAGACAATTAATATCGTGTGAGACTGACATAGAGAGATAAGTTATTAGAAAGAAAATAAAAAGTATGCTCCCTAGAAATATGATATCTAGAAGCGAAACAGAGACCAACTTTAAATAAAGTCCAAGAGAAAATTCTTGATCATGTCTGATAGCTTTCCCTTAAAGCTAAGAAATAATTTTATTATATATCGCATTTTATAGATATTATTTTCTCATATATAGGTCTTTGATTTTTCTCAAGCGCATGCTTTTGATATAAGAATAATGTTTATCTTTGGATAACGATTTACAGAAGAGTAGATATGAAAAGGTGCAACAGTGCCATAACGCTGTCAAAACCATTTAAAGAATTCATTAACGAGAACTGACAAAACAGGAAATACACTCAAACATTAAAGAAATGAAGTTTGCCTCAATAGTTTTCTCTCTTTGACATTAACTTACGCGCAACGAAGAAAAGCATATTTACAAGAAAAAGACATTAAATCCATCTAATCAAGAATGTCTGTTTCAACTATAGAAATGCATCTTGTAAGGAGATATAAATTATATACAATATATATTAATGGTAAATTTAATCCCTGGATGTATGAGATGAAGAATTATCATGCTTTTATTCGTAATGTTAACGGTAATATTATATGTTTCCTTGTAACAGCAAAATTGTCCAAATCGTGTAACAGAAAAAAAATTTCAATTGTTAGATTAAGATTTGAACGTTGTATCTTAGAACTGATTAAGTATATCTTACTGGAAGTCTCCGAGGTTTTTATGAAACTATTGGCCCCTATTTTGAGCAATAAGAATATATCGATTATAAACGAAAATGACATGTTTATCATTAATTAATCATAGCTAAGGATCGGGAGTTAATGAAGGATTGGAATTAAGTTCAAATATATATATATATATATATATATATATATATATATAGTCTTAAGGTGTGCTATATTCATTGGATAAAGTGCTCAATATCAGAGATAGAGCGTGTGTAAATATAAAAGTGATCATTGAAGTCAGCACTTAGAGGCGACAATTTGTTTCATGCTAGACGCAATCGTCAGGCCACGAGTCTTATTGATATATATATATATATATATATATATATATATATATATATATATATATATATATATATATGTATGTGTGTGTGTGTGTGTGTGTGTGTGTGTGTGTGTGTGTGTGTGTGTGTGTGTGTATATTATTCCAAATCCATTTTCCTTCTTATTCAAGAACTCTCTAACTTTTAGAGTAACGTTTAGAGGCTTAGAGTGACAAGGTGCCTCACAGGTTTCACGTATGATGTCATTTTCACGTCTTTTTTCTCTGATCTTTGGACAGTCTTAGCTGAAGTTCATCTCTCCACTCTCAAACGTTTTATGTATTGAGTTCGATCTTTTCTAATTGATCTCTGTAGCACTGAATTGAGATGATGATCCCTCTTCCTGTATGTGTATTGGCGACAGAAATGATCTGTAAAATATGTTATAAAGTTTAATGTACCTAGTTTTAAGTACAGCTAAAATAACTAATCTGATTTCAGGCATTACTGTAAATCAGTTGGCAAATGTTTTCTATGAAATGCAATTGGCTTGACGATTGCGTCTAGACAATCTAGGAGATTGCGTCTAGCATGAAACAGTCAACACTTAGAGGCGTCAGACTGTTTCATGCTAGACGCAATCGCCTAGATTGTCTAGACGCAATCGTCAAGTCAATTGCATTTCACGGAAAAATTTGCCAACAGATTTACAGTAATGCATGAAACAGTCTGACGCCTCTAAGTGTTGACTTCTGTGTTCACTCATATATATATATATATATATATATATATATATACATATATAGAGATTGCGTCTAGCATGAAACAGTCAACACTTAGAGGCGTCAGACTGTTTCATGCTAGACGCAATCGCCTAGATTGTCTAGACGCAATCGTCAAGTCAATTGCATTTCACGGAAAAATTTGCCAACAGATTTACAGTAATGCATGAAACAGTCTGACGCCTCTAAGTGTTGACTTCTGTGTTCACTCATATATATATATATATATATATATATATATATATATATATACATATATATATATATATATATATATATATATATATATATATATATATATATATATATATATATATATAGGATAGGTACCTCTACGATATCGCTAAAAAAATGGCATAAGCATGATTAAAAAGACGCCAAACTTGACGAAAACAAAATTTTATCTTTTAAATGCTTATATTATGTGGAAGAGGAAAGAACAAAGTTTTTTTTCATTATTTTTAAAAAAAATTTCCTTCTTTTTAGAATATTCTAAATTTTGATTAAAAAACTTTGTTTATCTTTGTGTCACGGTCACCAGTGAAATAACATATACAATTTTTATCACTTTTTTTTTGTATGACACACATTATTTTTGGAAATCTTGCAAAAATGAAAATAATTGTCGGATCTTAATGAAACTTTCAGAAAGTATTCACAGATGATCGAAATTATTATAAATATGTTTTTTTTTATTATAGTCATGGCAGAAATATTTTTTTTATATTTATTATCCCCCCACCATAACTAATTTTATGAAAACTCTAGAAATTCGCTCGCATCGGATTTAGTTATTACAATAGTTAAAAGCACAAGGCTTTGAAGAATGCAAATCACGTTTTGTTTTTTTTGTAATAACTCCACTTGTACCTGAAAAATAGCTTTGAACTGTAATATACAAAACTCAATAAAACAAATATATTATTTAATTTCAAATGCTTTTATTTGCTTTTAGTTGTTTGTATTAATATGGACAATATTTTCTGAAAGCAAAAAATTTTTCCGATGAATAATAAATTTTTTATTCAGTTATTTCTTAATTATTTAACTATAATACATTTTTTACATTAAGTTGGTAAAATATTTTAAAATTACTTACAAGCCGCGTCGGATTTTCTAAATGCCCTTATGATATAGATCTTGTTTTAGTGCTTTATAAATTGTATCGTTTTGACTACTCCGAACTCCACACGTACTTAAAAAATGTAATTTTGTCTTAAAAAAAAAAGTTAAAACGGTTGTTATTAAAATGTATGAGAGGTAACAAAAGTATAAAAGGTCATGTGACTTGAGTTTAAATGGCGTTAAAAATTCTTAGCGAGACAAATGTTGTGCATTTTGAATTAGCGGTTTTTACTCATTACAAAAATTTGAACATCATCCTAAGCCATTTTCACCATCAACATTACTACATTTTTAAAAATACCATTTATTTCATTTATCATTTTACATATTTCATTGCAATTTCAATGTTTTGAAGTTGTTTTACAGCTTTCACTTTTTTTCTTTCAGTGAGCCGTCTGTCAATTTTTCAATTACGATTCATTTTCATACTGTACCATTTGATTTATTTTTAATTTTTTTATATAGCTACTTTTTCAATATATTTCTTGAATTTGTGAAATTCTTTTTATAGATTTTTTAATTCATGTATATTTTTTTTTGTTATGAAATAAGAAAGATAACATATCCAACCGACCACTGAAATTTGGCGCACTCAGATATTTTTCGACAATTTTTTTTTTTCTTTTTCGTTTTTTATATTTTTTGATTTAGTTTTAATAGTCTTCATTGAGATTTTAATTCATTTCATTTACATATTTTTCATATAAATAAGAAAAAGAAAAGAAAATTACCTAGCAATAGCTGATATTATTTAATTTTTGTCATCATCATTTATTTATCAAAATACTATATAAATTTACAATTTTTTTTTTTTTTTTTTTTGCTCCTTATTAGTTTGTTTCATTTCTAGACATAAAGAACAACATATAACTATCTCGGTGATCATTGTGAATTCAAACAAACTATCCAGTATTGCCTCCGAGTCCTTGGTACATTCTGTCTACAGCTCATAAAAATTCATTGTCATCACCCTGCTCAAAATGTGTTAAAAAACAAAAATACATCAAGCCATTTCTCAAACTTAAATTATAAAAAGAAAAAAAGAAAAAATTGGGTTTTTTTACAAGGTGGTGACAACTTGTTATTGTTGGCTGGCTGGCCCTTGACCCAGCAATGTCGAAGTCATTTTTTGGGGCTTAATTTCAACACTGTTTTCCTCAATGCTGATTTCAAATAAAAAACATGCAAAAAAAAAAAACTGGTTTCTAATGTTCAGATATAGTAATTTTAACTATTTTTTTTTCATATTTTATGCCCAGAAAAAATTTTTTATAATCATTTTCATTTCACCAACCAATTTCACTCAGAAATGAAAGAGCATTCTTTGCTTTCAGGAAATACTTAGTTTCATGGAGTGCAGATCAAAAGTTTCCTTGATATTTTGTTCAGATGATGACATAAGTTATTTTTCAATATTTATTTCAGGGCAAATAGGCTGCAGAGTGTAACAAAATAACTATTGATATGTTTGTGATGATTTTTACTTAGGATAGAAATGTTTTACCAAGCAGATATGTATTGACTTTAGGAGGCTACCGTGACGTCATTTACGTCCTTCCGTATGATCATTCGGATCTCACGTTAGCTGACGATATGTGATGACAACACATCACTCATTGCCTGTCAATAGCGAAAGATGTTAAGATCGCCTCCCTTTATTTTAAACCACATTTTTTTTCGAAGAAAGTAAGTAAAAGTTTCCTTAGAAATATATTAAATAATCTTTAAATTAGATAATTTTCATTAAAAAAATTTTGAACAACCTATAATTTATTTTTAAAAGAAATTTAAACTCGGATTTTAACTTAGTTTAAAAATTTTTAAAAATATGGCTGATATCGATTTTTTTTCGATAATTTTGCTGAAAAAAAAAAACAAGATTTTTAACTAAAATTTCGGACATGCTAAGAATGAGTAAAAAAAATTTAAAAATACTCAAAAAATATTTCGGTATTTCTTCTTAATAATGATATATATACTTAAGCAGATAAAAAATTTTTTCGTCAAATTTAAGGCCTTTCTTGTCAAGCTATACTGATTTGTTTACATTTCGTGGAGGTACCTAATATAGGATATCCATAAAGTTAAATGCACTTTAAAAACTTTATAACTTTATTTGTATTTGCTACAGAAATAATCTGTAAAATATGTTAAAAAGTTTAATGTACCTAGTTTTAAGCATAGCTAAAATAACTAATCTGATTTCAGGCATTACTGTAAATCAGTTGAAATGCAAAATCGTATTACCCTTTGTATTGCTAATGATGGAGGACATGTGAAAACTTAAATAAAATTTCAATAAAACCTTAAAAAATATAGATTTACTTCTTTCTACAAATTATTTCTATCGCAAATACAAATATATCTATAAATCTTTTAAAGTGCACACGAAGTTTATGGATACCCTGTATATATATACATGTCCAGGTTTCAATTCTCGGTAATGGATACGCACTGTTGATGAGTCCCAAATATAGGACGAGACAGCCGTCCAGTGCTTTCTGTATTCTGTTGAGGTTTCTCCTAGACTCGATGAATTACTTAATTATATACATATATATATATATATATACATATATATGTGTGTGTGTGTGTGTGTGTGTGTGTTTGAGTGTCTATATAAGAATAATGACTAACAAATTAGAAAAGATTAAGTGTAACATGTCCCGTCGTCTAGAAGGACTTCATGTCTCAGGTATTTCCCTTTAACTCAGCTCTCCAAGTTTAGGTTAACTACTGTTGTAGCCTGGTATTGAACTCGCAACTGTTTGGGTCTAGTTTCTGGTTCTAACAAACGCTTTTATCCACTGGGTCATGTGTCCTCAATTCCAGTCGCCTGGCTAAGGCTTGAGGGTACAACGAACGAGATCTTGTGAATATGCCAACGAAGACGAGGATAACATTACGAATAATGTAAGTAATCGTAATATCTCATCTCAAAGAGATAGACAAAACAAAATTTGAACTCGTTTTTTTGCTTTTTTTGTAAAACGTTTTGATAAAGAAAACGTTTCAAATGTAAAACAGATTCAAGACCTTGCGGAAGAATTTATCACATGAAAATCTTCAGAAGATATCGACAATCTAACAGATACGTTTCGAGAAATATACAGGGTGTCTGTAAATTCTAGAAACATAGCGAATCTCATGAACTATTTTCTTTTTTTATCTACACTTATTAAAAATGGTTTTTATCGAAAGAAGAATAAAATGACTTCTTTTTTCTGGGCTAACTAAAGGAGAATGTGTTCTCAATGGAAATCACAGATTCAAAACACTTGAGTGAATGCATAAAGAAAAAAAAACTCACGGCGAGGTGAATTTATTGCAAAGAGTTCACGTGAATCTTGCACTGCACAAACAAACTTTGCAGTACAAATGATGGAAATTCTATTGAATATGTTATTCGTTAATATTCCAATTCAATAAAATAAATGTTGTTGAATATTTCATTTCTTGAAAATATGCATTTTTACCTATGTGTCCAGAGTTTAGGGGCACCCCATATAACTGAATTAAATCGAATTTTACCGAATTTTCAGACGAATAAACATGCTAAACAAAAAGGAAAAATATTTTAGAGTTAAGCTAATACGAATATAAAATTATTAGCTTTGTATTTCACTTGCATGTAGTATTGCTGCCATATATGGTCTGGTGCCCCTTATGTTTGTCTCAAAGTCCTTGATAGGATCCAGAGACGGATATGCAACGTAATTGGCCCTGATCTGGCATCTCGCCTGCAGTCGCTCTCTCACAGACGTGCCTTCGCCTCCCTCAGTCGTTTTTTACAAATACTTTCACGGTAACTGCTCCAAGGAGATGCTTTCGCTGGTTCCCAAACTTCATGAATTTAAGTGTTCTACTAGGCTGGCATCTCGCTTTTCACTGTCGAAGCTGTTAAATAAAGCCGGCTCTTCTACTCTAATAGCTTCATCTTGCACCTCTCGCCTGTGTAACTCCCTCCCCTCTTCCTGTTTCCCTGATAGCTATAATCTCCAACTATTCAAATGCAATGTCAATCGACGTCTCCAGATGCCCTGATCTATCCCCTATCCTTTTCTTCATCCTTTCCTCTATCACTCCTATCTGCTCTCGCTCCAACTCTCTGTAACCCCTTCCATGCTAGTGGCTTCCCGCCTTGCTTGGGGAGGAATGATTAAAAAAATATTAAATCACACTCTCTCTCTCTTTCTTTATCTCTCTCTCTCTTTCTTTATCTCTCTCTTTCTTTATCTCTCTCTCTTTCTTTATCTCTCTCTCTCTCAATCTCCGTCTAGGTATTAATCTGGATAAACCAAATAGCTACATGTTAGCAATCGCATACACGTGCATTAGCGTACATACACATGTAAGCGAATAAATATTTGCTAAATTTAATATAAGGCGTAAACAAAACAGTGCTCAGATGAGATGTATATATTAATAAATATATATATACCTACGTTCAAAGAGCAACTTAAAGTTTAATGAAACATCCAACCCAGTTCTGCGGAATCAGAATCAACGTTAAGTTTAAGCAAGGGAATGAGCCAATTGGAGTAAAGTGCCATGCAGATTTACATTTTTCCCACTTGTAACAAATGCAGCTATCGATTTTTTTTTTGCATGCTAGTTAACATTCGTGTCGGTCAGCTGTTGGCTCTCACGCTGGCCAATAGAATCTTGCTGCCTATTCGTGGCAGCCAGCTATAGGCTCTCACTCTGGCCAGTATAAAATGGCCGCAAACTACATGAAAACTACCGTAGAAGCATGACAAAATCGATTACTTCCACTATCGACGGGAGTTGAGAAATGCAAAGTCGGTCTTGGCCTTCCCACTAACTGCGAGCATGTGCATGTAAATTTTGGTGCAAATCCGTCGAAAATTGCGGCAGTGCATTCGTTACAGACACACACACACACACATCCTGCCTTATATATATATATATATATATATATATATATATATATATATATATATATATATATATATATATGCCGTTGAATCTACTTTCTTGATAATTTATTTAATTAGCTGGAAGAGATAACATCACCTAACACGCAGTGTCTTTCTTTCTGATGAAGCAAAATTGTATCTCTCGGGATAATTTTCTCTTTGTCTTCGCTTTCTGAACGTTCTTTTCCACTCGGGTGATTAGGAAAAGAAAGCGCTTTCAGAATGATTCCAGAAGAGATTAATTCTATCAAGAAGTTCAAAATTATGGAAAATTTGACTTAGATAATTATATTGACACCGTCAATATAATTTTCAGTATTCAGATAATTATATCAGTGATGATAAATATTGCAATATATGACTAGATTTTTTTAAAATATTTTTTAAAAAAATAAGTGTAATTATTTGAAATAAATACTTATTGAATCGGAGCCAAGTACTCCAAGTAAATTTTGATTTTTAACAAAATCAATTCCTCCGTTGAAAAATATAAACTTTAATGAATAAAGAAGATATAAAATAGAGAATAATGAAAGAAAATTGAAGAACAGAGAACATGTCGCATACGACCCCAAATTTGGGCATCAAATTTAACCTCGCCTGAAAAAAGATTTAACGGTGTATCGCCGAAAATGCAGGAGTTTTATCCTCTTCATAGAAATTAACTATGTATAGTGCGACCGTCTAATTTTGGTTTAAAAATGATCATACCACCTCGTCGTATCAGTCAGATATGTGCCATGCGGGACACACGCTTAGGCGATCATGTAACTTTCGATACATGACTGACGAGGCAGGATTGTTCTTCCTGCAGTATATTGCCATTTCTCTATGCGGTAGACCAGTTGCCATCCAAGGCTATAGAACCTGATTTGTCCTGCTATTCACCCATAGATGGGGTGGGGGGAGAAGAAGAGTATCCAATCCTTTCCCAAGGCCATTGCACGTAAGTGAATGTAATGGATTCGAATGGAATTCAAACTCGGCTCTCCGATTCCTCATTTCACTTACAAGCTAATGCCTCTGGGAAAGGTATGAAACCTCTTCTTGTCCCCCATCTATGGATAAATAGCAGGACAGACCGGGTTCTCTAGTCTCGAATGGCAACTGGTCTACTGAAGAAAGAAATGGCAACCTACTGGGGGTAAAAATCTGTCTCGTCACTCATGTATCAAAAGATACATGATCGTCTAAGCTGTTATCACGCATGGCTCATAACTGACTGTCCTCGCCGTATACTTGAGTGTATACGTTATTTGACAAAATGATGTACTCTTTGGCATGAGGTTCGCGTAGAATAAACGATTCTGACTAAATGTTTAATAACTTGTTACTTAAAGACGCAGACGATAATGACTTCCAAAATGTCAATTCCTTTATTACCTGAGAAATGTCATAAATTCTTGGGTACATATTGGATAGTTCTTCCGCAGACTTTATCATGACTTGAATTCAGAACTTTCTCTCTTTAAGAATGCCTTTCATCCAAGTTACCAAGCTACCGCGCCAATAAGCATATTGCTGGTTGAACAAAAGTTGATTTCAAGAGTATCAGTAAGATATTTTAGTAATTAAATGAATTGATGTAGTGGTTTGTTTCTGGAGCCTTTAAATACAGTGTCAGAACGCTTCCGACATTGGGTATTGGGGCGAGAGTAAAATGGATATACTGTTGTTTAAACGATTCTATTGCTGTCATCTAGTGGACGTGAGTTCAGTCCCTAGATGATGTAGTGAAACAATATATACTAGTTCAGCAGTAACGAACACGAAATGAGTATCAAATTAACACAATAATAAACATATATAAGATGCAACAAATCAAATGAAAATACTTCATGATGGTCAGAAGTTAATTTGCTGAAAAGTTGTCTTTAAAAGACAACTATGATAATTAATATGAGTCAGCTCATTTTGGTTGGCTCATTTTATAGTTCACCAATAGAAGATTTTTAACCAATCAGAGGGCTCGAAATATTCAGTAGACTTGTATAAAGGCGGCCATGTTTTTTTTTCGGAATATTCACTGCCAGCCTTTGATGTCGGAGACTGAAGAATTACGGAACAGCTGCTGGCGGTATTGGCGATATAGTCAGATTCAATAGAGTGTCTGACTCGGGAGTGTTAATCTTTAACGTTGTTTCATTGAACAGGTTACGTACTGCGCCGGATTCTATATTGATAGACTATGGTGAACATGGTCCACACAGTGCACATGTTAATAATTCGTATGTCCATTCAACGAATCGTTCGTTTGACGACAAATTCTCGATTGGATTTAAATTAGGAGATTTTCCAAACTAGTCTATATTAGTTTGATTTGCTTACTGGTTAGGATTGCCAGTGTGTTCATGCAGTTTTACAATTTTTGTCTGCTTCCTTGGAGTAACGTCCGTCGCAAACAATGACCGTAGGACAACTAATCGACAGTCAAAACAATAGTGTCTGGGCTTGATATAAATCTGATGCAATCAAGGATGACGGAATATTTTTCAAGGCCAAACAAATTCCATCATACATCCCGGAAATAGATTCATATTACTGCACACCACTGCAAATGAAAAAGGGATCTAAAACTGACCGTATGGTGAAAGAAAGGAAACTAAATCGATTGTTTCAATTACTTTGCACAAGGGCGTACATTACATGTATTTACGCGTGTTAGCTCTAGGGTACACCTACGACCCTAATATATCCTGGTATTCGTGATCGTGATAATGATAAAGAAACTTAAATATAAATTTATCAAAAGCGTAATGAACCAACAATGATAACAAGTGTAAACTGGATTGAAATGCTGCCAAAATGTACCACTGGTTTTCTTCGGGATGATAATGCTGTTGATTTTTAATAATATTACTATAAAAATTGGAAGTACAGTTTAACAAAAATAACCTCGAATTAACGGACTCTGGATTTAATTTTAAGAATTTTCAAGATTTATTTAAAGGTGTATAGTAACATGCTTTATTTACATTATTCGGACTGTTATCCTCATCTTCATTGCCATATTCACAACGTTTCGGCCGTTGTACCCTCCGGCCTTCTTCAGGTGACTGGATCTCTGACACGAGGTATTATGATTACTTCCATTATTTACTTTATTCGGACTGTTATCCTCATCTTCATTGCCATATTCACAAATTTCGGCCGTTGTACGCTCCGGTCTCCTTCAGGTGGCTGGATCTCTGAGATGAGATATTACGATTACTTGTATTAATTAAATTATTCGAACTGTTATTTTCATCTTCATTACCATATTCACAACATTTCTGTCGTTGTAAGCTCTAGACATCACCCGGTGATTGAAATTTCGAACCCAAGCCGTTCACCTGGTTAGATCGTTCTTGTTCCACGTGTCATGACTCTTCCGCGTGTCTTAGTTATTTCCCTTTAACTCAACTCTCCAACATTTATGTCACCACTGCTGTGGCCTGGTATTAAACTCACAATTGTTTGGGTCTATATATATAGGGTGTCCATAAAGTTCGTGTGCACATTAACAAATTTATAACTTTATTTGTATTTGTGATAGAAATACTTTGTAAAAATTGTTATAAAGTTTAATGTACCTAGTTTTAAGTATAGCTAAAATAACTAATGTGATTACAGGCATTACTGTAAATCAGTTGGCAAATGTTTTCCGTGAACTGCAAAATCGTATTAACGTTTGCATTGCTAATGATGGAGGACATGTGGAAACTTAAATAAAATTTCTATATCACCTAAAAAAATATAGATTTACTTCTTTCTAATCATTTTTACAAATTATTTCGATCGCAAATAAAAATAAAGTTATAATTTTTAAAAATTGAACACGAACTTTATGTACACCCTGTATATATATATATATATATATATATATATATATATATATATATATGGTGTATTTACATTTATTTAATTAATTTTGTACTGTATTGTGTATTTTTATGCTACAAGAAAATGATTCAAATTCATAGTCAAACGGCTTTAACGGACGAACCCCCCTATTAGTCCGTTATATTGTGTTTCCACTGTATATCACAAATATCTCATCTAAAAAAATAGAATATAAAATGGTCAGTCTTATTTCGTAAAATCCACAAATCTTACTGACTTAGTTTTGATTCGAAGCAAGAAATTTTCATTATACCGGAAGAGATTGTAAATATTTCCATATTATGATGATGTTTTTTTCACTCAAGGTAGATCCTTGTATTAAACGCCTTTCAGGACTAGTTCACCTGCCGACCTCCTATATACGAAACCTCTCTAAAGATGCTGAAAATGAAATGATCTGACCCAAAAACCGCTACATTTCAAACTAGAAACGGAGCAACTAGTCTGGAGATGTCCAGTGTTCCGTTTCCGCTCTTGATACAGTCGAGAAACGTCTTTTTAGTCTTGTGTGTGATGAATTATTTTCCACTCTACAACCACTTCCCAACAGAAAACCCGTCACCGTCACATGATTTTCGCTACACAATCGCTACTTCCATGGCAGAAGACCTGACGAGGTACATTCCTTTCCTCTTCCGGTCCTTATCTTCAAAGCTGATATCTGCTTCGGGCTTACGGTTACATCACATTGAAACACTGATCCCAGTAGGTTCACCGCTGTTAAGCAACCTCGAGGCTGGTAAGTACCTAGATAGCTGGCCACTTCGGGATACCACGTTCAATAAGCTTGATGTGCGGGTGATTTAATGGATAATGGCCTGAACTTGTGAATCGGAGAGCCAATTTTCAATTATCGCTGGGTTCGTTGTCTTCACTTAGATACAAATAACCTTGTTAAAATTGTGAATCTACCTCTTCACCCCCCCATTTATGGGTTAATTAGTAAGACATGCATTACTAACTCACTATGATCTCCAAAAAATCTTTAATTCTAAAAATATTTCTCTCTTTGAATAATATGAAATCAGTTGATAAGCCTTAAAATAAGTAATCAATAATAAGTAATAAATCAAAAAATTGCTATCCCATGTATATCGAAAGTGTCATACACATTCCCTTCGTATTCCGTTAGGAAAAATGAAATTCCTTTCTGACAGCATCATTTCAAGAACAGCTACATCAGGGAAAAGAATCCCAAGAGGACGTTTCCTTGATTACTACAATTTAAAACTCTTCAAATCTAGAATTATCGGTAAGCTTTTGAACATACCCTCATAAACTGAACCCCTTATCTATTACTCTTACGTGCATCTAACTCAATTTATAACACTTGTGTAACACTTGAGTCTTCGGTGAAAGATTAGTAAACGAAAAACGTAATGGGTGCACCACTGAGGAATATACTCAAGTGTAATGCTAATGATTTTTTACTTGTATCGCCGAAGTAATCACAAATTAAACAAAGGCTAATAAACGGCTATAAATATGAGCACACAGTGAGAAGGGAACTTACCACGCGCTTCTGTTGGTAGATCAGTCGACAATTTCCTACAAAAAAGAGTAAGATTATATTTGACACAAGGCCATAAGTATGGAGCATGAGGTCAGGATAAAAATCATATTACTCATTCGCCAATGGCTAACCAACGTATCTCGTTAACAATTACCCCACGCCGAGGCAACCTATTGTTCGTTCAGAGCAACTAATAAAGATCAGTAACGCGAGCTCATTTCACACACACGTATACGTATATATAAGCATTAAACGTGTATTTACTCGTGCGATAGTTCTTCTTTGTGTTTGGTCTGGAGCCAAGCAAAAAAATGGTAAAATAATCCAGACCTCCCAAGGAAGCTGATTGTTTGCCAGTATCTCGCCAGAAATTCTGCTTTAACTGATCCGACAATCATCAAGCAAGTATATCTCCGGCTGGACGCTAATAACAACCTAAAAATTATATATATATTATATTTTTAATTCGCTAAATCGAACGTCTCGCATTTTGTAGATAGTTAAATGGTAAATAATCTAAATTAGACAGAATGGCATAGGAAGAGAAAACGATGTTATCGGACCTTCCACAGTTCCCGGAGATTCACGTGTATTAAATTCCACAAACAGAGTTTCTAAATAAGCGATTTCTAAAGCTATTTTTAAAGATATACAAGGCCCATGGGTCACTTAAGTTAGAACGTTGCTAAAAGCGACTGTTGTGTGAATCGTAAGAATAATGTCGCTGTTCATGAAGACATTTATAAAAGATAACTGTTACCCCTAGACTTGTCGTCTTTTAATAATATTGTTGTCAGAAAAACATCACCCTCGGATCCTGTTACACAAAGCACGTTTTTAGAAGGAAATAACCCGATAGAACGGAGTACTTACAAAAGGAATACGAAGTGAATGAATGTGGTTCGCTTCGATGTACTCGGCGTGGTTGGTCTTTTCTTGAAGGGTTAGGGTTAGAGGGAACTAAGTAGTGAGAGTAGCCACAATGTTTAGTCTGTGCGACATGGTTTCAAAGGTGGAAACTGGTTAACCACCTACAAGTTTGCGTGAAGGATTAGGATTCTATCAAAACTAGTAAGGCAGCAACATATGTTGTTTTGAGTAATATAACACGCACCAACATATAAAACGCGCCAATAATCTGAAGCATTTCACCCGAAGAAAGGCGTGAGTGTCACAAGTACGCAAGCAGTTACAGAGTGTGAAAGTAAGAGTAAAGAAGTGTGTCTGAGGAAAGAATAAAGACAGCATCCATAGCATCCATTTTACTCTACGAATAAAGTTCTTGATTTTCTGGAGAAGTGCCAACTGGTAGCTGTTGTCATTGGGGGTCGGAATGCTCTTTATGAAATAGCCAAAGAAATACTCTACATTGCATAATGTGTAATCAGTGTATAATAACGTAAACTATAGTGATAATATCAATAACGTATAACCAATTAGTTCATAATATCGAAAACAATAGTGACGATATCAATAATGTATAATCAATTAGTTATAATATAGAAAACAATAGTGATAATATCAATAATCTATAACCAATTAGTTCATAATATCGTAAACATTGGTGATAATATCAATAATGTATAATCAATTAGTTTATAATACCGATTACAATAGTGATTATATCAATAATGTACAATCAATAGTGATTAATGTTTATATTGTAGACATTGTTCGGTCTGTTGTCCTCATCTTTAATACCTGACTACGGCAGTGGTGAATGAAAATTTGGCGAGTGGAGTTAAACATCGCATGTGGAACTATAACAATCTACTCCAGTGGACAAAATAAAGGGTTTAGTTCAAATCACCTGAATTCTAGTAGGCCGGATGCAGGAGCGGGCAACATCCGAAACGTCGTGAACATGGCAAAAGGAGGAAGAAAACAGTGCGAACAATGCAAACAATGTAAATAATTACAATACTAAATATCAAACATATAGACAGAAATAGTAATAATATCAATAATGTACAACCAATTAATTCATAATATCGTACACAATTGTGATAATATCTATAACTAAAGACTAAATATAAGTTACACATACTGTGAAGCGTTTTCTATTTTTCCTTTAAAAACGGACAGAACTTTTTTGGTTACCTTGTATTTTAAGTCAAGTGATAGCGATTGCTGTATGAGTCGTACGATTTTTGAATCAAGTACGGAAAAGCCGGGCCATGCTGCTAGTATATATATATATATATATATATATATATATATATATATATATTTTAGAATTGGACATAGTCCGACAATTTATTTAAAGACATTTATATTATGTTTAACGTTCTTTTTATAGATACAAGTATTTAAGCAAATGAAAATTTCTCGGACATTCAGGCCGGTAAATGTTATTTAATACTGTTTATTATAAAACAGAGCATTTGCTTAAATACTTGTATCTATAAAAAGAACGTTAAACATAATATAAATGTCTTTAAATATATATATATATATATATATATATATATATATATATATATATATATATATATATATATAAATAACACAACACACTAAATAACACACACACCAAACTAAATAACACAAACACACACACACACACACACAAACACACTTACCATCCCCTCCCCAAACACAAATAAACTGCTGAACTGACCGGAGAAAAAAAAGGGAACATAGCTCTTATCTCAAATGACAACTTAAAGAGACTGTTTGACCAACACAAGGAATGTTAAAAAGATAAATAAATAAATAATAAAAAAACAAATGAAAACTACAGACAAACGTTCGTTTTCTTCATCAAGACATTCATTTCTGTAGTTTACTGCCACAGCAAGCAGAAACATTTTTTCTCTCCCGATGATGGCCATGTTGGTCGAAACTAGTCGAGGAATATAAATGAAATAATAATAATAAAAGCATAAGAATATTAATCTACAACCCAGTATGTCTGAAGATTTTAATTGATTTTTCTAATAATTTGTATCGTTCAAAATATATATATATATATATATATATATATATATATATATATATATATATATATATATATATATATATATATATATATATATATATAAGTCTACCATTCACTTTCGCTTTGAAAATTGCTGCCACATTTGAGCTGATGTCCTTGCTATATTAGAGATTTTTGAGAAAATCAAAATAAGAAACTACAATGTTATTGGTCCTGAGATGACATCTCGACTTTCCCCACAGCCGTATACTAGGTTCCCTGTGCCTTTTCTATAAATATTTTAAATGGTAATTGTTCTGATGAAGTTTTCTCTATGATGCTTATGCTTTATGAACCTTCTGAGGGGAAAAATCTGCCTCGTCAGTCATGTATCGAAAGATAGATGATCACCTAAGCATGTATCACGCATGGCACATAACTAAAATGACAGATTGGCGATAAGGTTCCATCATATTACAGTTGAAATGGCTAGATGTACCATAATGTTTATGTTAACGATTTCCTTTATCGGCTTCTGGCTTCGCAGTCAACTTTAACGTTCAAAAATTTAAATGCATTATTAAACGTTATCTTCTGTCTTCTTAATTCTTCTTTTTGTATTGTTCTCTCCCCTTAATAGAATATTTACGCATATTCTCTAACACACAGTAACGTTTTCTGTCTTAGTGGCTTTATTGCCTTTCTTGGTGTGAAATGATTAAGAAAATGTATGGTTTCATCATAAATGTTTTTTTTTACTATTTTCATGACTACAAAGAAGAGAGGTGCGGTGTCCTTATTTTATTTTTGTTTCGCAATTTTTCATTCTGCATCCCATTCTGAAATTATTCTTCATTTGTTTTCTTTATTTTTATGTGATTCCTTTAGCTTGCGACGAGTTCTTTCTTTGTTACCCAAAATCGAACCATATTCTTTCTACTTTTCCGTCTCTTCTAAAACTGATTCCGCACCGTGCCCGTCTCCGAGAGAATTCTCTTGAATACACGTCAAATCAATAGCCGGTGGCAGAAAATCCAACAGAACAATACGGAAAACCCAACCAAATGCGCCAGGAAAGAAAACAGAGTAACGCCCTTCACGTTAAACGCTCATTAAATATCATTCAGGCTTGATCCTTTTTTTGTGCCTTAGGACTCTCACTGGATACCCTATATTTCACCCTTGCTCAGCCATGAATGTTTTTCAACAAAAACAGTACACACACCCACACACGCACACACACACACATACACACACACACATATATATATATTATATGAATGTATATATATATATATATATATATATATGAATGTATGTATATATATGTATATAAATATATATATATATGTATGTATGTATGTATGTATATATATATATATATATATATATATGTATATATATATCAACAAAAACAGTATATCTACACACACACACACACACATATATATATATATAAGCATATATATATATATATACGTTTTTTGTTGAAAATCCTTATATATATATATATATATATATATATATATATATATATATATGAATATATGTATATACATATGTATATATATATATATATACATGTATATATATATATACATATATATAATATATATATATTATGTATATATATCAACAAAAACAGTATATCTACACACATACATATATATATATATATATATTTATATATATATATATATATATATATATATATATATATATATATATATATATATATACGGTTTTTGCTGAAAACCCGTGTATATATATATATATATATATATATATATATATATATATATATATATATATATATATATGAAATGTGGTCAATTACCCTCCATGTTCTCTGGCTAAAACCACTTATAGAAGCAGCATTTAAATAAAAATAAAGACATTGCTATTCACGATCCGATAAATGTCTGAATTTTTCCCTTTCTTTGCCTCCGGGTCATAGTTTAAAAGAGACAAATTAAAAGATAACACACAATAACAACTCTGTAAACAGTGGACAAAACGTTGTTAATAAAAAAACCGTATATAGTGGCTATTCTTTGTTTTGTTTGGTACGGTTTATCAACATTACGGACTTTATTTAAAGCCAGATAATACTTTTTAAATTGTGAGAATTTTGTGGAGATAATAATAATTTTAATTATACAAGTCCTACTAATTAACCCATAGCTGAGGGGAGAAGAGATGAATTAATATTTTTCCCAATGCTTATTTGCGCGTAAATGAATATAACGAACCCGACACATGTACTGACGAGGCTCGACGTTGCTTAAATTCAGTGATCGTCCTAGAAGCAATGTTTCAATATAAACGCATATTCATTTGTAGTGGACGTACTGAAAACACCAAGCAGCGTTCGAATTTCCTTCTAGTCAACTACGTTTATTCTTGCTAAAATTCATGAAGTAACTTTTTTACATAGAAACTGGAGATCCTAACAGGTTCGATTATCGGTGGTGCACTCTTAAGAATATAAGAGGCACTAGAATCTCCAATACGAATATCTAAGATTGTTTTAGTGTAAATCTGAGGAGAGTGCAGAGGTTTCGGAAAGAGTTTGATGAGTTTAATAGTGATCACGAAGGTGTTTGTTGGTATTACTAGTGATGGTGACGTTATGCTTCCATTCATCTTCATAATCAACACGGAGGCCTAAATCATGTGCCTTGAGGAGGTAGTGCTACCCTGGGTCAAAAGTTTGGCTGCGACATCACTCCGGGCGACATCACTCCGCACTATGCCACACAAGCAAGAGAACACAATCATGGCTGTCAGACAATTTCTGCGACTATCTCGCCCCTTACATATCGCCACCTAACTTTCCAGACCGCAACGCCCTTGTTTATTATTTGTAGGGCGCTTTTGGGCCAGAGACCAAAAATTTGGTAACACAAAAAATGTACTGAAAGCACGGCTTATGGCAGCATTCACCAACTTAAACAAAAAGACCGTCCAGAAGAGATGCAGGATATACCGAAATCGTCTGGTGGCTGTGGTTGAAGTCAGTGGCGATTTTATTGAATAAATTTACGTATTTCTAGATATTTTTGTGTAAGTTTAGTAAATATATTTGTTAAAATGAGATGTTAGTGTTGTTTCCATTCCTTTAACTCGTTGTAATACCAAAGATGAACTGAAGGCAAGGATTATGACAGCATTCACCAACTTAAACAAAAAGACCGTCCGGAAGAGTTGCAGGAGATTCCAATAACGTCTGGAGACCGTGGTTGAGGTCAATGGCTATTTTATTGAATAAATGTACTCTTTAGTATTTCAATATATTTTTGTGTAATTTTGGTAAATATATCTGTTCAACTGAGACGTCAATATTATAGTCATTTTTGCGTAATTGTGACGACAATGTGTCCACCACACACTTTATATAGGTAGAGATCCTAATAAATTCTCAGATTGTATCCTTTGCCAAAAACTGATCCAATATATTCTTAAAGCATTTGTAGTTAAGCTCTGAAGTTTTCGGCAATCCTTTTTTTTTTTTGTTCTACTGTTTGTAAGATTAAGTCGGTCAGTTAAGTGTCGTACTTGAGACACGTTTGGACGATCATGTCTTTTAGGATTCGCAACTGACTTGGCAGAAGATTCTCCAGCAGAAGTTTGTCATTTCTATCTACGGAAAGTCTGGCCTGCTATTCAAACCTATAGTGGGTGGGTGGAAAGATTTATCCCTTCCACAAAGCTATGTATGTGAATATAATATAAGATTTCGAACTCTGACCTATGATTTCTCATTACGAACTGATATTAATTACACTACTACTTACATCAGCTTGTAACATTGCCAGTATACATCGGCAAAGGATATATCACTGTGTAATTACTTTATAATAATCTTTTAACCCAAAGCAAGGCAATGAAGTCACTAATACGCAAGTGATTACTGAGTGTGAAAGAATATGAGATAAAGAAATTTAAAAATATTAGGGAGAGAGAGAACAGTAAAAGAAGAGAAGAAAGCAATCGATGGCAATTGACATTGTATTTAAATTCTTGATGATCGAATTGGACTGGAAAGCAAGAGTCCCGAAGAGAGTTCCACAAGTGAGAAGTTCAAAAGAAGCAGAATAGAGCTTAGGGCACCATCTTGCCATTTCGATTGTAAAATGTTTAGATCTGACTGCCAATCTCACACTGCGCTTAAATTCGTAACGTGTATCTACCATGAATGGTCAACAGAACAGTTATCATGAAAATATTTTTTGAAAAAACAGAAGCAAGAAACAGATTCTTTGTACTTTATCAAGACTTTCTAAATACATGTTTTAATCATTTACCCAAGCAAGGCAATAAAGCCACTACGTTTTACTAAGTGGGAGAGAATATAAGGAAAAAGAAACAGAATTACGGAGAGTGAACAATAAAAGAAGAGGAATTAAGAAGACAGAATGATTGGCATCGCATTTAAATTTTTGAAATGAAAGTTGAGCGGAGAGCAAGAAGCCACAACATTGACCATGAAAATAATTATAGAAAATACACAAGGAAGCTGGGTAGTTACGGTGGGAATGTGACTGAAGTCTAGAAGCCAGGTCAGGAACCATAATATTGCAGATTCGTCTCTGGATTTTTAATTAAGAATCTCTAACTACATAGCAGGAGCACCGAACCAGGTAAGATAATGTATGGACGACTGACAGATTTATAAATGTGTAATGCTGGAGAATAGAATTTAGTGTATTCTACTTATGACACAGAGGTCAACGCCAATGCAGCGGAAACTGGCTAGTGTTGCAGTTGGACTAAAATTCTATGCAATGTTTATCTTTAATAATAACATCCATTCATAATTCAGTGGTGGTAAGAATGCTTTTCAGATGAATTTTAAAGAACTATTGGACATAGTCAAGAAATATGCCGAACAACATAATGC
The DNA here is from genome assembly GCA_964036315.1 of Acanthosepion esculentum. Taxonomy (NCBI): domain Eukaryota; kingdom Metazoa; phylum Mollusca; class Cephalopoda; order Sepiida; family Sepiidae; genus Acanthosepion; species Acanthosepion esculentum. The sequence goes on from OZ038491.1 coordinate 109,507,973, forward strand.
CTTTTTTATACAAAAGATCAAAGTTGACCGGAGATCAAGACGCCGGAAGAGAATTCCACGTGCGCGAAGTGCGATAGAAGAAACTTTCAGTATAGAACGTACGATTACATCGAACAATTTCAATTGTTAAAATAAATAAGCAAAGACAATAGTGCTGCTCTAAAAAGCATAATGCATATGTACCATTCTAAACTTAAATTCAAAATGCAAATGTATCATACTTAACTTAAATTCATAAAACAAATGTATCATTCTTAACTTAAATTCATAAAGCATATGTATCATTTTTAACATAAATTCATAAAGCATTCGTAGTATCCTTAATTTAAAATCATAAAGCAAATGTATCATTCTCAACTTAAATTCATAAGGCTTATATATCTTTCTTAACTTCAGTTCATAAAGCTTATGTATCATTCTTAACTTAAATTCATAAAGCAAAGGTATCATTCTTAACTTAAATTTGGAAAGCATATGTATCATTTGTAACTTAAATTCATAAAGCAAATGTATCATTCTTATCTTCAATTCATAAAGCATATGTATCATTCGTATTTTATAATCATAAACTACATGAATCATAGAAGAAAATGCATCAAAATATTTACCCGAACCGCCAAAGGTAACGAAACAGCAAATTAGTACGTTTTTGATTACTGCAAAATGTTTTGATGAGAGTAACTTTAACAGGCATCAAATTAAAGAGTAGATCAAAATGGTTTCGCTCTTTAAAAAACATGGAATTTTATTCAAGAGATATCGAAGAGCTTATTGTTAAATAGCAACACACAATTCTATATATTGGTGTATGTATTTCTGAATAAAACGTAATTGTACTTTATTTCTTTTAAGAATAAATGGCGAGAAAATTATTTCAGGACTCAACATTTATATATTTCCCCAGGTACAGCGAATAAACTTTTAACACTGGTTATTTAATCAAAAATATTGCACAACAAAGGAATTGCGCGTCAAACAAACTTAATTCAATCAATAGCTTCGGTAGCTTTTCAAAAATACATTATTCTTTTGAAGACACAGCTATTATCTTTTTTGATTGCTTCAAAAAGAATTATATTTTAAAGAATTATTTTGATAAGAATCATATATTAATATTCTTTACAAACTAAATGTTGTGGATTCCGGGATGAAATCCGGTATCAAATAATAAAAAACACCAAGAATATATATTGGAAAATAAATGTATTAACGTAATAATACAAACTGGTAATACAGGTTAGTAGTTCTAAGAATGCGGGTTAGTAGCAAAATATATATACAGTTTTTTTATATCGACGTATCGCTGTATGACTTCTTACTGAGTCTACGGACTCGTTACTGTAACTCTTGCACCGTCTGTCTGTCCAAACGTTCTTCTATCGGCCGACTCAACTCCACTACTACCTCTACTTGACTACTACTACTGTCCGACTGTAGGGTATTCCATGGCGGTAGTATATGTATACCCTGGGTGAGTCCATTTGTGTAAAAATGGGAGACCCCTCAACATTAACATCTAAAAATCAAATTAAAATAACGTTTACCAAAATAACAAAGAAGTAAAAATTTTAAAGGTTTTTTATTTAAAAAAATCCAATATTTGATCATTTCCTTTCCTTTTGGATAGTTGGGGTCTAGAAACTGTCGTTATAAAATCAAAGTAAAATTAAATGTTTATATAGATATAACGGGAGCACATCAGCATGGTCTAATAGTTAGCAAGCTTGTCTCTCTAAAACAGTTCTATCCTCCCTGGGTGTCCCATTCTCTTGTCCTAGTGAAGGGGTTATCGGAGAAAATAAAAAGGACCTGAACTCCATATCACAAGAGGACAACCTTCAAAAGCTAGACAACACTTCGCAGATACCGCTCCCGAGTAAGACGCCCCATAGAAGTGAACATGACTAAAGATAGTGTGTACGCCATCCCGTGCAACTGCGGAAAGATATATAAAGGGAGACATTCCGCCCGCTTAAGGTAAGGCTTCAAGAACACCAAAAAGCTGTCACACGAGGGGATGAGGAAAAATCAGACTTGCCTGAAGACATATGGAGAGAAAAGGGAGATCACCGCCCGCTATCGGATCAGGTTGAAATCATAGACAAAGTACATCATTGGAAAATTCGTAAACTTAAGAAATCAATATGCTAAGCCATAAAAATCTCCTGAGCCGATCAAGCTTAGAAATGAATACAATATGGGAACCAGTAATAAACAAGTGCCAGTGGAAAGCAATAATAACAACGAAAATTGCAATATGAGCTCTGGCAAAAATCATGCAATCATGACAGCAAAAATTGCAATATGAGCTCTGGTGAAAAACTGTATGCAAGTTTTAAAAGTCCCAGAAAATCATACACAGATGTCCTCAAGGACACGTGGATAAAGGGGTTAGTTAGAACCAGTGACAGGACACAAAGAGTCTGAGTTCAATACTTGATTAAGGCGGTGGAGAACTTGAAGAGGTGAATTAACATATTATAACTGATAACTGACATCTATTAGACATGGCACGTGAAACCAGAACTGTCTACTCCAGCGAACGAAATAAAGGGTTCAGTTCGACAGAGTCCAACCACCTGAAGATGGCCATAGCGTTGTGATAAATATGGCAACAAAGATGAGGTCGATAGTCCGAACAATGTACATAATGTGCATAATACCTCCACTCAGAAATATAGGCAATTAAAACTGAGTAGCGAGTTCGATCCTCACTAATTGCCCCTATACTTTCGGCTTTGGGCCACATCTAATCTACGCTTGGAAAATCACTATATAGATATCACGGTGTTATTAGAAAGCATTTTTAGTGAATAAATTGAAGAATATATTTTTTTATTAAATAAAAAATAATAATAAGTGAGAACATTCTTTTTCATCCATATGTCGTGTCCTTTCAGAACGTAGAAGATTAGGACTATTCACAACATCCTGTTTTTTATAGCCTTTAGTAACGTTTTTCTTTTTGTCATAACGAAGAAAAAATATACATAGGAGTAACTGAAGGACCCTGGAAACAAAGAAAATACGCACACAAATCATCCCTTACAAATAATAAATACGCGAAAAGGACACAGCTTTCTAAACATATCTGGTAGATTAAAAACAGAAAAAACAGAAATAAATCACGCCAAAACTCTCACAGAAAGTAAGGAAAATGACAGGCTACACAAATCAATCGAAAAACTGTAATCTTTGGCTAGAAGAAAAAAATACAGATAATTACCCACGCTGACCAAAACAAACTGCCATATAAACGATCGGAACTCTTCACAAAATGAAGACACGGAAACATTTTTTACTTAATAATTAAAAAAAGAAAAAGAACAAAAATATATGAAAATAAATAAATTAATTAACATAAATAAACAAAAACAAGTCAAACAAATGATTCCACACAAATAAATAAGTAGATAAACAAAGTAAATAATAAAAAAAAACGCGCACGAAAATAGCCGCTAGAATAATACAATGCATTACTGGCATGTGTATATAAAGATTCGAGCAAAAACTCAACGCACATAGCCTGACGATTGCATTTAGCATAAAACAAACTTTTAAACTGACATATGCTCTATCACTGATATTGAGCACTTCATGTCATAAATATAGCATATCTTAAAACTATATTTCATTATATATATATATATATATATATATATATATATATATATATATATATACATATATATATATATATATTTATATATATATATATATATGTTGTGTGTGTATTTAGGCAGCATTTTTTCATTGATGCATATTTCATTAAATAATATAGACAAGATTTATCTAGTTATTTTATTTATTTATTTCAGACGATATGAAAATAATTTATATAAAATAAATAGACAAAACTTCTCTATATTATTTAATGAAATATGCATCAATATTTATATATATATATAGATAGACAGATAGATATATAGATATAGATAGAGATATAGATATAGATATAGATATAAGATAATCCTAAGGAGCCAGGCAAACCTACCTCGGTTTCATCTAAACGTATCGTCAGGGCGATGCCGGCATCGCCTTGATGATCCGTTTAGGATTATCTTAGGTTTTGCTCTACTTCGTGTATTGAGCACTTTACTCATTTTGGAGGTTTTTTCTTTGGTCTTTGACCTTGAACTCTGGACGATTGTTTTCGCCTTAGTTTATCGTTCTTGGTTCTTTCTTTTTTTATTCCTCATTTTTCCTTGGGTACCGATTTGTTTTACGACAAGTTGAACTATCCAAGTTTTTTCCAAGCGAGTACCAGCATATATATATATATATATATATATATATATATATATATATATATATATATATATATATATATATATATATATTGGGTATTTAAGCAGCGAATGCTAATAACGACAACAGTGTTACAGTGTCGATTAATTTTATTGATCGACTTTTCAAAATTACGAATAATTCTTCTAAAACACAGAGGATATTCTGTCAGATATTGTCCGAAGTTCATTTTGTAAGAAATATGGTCCAATCTTTTGAATTTCTTTCAGGATAGAGACAACTGGTGTGTTTCCTGGAAGTGGTGAATGTAGTAACGTGGGCAAAGTATGTTGTGATGGTATTTTGTATACCTATATATATTGAATTAAACGCAGTACTAAACTGGCGTCGATATCTAATCAATTTACAGTCGAACTGATTAGATGTAGCCGTAAATTATATGCTAAGCGTTTCTTCTCTCGAACTTATCGCTTGTGGGTCTTCCTTCCATCTCCATGTTTTCCAAACAGCTTTAATCTGCAAAAACATTAAATGTAATGCCAATCGCTGTCTACTTGAATTTAGTGTATTGGGGTAGAAGATCATTATTTAAACATATATTGTTAAAAAAAACAAACAATGATAATAATCACACACACACACACACAGAGTAAAAAGAACCTTCACATATTGGAGGGTATCTACATTAAAACAAAGCAGCCCACACTCAACAAAATTATATTTTGAACTAGTCACAACACATTGCACTGCATCTAAACAGGTGGTTCAGTTGTTAATATTTCAGCCTCTCGCGTGGTATGGCGTCATGGATGCGTATCTTGAACTTACGAACTGCGTCTGCTATTCCGCGACCGTTATCGTAGCACTGCAATCTTCTACGTTAACCTAACAAAATATTATCTTCGATGGTAAATATCTTTGTTAAAATGTCCGTATAACCACTCTGAAGATGGTCTATATGGGCAAAAATCTTAGATCAAGGACCAACTTAATAAAAAAATAACCAAATTTTGGACTATTTTTCTCTTTATTTTCACCCGAAATTAAAGCAAGCATACGAAGTTTAGAACGGCTCATGATCAGACATGTTAGACAAGTAAACATTATTTGTCTGTTATATTAAACAATATATGTTTTAATATATATATATATATATATATATATATATATATATATATATATATATATATATATATATATATATATATGTGTGTGTGTTTATATATATATATATATATATGTTTGTGTATGTGTGTGTTAATCATTTCACCCCGAAGCAAGGCAAGGTAAAAAAGCTACTAAGACGCAAGGGATTACTGAAATAGCATAATTGAGGGAAAACGATAAAAGTACACTAATTAAGAAGACAGAAGCTAACATCGAATTTTATTTTATTAAAAGAATAATATAAATATTCTCAATTTATTGTTGAGAAGGATAAACATTCCTAAAATTATGGGGTAGCGTGTGATCTGCAAACATCATACATAGAGAAAAAGGTACATTGTTTTCTGAATCGGATATTTTTTTCTATCTGGAGAGGTATTCAAATTCATTGATTCATCAATTTAGTTTCTCCGTCTTATCAACCCTTTGCAGTTTAAATAAAGCCATAAAATTATTCTTTAGATTGTGAGATTTTCGCATTTTTATATAATTACTAATTAGTCTTAATAATTAACCCAAAGCGGGGGGAGGATATGTGGCTTGCTAAATGCTATTTTCATTTAAGTGAATATACCGAACACGAGTAGAACTAGAACTCGACTCTCCGATTAACAATTCCGAGCCATTATCCATTACACCATCCACACATCCAAGCTTGCAGCACCTGGTATTTCAAAGCGGTCACTCATCTAGGTACTGACCAGAATCGACATTGTTTAACTTCGGTGATCCTACGGGAACCGGAATTGTATCTAGAGGAAACAATAAAAATGGAACTGTGTATCTCGAAGCGGATCGCAAATTGAAGCCTATCGACCGGATGCTACGATTACACGAACCTAGCTTAGGTGGGTGCCAAAGAAAATTTCGTCCCTTCACCGACATTTCGAGTGTCTTTTCATAAAACACGCACTATTGACCCACGTTTCAGAATTCTGAAAAAAAAAATATTCTTCCATTTTTTATTAGTATTATTAGGAAAATCAATGATAAATTTGTCAACTTTATTCATCTGACCCGTTTTGTCTTTTAGGACTTCATCGGTCTAAAGTGATTTTCGACTACACATTCTCACGAAGCAAAGAAGACGCTGTGAATTAATTTTTTTTTTTTAAATATAATTTCTGGGTAAAGCCGATTTTATTTAGCTTCCTTTTTTTGTTTATGTTTGTGATGTATTGGAATAACCTGTCACCCTCATGAATGGCGGCATTATAGGTGGTAATGACCTATAAGTATCCGTAAGGAAAGCGGACAGGAGAGTCGAGCTGGGATCTGCGAGACTAGCGGCCTTGCGACGACCGTGCGCATAACTATTACTTCCTTCCTTATTGTACAGGTTTCTACAATAAACCTGTTACTATTTATCCACTGTGTTTGTTCATTCCATATTCTTATTAGCACGGAATATAACAGTTTCCATCAATTTTGTTATTTAACATCCCACATATGATTTGGCTTTGATTGGTTTGGCTTATTTCACGCCATATCAACGTCAATGAATTATTTAATGCCGACAAGATTTTTACAATAGATTCTTAAGAATGTGTAAGAGATCAGTTGGTAAATCGGGCCTCATTGAAGTTTTTTTTTTAAATAGGTTTTGAAAAGAGTCTGGTTTGGTTTATTTTGTTTTACGGCATATCAACACGTCAATGCGTTATTTAGAGCTGACAAGATTTTTATTTTTGCTAATCTTTTTATTCAGAAATGTATTGCTGTTAATATTTTTTCCAAAAATGTATTGCTGGTAATGTTTTTTTTTCCTTCAAAAGTGTATTTCTGGTAATATTTTTTCCAAAGATATATTACTGGTAAATTTTTTTACAAAAATGTATTGCTGGTAATAGTTTGTTTTTTTCAAAAAATGTATTGCTGGTAATAGAATGTTTTTTCAAAAATGTATTGGTGGTAATAATTTGCTTTTTCTAAAATGTATTGCTGGTAATAGTGTTGTTTTTTTCAAAAATGTGTTGCTGGTAATAGTTAGTTTTTTCAAAAATGTATTTCTGGTAATAATGTATTGCTGGTAATAGATTTTCCTTCAAAAATTAATTGCTAGTACTAAGTTTTTACAAAAAAAAAACCTATTTTTACACTTTCATAATGTCTTGACCCACTTTACACACAGCTAGGGCCCTAACGGGGGCTTTCACCCTGGGCTAGGGTAGATCTGGGAACATCAGCAATTAGGAGGTGGTCCCACTCTCTTTAAATATTCCAGATGGAGCTTATCATCATACCCAGGACGGCCTTATGTTTAGATAATAGATAATCTGCCAAGAACGGTAAAACGTTGTAAGGACTTGGATGTAAAATTATTGTGGGTAAAAAAACTTTCAATAATCTGTATAGAAAGAGCGTAATAGCTTTAAAAAATCTCTAGGTCCTAAAATTAAAGACCTGCAATAGATTTAATCTCTAGATAATTCACATACCACCTTTCTTGGCAGAATATTTCACCACCAATGCTTGCCCTCACTCGCCTTTTACAACCATCAAAACCTGCCTTATTTCTTTTTATCAATGCGTGCGATAAAAAAATCAAATCTTGGCCTTGAATTGCTAAATGTCAATTTAATTAGGCAACCAGAACAAACTAAATTAGGTCTATTGCCAAAAGTCCTCTCGAATTGGTATTTACTGTTCATGGCTGATTGTAACGGGAAGAAACAGTTAACAAAATGTGGGGAAAGTTAGATGAGAAATCGAATTTCGATATTTATTGATTAGTTCAAATGGAAACCTTTTCGGAATGTCCATTGAGTGCACCAACAATTTAGTGTCGAAAGATTTCCTCGAATCCTTCTGACAAATTTGTTGATGCAGCGGGGAAAATAAGGAAGCTTAACGTCGATTCGTTTAGTGGGGGGAGGGGGACGACGACTGCCATCTGATGAATACTGTTATTAATTTTAATCCATATTTGCAACCTCAGCCAGCAGGAAAAATTAGGGATTATGCTATTTCCTGGCCCGAAAAACCTTTTAAACCAGAAATCCGAAATATTAAGCCCTTGCTTACATATCATAAAATTTTTCTTAAGTTCATATGATACTGGGTTAAAAAGATATATAACCCGCTAGTGACATAGACAACTCAATCAATTATGGAGAGTCTTGCATTATCAGCAGTAATAGGGACTATTTAAAAAATTCTCCCCTCAGTGCTCGGCCGAGTTAATTATTTTTCGGATATATATATATATATATATATATATATATATATATATATATATATATATATATATATGTGTGTGTGTGTGTGTGTGTGTGTGTGTGTGTGTGTGTGTGTGTGTGTGTGTGTGTGTTCTCGGCAGAGACATTTTTCCAGCATGTGATCTTGGCAGATCACTACCTTCTATAAATTTAGTTTTTTTGTCTCCTGCTCAACAATGAATTCAGAATATTCGTATGAATTTTATTATTGATTTAAATGCAGTGTCAATCGATATATATATATATATATATATATATATATATATATATATATATATATATATATAGTGGAACCTCGCTTGACTAATTTAATTCGTTCCTGCAGGCCGTTCGTAACCCGAAACCTTCGTAAACCGAAACTATTTTTCCAGTAGGGATCAATTTAAAATGATTTAAACCGTTCCTGGTCCCAAGATATTTGCTCATTTAAACTTTAACAAGAGTATTTTGTGCAAAACTAATGAAATCATTAAATCTAAGAAAAACAAAACAATACTAATCAGATAAAATATAGACGAACACTACAATTCTACTCTACCTGCATGTTGGAGACTTGATGGCGTAAGTGGAAGGGGGTGGAAAGACATGTTATTGTTTGGAAAAGGGAAAGAAAGACATGATCGTCTCTTTATTTAGGAAGAGACAATATCATCAACAAGTGTTTTTCTCTTAATTTTTCTTTTTCCTCCACCAGTAACACTGCTAGCATTCTTTGGAGCCATGATTCAGGAATAATGAAGAGAAAAAAAGACGCAGTAAAAAAAAAATTAGAAAAGGAAAGCACAGCACAACAGACGAATTTATACAATATGGCGGTCGACTCAGAAATGATTCCGTTCGAGTTAACTTGGTTCGGCAATGTTGTTCGAGAACCGAAATTTTGTCCGATAACCGAGGCATTTTCGTCTAGAATATTCTTTTCGAAAACCGATTTGTTCGACATATCAGACTTTCGAGAACTGGGGTTGCTCTATATAGTTTCTTCATTATATTTCCATATTTGTGTTTGTTTATTTATGCATGGCTTTCTTTGAAAAAAATTGATTTCTAGTGTTTTGCGTATGTAAAATTATATATATATTATGCACCAAACTAATGAAACAAGTAAACAAACCCAATACTAAACAGATAAAATATAGACGAACATTTTAATTTTACCGTACCTGAAAGTAGAAGAGTTGATGGCGTAAGTGGAAGGGGAAGGAAAGAGATGTTATTGTTTGGAAAAGAGAAGGAAAGACATGATCGTCTCTTTATTTATAAGAATAGTATAGATCGTTGGTTTTGCCGTATGAAACTGAGTAGGAAGAGACAATATCATCAATAATTGTTTTTCTCATAACTTTTCTTTTTCCTCCACCAGTATCACTGCTAGCTTTCTTTGGAGGCATGACTGAGAACTAATGAAGAGAAAAAAAGGAACAGTACAAGAAAATTGGAAAGCAAAAACGCAGCACAACACACGAATGCATACAACATGGCGGTCGACATAGAAATGATTCCGTTCGGGTTAACTCGGTTCGACTCGGTAATGTTGTTCGAGAACCGAAATTCTCTTCGATAACCAAAGAATTTTCATCTCGATTTTCCTGTTCAAAAACCGATTTGTTTGACATTTGAGATGTTCGAGAACCGAGGTTGCTTTATATATATATATATATATATATATATATATATATATATATATATATATATATATATATATATACACAATATATACCATCATCCACTTGCAAAAAAAGGCTAAAAATAATGGAAGCCTTACTTATAAAATTAAACAAACCAACACTTAATAATATTAACTTTGAACATGGACATAATATCTTGACCGTGTTTTGAAACAAAAAAATGAATCACTTTATAAAACATACACATAACAAACTATTTCTAATTCTAACAGTTGAAATATAATCCTTGATAATGGCTAAATGTATAGCCGAAAGCGCTCGGAAAAGAACATTCGGACAATGTTTATATAATTTATCCTCTTAAAAGAAAAACTTTATTAGATCGCACGAGAAATTATATAAAAAACTAAATAAAAGTACCTTGTCAGTCGTTTTTAATGAAATGTGCTTGAAAGAATGATTGCTGCCTAAATACACAAATATATATATATATATATATATATATATATATATATATATATATATATATATATATATATATATATATATATGTATATTTCAACATTTCAACATTTGGAAATAAATCTGATGATCCACTGTCCTTTAAAAGGGCTGTGGTGAAATAATTTATTATATGGAACCTTAAAATAATCTGTTTTTATTTAAATTATATACATATATATATATATATATATATATATATATATATATATATATATATATATATATATATATATCAGCGTATCAACCTATGCAGGGCTGTAAAGTCTATAAGACACAAGGGTTTACAGGGTGTAGAAAAATTAGGAACAGAAACTTTAATAATAGTTTGGAAGAGAAAAGAGTAAGCAGGAGGAGAGTACATAGCGATTGACATTGAATTTAAAATTTTGCAGATTAATATTGGCTGGAAAGCACGGAACGGGAAGTATTTACACAGGCGAAAAGTGCGAGAAAAGAAACAGTTAGCACGGAACTTACGGTTACATCTTGCCAGCTCAAATGTAAATTGATATAAAATCATTGAGGTCAACAACCAGCGGTATTTCATCTTTAAACGCAATTTCCAGCCATGTTTATTGTGATTTGATATACCGGAAGACCTTCGTAGATCCAGTTTCATAGTGTTGCCTAAGAAACCAAGTGAAAAGGAAAGCGAATTCCCTCAGACAATCAGCCTAGTGAGCGAACACCAAAACTAATATGAACTTTGTTGAAAAGAACATGTAACAGAATTAAACCGGAAATACGTCAAGAAGACACCGGAACAAGAAAGGCTCAGAATGATATTAAAAACAGCAATACAAAGTTAAAGATTTATACTGGGTATATTGTCCCAATCGTGTAACAGCATAATTATCAGTCTATATTTCTGAGATGAGGTATTATGTACATTATTTACATTATTAGGACTATTGTCCTCATCTTTGTCGCCATATTTATTACAAATTCCTTGAGGACATATGGCACAATGAAAAAAGGCGTTGGTTAGATCCAGTGTAGGATCCAAAGAGTGTGAGTTCAATACCTGGTTAATAAGACTGTGGAGAACATGGAGATGGGAATTAACAGGAGTTAACTGATAACTGAGATCCATTAAATATGGCACGTGGAACTAGAACAGTCTACCCCAGTGAGCGAAATAAAGGGTTCAGTTCGACATTCCAACCACCTGAAGAAACCCGGATCGTACAACGTTGTAATAAATATGGCGACAAAGATGAGGACAATAGTCCGAATAATGTAAATAATAAGCATAATTCTCCATTTCGCAAAATGTTTAATATCTAAAATCCGCTAAACATTTATCCAGGTTTTCAGATAAGACGTTTTGCCACCTTCGATACTATTTATAATAAGAATCACTAAAAAAAAAAAAAAACCTTCAGCTAAAAATTGAACAGTTTAAATCGTTTTGTGCCAGATCCACTATCTTCACAACTGAGCAATGTTGAGAAGAAAATGATCATTCAGGTCTTTTGTACCAACATTCATACTCTGGCTTCAGGAAAACTGGGACAAGATATCACAACAAGAAGATGGATCATCGTTTCAACTTAGCGCTAAAGTGATGAATTAGAAAAGATCCAACTCAGTTCATAAGGTTTTTGGCATGTGAAAGATTAGTTTCTGCTATAACAGTCCAAAGATCAGTGAAAAAAAACTTGAAAATGAAATCGAACGTTAAATGAGTGAGGTACCTTGTTAACCTAGGACAGAAATTTAGAACGTTCTAGAAGGGGAGTTCATCGCGCCCTGATGATTGCCTCTTGCGTGAAACAGCCTGTCGCCTCTGAGAGTTGACTTCAATGTTCACGTTTACATTATATATATATATATATATATATATATATATATATATATATATATATATATATATATATATATATGAAGAAATATATTCAAGGTGTGCTATATTTATGGGATAAAGTGTTCAATATCAGAGATAGAGCGTGTGTAATTATAAAAGTGAACATAGAAGTCAACACTTAGAGGCGACAGTCTGTTTCATGCTAGATGCAATCGTCAGGCCTAACGATTGCATCTCGCATGAAACAGACTGTCGCCTCTAAATGTTGAATTCTATATTCACTTTTATATTTATATATATATATATATATATATATATATATATATATATATATATATATATATATATATGTGTGTGTGTGTGTGTGTGTCTGTTTGTTTGTGTGTCTGTGAGCCACTCTGTGTGTCTGTGTGTTGTAACAAATAAAATTAAATTATCACTTTTATCTACCCTGGTTTCATTTCAACGAGATTACTACATCCCCTCGTCAGTGAACTTAGCGTTAAGATTGAATTTTACAACCAGGTCGCCTAACGAGTCAGGCAGTTAAAACATTAAAAGAGTGAAGGTTGCAGCATATGTAATGCCATTGCAGATAGAAACAACCGAGAAAGACCAATGAATGGATACAGAATTCCTTCTTTTTTTTTAAAGTTTTTTACAGCATAAAATAAAATATACAAAATATGAAAGTGGATGAAAGGGATTGGGAAAAACACGAGAAGATACAGCAAACGTTCGACAGAAACGCAGAACAGTGAATTCCTTTTAAATATCAGTCTTTATTCCGTCTGTGCTTTTTTCACCGGTTCACTAAATGCTTAAATCATATCTGGTACATTTCCTCTGAAATTCCTTAATATAAATGCACTTGCGACATTTTAAGATATTTAACGTTAAATATCGCAATGAATATGGACGAGACAAAATAGTAATATTTGTGGTAAACTTTGTCCCGACGTTGCCAAGATGTCATTCTAAAAGTAGCAAAATAACTGAATGGATGTACTGATATTTAATTGCCTCGCTGTCAGATGAAGCTGCTGTGCGAACGATGTCCTCTTCTTGTCAGGGAGGGATGTTCTCAAGTACGGGTGATTACACGCACGAAAACTAGCTGTTGGGTAAATTAGCTGATCATGGGAAGCAATTTGATGATATTTCTTATTAAATCTTGTCAGATGGAAGTAACAGGTTTCATCGGCCGGATGTAGAATGACAGTCGATGAAAGCAGGGACATCGGCAATATTGTTGGAAGAAAGATTTGACATCATAAGATACTAGCAAAGTGATGTATGGCTACACTGTGACATTCTGTGACATTCTGTGACACTTTGTGATACTTGCCTCATGGCAGATGTCTAATTCTTGAGCATGTATTGGGATTAATGCAGTCTTTCATCCAATATCGAGGAGTCGTTAATCACCTTTTCTTTCTTGATCCCTAATCTCAGTCTCTCTCTCTCCTGTTTATTCGTTCAGTTGTTCTCAATAGCTAGCTTGGTAAACAGAGAGATAGACAGATATATAATAAAGAGCCTGTATTATATATATATATTATATATACATATATATATATATATATATATATATATATATATATATATATATATATATATACATACATATACATATACACACATATATGTGTGTGTGTGTGTGTGTGTGTGTGTATGTGTGTGTGTGTGTGTGTGTGTGATTATAGTAAACCATCGAGACTCCACAATAGACTCGATGAATTCCTATAATCCCCAAAATTCTATGACTCATATAGACGGTGTGTCCATAAAGTTAGATTTGCAAAAAGGATTAGAAAGAAGTAAATCTATATTTTTAAGGTTTTATTGAAATTTTATTTAAGTTTCCTCATGTCCTCCTCATTAGCAATACAAAGGGTGATACGATTCTGCTGTTCACGGAAAACATTTGCCAACTGATTTACAGTAATGCCTGAAATCACATTAGCTATTTTAGCTATACTTAAAACTAGGTACATTAAACTTTATAACATTTATTACAGATTATTTCTATCGCAAATACAAATAAAGTTATAATTTTTTGAAGTGCACAAGAAATTTATGGACACCATATATATATATATATATATATATATATATATATATATATATATATATATATATATATATGTATGTATCGCCAGAAGGTCTTGGTCTTTTTGGCCTAAGTCCATCCTTCCCAGCTGCAAATCTACCATTCGTGCATGCATGGAATACTGTTGCCATATATAGTCTGGTGCACCCCGCTGTCCATCTCAAGGTTCCCGACAAAATCCAAAGACGGATATACAAAGTGATCAGTCCACACTTGGCATCTCGTATCCATTCACTTTCTCACCGACCAAATGTGGGTTCCCTCTGTCTTTTCTATAAATATTTTCATGACAACTGCTCGGTTTTCACTCTTGTCCCTACTGCATGAATTGAAGCGTTCTACAGTTAAATGTAACTGCATCTTTTACTCCTACGGCATCTTCTCTCGCACTTCCTGACAGTGGAACTCGTCCCTTCCTGCTTGCTTCCCCGATAGCTATAATCTTCAAAGATTTAATGTAATGTCAATCGACATCTCCTGTTGCTTTGATCCACGTTCTTCTAGTTTTCCTTCTCCATTCTTCTTTTCTTCAACCCGTCTACACCCAGTCATTTACCTTATTAAACTCGCTGTATCCTCTTGCGTACTAGAGACGTTTACACATAATATATGGATTTGTGTATCTATCATCCTCTCTCCCTATATATAGATAATGACGAACCTGTATGCGATAGATAGCGAGCGAGCCTGGGTTATAGAGATAGATATATTTAATAAAGGACTTCATGGCCTATCTATCTACTTACTTACTTATCTAAAACAGGCTCGCCATTCTGTATATATATATATATATATATATATATATATATATATATTGTGGTCCGAAAGTAGGTGGACTGTATGTAAAATAGGTTTATGTATCGGTTATATTATTACAACTGTGTTCATCATGAGAATGCTATTTGGGCTATATTATTGATAATTTTGAAAATACAATTATTTAGATTTAATCTGTTTTTTTTTCCAGATAATTCGAATTTCTTTCATCGAACTATTATATATATATATATATATATATATATATATATATATATATATATATATTTATATATGTATATATATATATATATGTATGTAAATATATATATATATATATATATATATATATATATATATATATATATATATATATATATATATATATATATATATATATTAAATAAATAGGTTATTTAATAAACCAGGACAAAAGATGGGTACCAATATAATTAGTACGATAAACATTAATTAAATATTACTTTTTAGCCATATCCCAGAAATGGAATGCAGAGAGAAAGGTTATAACTTCGGAATTTTCGGACACTCCTGTGTCCTTCATCAACGGACCGAGGAATAAAAAGAGAAATAAGAATTATATATATATATATATATATATATATATATATATATATGTATAGGGTGGTCCAAAAGTAGGTGGACTGTATGTAAAATAGGTTTATTTATCGGTTATATTATTACAACTGTGTTCATTATAACTGATACATTTGTGCTATATTATTGATAATTTTATAACTACAATTATTTAAATTTAATCCGTTTTCTCTTCAGATAATTCAGAGAAGCCATAATGGCAAATAATTGAAATACAGATTGAAAATCTCAAAATGCTGAAACCGTTAGATGAAACTGGGTTGAAACATTTGGTCCTCAAGCCCCAAAGTGACAAACCATTTACCGCATTCGTGACAAATTCGAAGCCACTGGCTCAATCCTTAATGCTCAAAAAACTGGTCGCCCAAAAACAGTTTTATACAGCGGATAATAAGCAATTGTTACCGAAACATTTGTTCAGAATTCAAAAAAGTAAACCAGAAGAGCCTCTTTAGAATTGAGGATTTCACTAGCCTCTTTAATTTGAATCCTGAAATCTGTTAATTATTTGAACCACCATATATATATATATATATATATATATATATATATATATATATATATATATATATATACATATATATATATATATTATCAAATTCTCCTAATAATTTCATATATATATATATATGAAATTATTAGGAGAATTTGATAATTATATTTAAGTGATACATCGAGTCTGAAACCTTTACAGAATGCAGAAAGAACTGGACAGCCGTTTCGTCCTATATTTGGGACTCATCAGCAGTGCGCACCCACTACCTAAAATTGAAACCCTGACAGTTAGGTTGACAAGCAAACACCATACAAACTGTTCCAACGGGTCTCGGTGACAGAGGTAGAAAATATATATATACAGGGCGCGATGTGATTTTGTCGTATACTAGGATCAGTTCGGCACCGTCTTCCAGAAAATGAGCACCACAGCGGAATCCACTCTGGTAGAAATTTGGAAATGGTTTGCTGTATTGCCTAGCACATTCCCCGGAATCTCCAGTACGAACATTCCCGAATGTTCCGGTGCCAATTTGGGGACAGTGCAGATGATTCTGATGAGTCTAATGGTGATTACAAACGTACGACAATTTGGAAAACTCAATCTGATCAGAAGCGAACTCCCGAATATTTTGGTGAGTGCCTCAAACTCAACTACATCAAGTGCCTTCTGGTGGATGTGCTGTCCTGGTTCAAGTGGGTTGCTGCTGGAAGAACCCTTTTCTGGTAACAGGATTCTGCACCATGCCACACAAATAGGAGTACATTGTCATGGCTATCAGACAATGTCTGCGACCACGTCATCCCTAACATCTGGCCATCTATGTCCCCAGACTAAAACACCTTTGAATATTGTTATACCGTACCTATAGACGGTATGCCCCAATCCTTATATATACAGTAGAATATACTGTATGTGGTAGTCATTTGAATTCACTTCCAACTGTGCTGGTCAAACTCTCTGCCTCCAGACTGAGATGATCCCCAGACGAGGCTTTGTCGAAGGGCAGAGTCGCGTCCGAGAAGACAGATAGCCGACCCCGTTTTTACGCGGTCTACAGGGAATTTTTGGCCGAGTCTACAGGCTCGGATATCCTACAATAAAACTCGGCCTTGTGCTTCATCGGACCGCGTCGGGTTGTTAGTGAATATCGTCATTTGTATTCATTTGCTATTCACCTTGATTCACTTCTAGCTCACCACTAGCAGTTGATAACTTTCTAAACGCCGATGGCGAATCTTGTATGTTGTTCCGGTTATAAATACTATCGTTCCATTTCCAACCTTCGTTTTGGTTATTCGTTTCGGTAACCTATTCCTAGGTTACAAAAATTACTACTTGTGGTGAGGCGTTGAGCGGGAGACCAACCAATCTTGTAATACCAATGATGAACTAAAAGCAAGGATTATGGCAGCAATAGCCAATTCCATCGAATAAACAACCTAGAATAGATGCAGGGTATTCTACAGTCGTCTGAAAGCCGTAGGTGAAGTCAGTGGAGATATTATTGAATCAATTTACTCTTTGTCTGTGTTAATTTCATTTTTGCTGAGTTTAGACGGCAATTTGTACAACGCGCCATGTTGTATAGGTGACAGGCATCCTCGGATGCAAGAGGCCAGGACTCATCTATCTATCTAGCTATCTATCTATCTAATAGAGGCTCTTCATTATCTATATATCTAATAAAAGTTATTCCTTATCTATCTATCTATCTATCTATCTATCTATCAAAGAGAGGCTCTTCATTATCTATCTGTCTAATAAAAGTTATTCCTTATCTATCTATCTATCTGTCTATCTATCTATCTAATAGAGGCTCTTCATTATCTATCTGTCTAATAATAGTTTTTCCTTTTCTTTCTTTCTATCTATCTATCTATCTATCAGGCTAGCTACCTAGCTTGCTATCTCATATTGGCTATTCATTAATTGTGTATGTATGTATGTATGTAAGTATGTATGAATGTAAGTATGTGTGTGTATGTATGTATGTATGTATGAGTGTATCTATTTATCTCTTATAGGCTCTTCAGTATGTTTGTGTGTGTGTGTGTGTGTGTGTGTGTGTGTGTGTGTGTGTGTGTGTGTGTAAATGTTACGATATCCCTAGATATGAACAGTGGAACGAGAACAATTTACCACCCATAGATTAAATAAGTGGATTTACTTCAGTATTCCTTGTAGGTTACACAGATCGATACACACCTTCGAAAGGTCGTCAATGATTAATGTTAAAGTGAGAAAATAAGTGAACATTCTACTGTAAAACAAACAAATCAGAATTCAACTAAAAAATAAAAACTCAGTCAGTTAGTTAGGCGATCATTTATCTTTCGATACATGACTGTCGAGGCAGATTTCTCCCGCAGTAAGTTGCCATTTATTTCTGAGTTAGACCACTTGCCATACAAGGCTATAGAACCAGGTCTGCCCTGCTACTTACTCATAGCTGGGGTGAGAAGAAGAGGATTCATTCATAACGCGTAATAATAACTGACTTTCTTGTCAGGGTGGCTAAACTCCCTTCCAGCAGCAAGGCCTCTGATCGAGTGGTTATCGGTTGTGAGGATCGTGGACTCACTTCTGAATTGGAGTTGTTTCCATGTCCACCCTGACCCGAGTTCTTCCTGGGTATGACGATTAACTACACCCGTTTCCTGGGTAACAGCAAGGCAGCAAGGCCTCTGATCAGAAGGTTTCGATGAACGTGGAACCACCTCTTAATCTTTGGTGTTCCCAGGTCCACCGAAACCCGGATTGGTAGCAGCTGTTAGGGTCCCAGATATAGGCAAATAATTAACCCTACAAACTGGTGTCAAAACATTATTAAAGTGTAAAAATAGTTTTTAATAGAGCAAATTGTTTTTGTAAAACAATATTACCAGTAATAAATGTTTGAAGAAAAATTATTACCAATAATATACTATTACCAACATTACATTTTTGAAAACAAAATTAGTGAAATAAAAATCTGTCGCTAATTTTGTTTTCAAAAATGTAATGTTGGTAATAGTATATTATTGGTAATAATTTTTCTAAACTCCCTTCCAGCAGCAAGGCCTCTGATCGAGTGGTTATCGGTTGTGAGGATCGTGGACTCACTTCTGAATTGGAGTTGTTTCCATGTCCACCCTGACCCGAGTTCTTCCTGGGTAAAAATTTGTCGGCATTAAATAATCCATTGAGGTTGATATGCTGTAAACCAAACCAAAGCAAACCTGACCCGAGGTGGTAGCATCTGTTAGGGTTCGAGCCATGGCAAAATGGTGAACACCCAATCTAAAATCAACATTACATTTTTAAAATAAAATGATCAACAATATATTTGTATAGCCAATGACAACCAAACCAACAATAAAAATATAAAAATAGAGTTCAGTCGGGTAATTACGACAAATACATTTTCTGATTTACAAAATATATATCTAAAAAGCCTACTTTAACTCTGAAAGTATACAATTAAGCACAAATATCTGAACATGAAAACATGAAATTACGTAGAAAATATTTAGATTTCGCTATTAAATAACACATAGATATGTTGATATGCCGCCAAACATAACCAATAAGCACACAACCAATATGAAAGTAAATACTTTTTTTCACCAGATTATTCCATATAATATTTTAGAATCTCTTAAAGAAATCAAACTGTAATCCAAAATGTAACTTCCATAAAACTACAACATAAAACAGATATGTAATCATGTCTACACAAACATGTATATACACAAAAGCTGAGAATCATCTACCATGTATTCAATTGTGAAAGTAGAATAACGTATATCATATTTTTATTACTTCAAAGCTCCGATGAAGATTAAGTTTCAGCATTAAATGACCTATAAAGAGTTGATATGCTATTAAAAATGCACAGGCTGTCAAAGCGCTCAGCCATATTTATTCTTGACGAAGTACACCCTTGTGCAAATTAATTGAAACAATCGCTTTACTTTCACCATACGGCCAGTTTTAGACCAACCGAATTGACAGGGTGAAATTCGTTTCTATTTGTTTCCCAGATTAAGTCATTTGAAGTGGCGTGCAGTAATATGAATCTATTTTCGGGTGGATGATGGAATTTGTTTGGTCTTGAAAAATATTGCCTCATCCGTGACTGCATTAGATTTTCGTCAGGCCCACAGACTATTGTCTCGACTGTTGATTAGTTGTTCTACAGCCATTGTCTGCAACGGACGTTACTCCAAGGAAGCGTATGCAAATTGTAACACTGCACGAACACAATGGCAGGCCTTGCCAGTGAGAATCTCTTCTGATTTAATCGGGAAGAGTTGATTAAATCGAGAATCTCAATCTGCAAGGACATACGAATTACAAACATGTGAACTGGGTTATGTTTCACTGGTAAAATACGGAAAAAGTAAGTAGCAGTGGAATTATTCGTTTTGTTTCATTTAATTTGCACCTATGTGTAGGTGTATAGACGAATGATAACGGGATTCCTGAATCATTTATGTTTAACTTGAAATTTTAATGCCCTCCAACTTTCCTTGCCTTACTCACAGATAGTCTGCGGGACGGACGTTCAGTCACCTTCGACCAAAATATGGGCCTCATATTTTTTTACTCAGATGGCTACACTTATTTAGAGTAGTTGTTTATATATCTATCTTTTTGTTCTCAAGCGCTCATATCAACCTCTGCCTTTCCCAGATCAGTTTCTTTCTAGAAGTTACCACTGTGAATTGTTCATCTCCAGTGTCTCACCACTCTGAATTTAAATACAGAGCCGAGTCCCTAAGACAGTCCGATATCATGTTCAATTTCGTCCGATAACTCGTGCGACGAAGCCGTTGTCAAGCCGTATTGACCTCTGCCATTCCCTTGGAAAACATCGGTGCCGATGTTCATGGGCATCTGGCGAACCCTGCCCAGACCTGCGCCTTAGTGAGGGCATATCTTTTTCGTAACCATCTAGCTTGCGTGATTTTGAGACTTTGCATTGGATGTCTAGTAGTGAAAAGAAATGAAAATAAAAGATTCTGAATCATTCTCCGGTACGCTGCCAGAGTAAGAAGTCCCAAAATCTTCAATTACTCGTGATATATTTGTTCATTTCTTGGTCTCTTCTGTAAGCGATCAATAAAAAAAAAATAACAGAATCAAGATGGAGGTCGGCTATGATTGACTACCACTCTCGACCAACTACAACCTATCTTTCGCCAATAAAATAACGCGGACTAAAGCCAGAGCCCCTTGCTCTTCGTCAGTGAAGAAGAGAATTTTGCTTTGCGAATTTTAGTTACGGATTTTTTAAGACTTTGGTTTGTGACAAATGATTGCTGGAACTGCCCGAGGCTGCACCTTCTCCTTGCACTAAAGTGAAGGATTGGTGCACGCACCGAGCCCAGCGGGAACCAGGGGAATTTTTGTTGCTTGCCCGGGTGTACGCGCTCGGGCACCCTACATTAAACTGATCTTGTGTCACAATCTGACCTCGTGGTGATGGTCGAGTAAATACAAATAACTGCTGGAACTTCTAGATAAACTTGACATATGCGGGAAGGATATTAGATAATAATACAGAACATATACCAGCAGTCAACCGCCTGCATATGGATAGGAAATGAGTTCAGTAAATATATAAGATAGTGGCTCGGATTGAGGAATCGGAGAGCCGAGTTCGAATTCCGGTCGAATCCGTTACATTCACTTACGTGCTTATACACTTGGGAAAAGTATGGATCGTCTCATTCTCCCCCAGACCAGTTTCTATAGCCGTGGATTGCAACTGGTCTACCGTAGAAAGAAATGGCAACCTACTTCCGGAAAAAAAGTCTGCCTCGTCAGTCATGTATCGAAAAATACATGATCGCCTAAACGTGTATCCCGCATGACACATAACTGACTTAAATATATAAAAATAAAAAGTGTTCTAAGACAAGGATGCGCATTTTACCAGAATCTTCCTATTTATAGAGCTATGTCAGAGTGTGAAAATTAGATGTCCTACCAGGATTCACTATTAGCGGCCAAAATCTTAAGAACATAAGATTGGCTGTTGATAGCAGACACCGAAATGTAACTACTCGTACTCCAACAGATGATAATGAAAATAAAGCAGAAGAAAGGACTAAACATATTTTAAGAAGCCTGAATATATCGTTGTTAGCCCAAGGAACAGCCCAACATGCAAATTACAAACTGAATATACCAAAATCAATCAGGCGCAATAATTTAGATATACAAAAAGCTTATTAACAGGGTGGGGAATGATACACCAAAATCCGAGAAAGACGCGTTCGAAATACTGAGCCAAGAAACAAAAAATATATTTGTTAGGAATAATCAAGTGTGATCCCTTGTTTTGTTACTCTCCTCTTTAAGAGGGCTATTTCTGTTTACTGGGACTATAAAAAGACACTATACGCGAACCTTGTATTCTCAGTTGAATAAAGCTTTCTTAGCGCCTACACCTGCGTACTTTCTTCATTATAGTATTGTTAGAAACAAAGAAAAGTATACGAAACAGTTATGTAGTATCAGTCTTCGTCTATGGCAGAGATTTCTGGACAACCTCCTCACACATGAAGAAAAAACTTTGAAGCAACAGAAGATGTGAGCAAGAGACAAATTCTAGAGACAACAGCAACAAAACGCACACTTATAGTTATCATCAAGAAAAGACACTTGAAATTCATGGGGCACATAATGAGGAAGGAAGGCTTGAAAATTTGATACTCAGAGGACTGATTGAACAGCGTAAAACCATGCCTGTGAGCTTGAGTCGATGGATTGCAGAGCAGGGTTTGGCATAAAAGATTATTACTAGTATTATTAGCTGGAATGGATGTGGAGAATGATGGGTGCCAACGTCACGTCATATAAAGAAAGACTAAAATCTTCTGGTGTTGGATGTGCGAGACTGATATATAACCTTTTGAATTGCGACCTTTGATTTTTTTGGTGGGGAGGGCTATAAATTCCCTGTTTCTTTTTAGCGAAGAGTTATCACTGACAAGACTAACCACGGAACCACAAATTGTCTTGAAAGGCCATCGGTTATCCAGTTCAAGCGCAATCTATAATCGGGGATTTTCGTGCAAGACATCTTACCAGACGCCAACAAACTGTTTAAAAAAACACCCTGCGATTGCGAGGCGAAAAGAGGCAAAATAGAAACCGGTGTCCCGTGAACGACGCAACAACATTGTTCAAGGAGATAAATGATGAGTCCATTCGAATTACGCAGAATACGACAGCGTGAGTGAGAAGGAAATTTATGAGGAAACGTTCATGAAAGTGTTACCCGAGAGATGTGAGCAACGACAAATTCTAGAGACAACAGTAATAAAAAGCGCACTTATACTTAACATCAGGAAAAGACACTTGAAATTTATAAGGCACAAAATGAGGAAAGCAGGCTTGAAAATTTGATACTTAGAGGAGTGATTGAATAGCGTACAACCATGCTGGTGAGCTTGAGTCGATGGATTGCAGAGCAGGGTTTGGAATAGTTGGCAAAAAGACAAGATTATTACTATTATTATTAGCTCGAATGGATGGGATGTTGTGGAGAGTTGTGATTTTCCAACGTCACGGAACATTGACGAAGAATAAAATCTTCTGACGTTGGATGTGCGAGACTGATATATGACCTTTTGAATTCCGACCTCTTTTTTTTTTTTTTTTTTGATTGGGGATGATTTGAACATCCTTATTTCTTTTTACCGAATAGTTATCACTGTCAAGATTAACCAGGGATCCACAAATTGTCTTGAAACGCCATCGGTTCCTTAGTTCAAGCATAATCTAGAATCATTTTTTTTTTTTTGCAAGTCATTTTACCAGATGCCAACAAACTGTTTAAAAAAACACACCCTGAGATAGCGAGTAGAAAAGAGGCAAAATAGAAACCGGTGTCGCGTGAACGACGCAGACAACATTGTTCAAGGAGATAAATGATGAGTCCATTCGAATTACGCAGAATATGACAGCGTGAGTGAGAAGAAAATTTATGAGGAAAGGTTCATGAAAGAGTTACCCGAGAGATGATCGGTTGTGGAAGGAGAAGAGAGTAGCAAAAAATGATATTAATATGCGACCCGACAATAAATGCTGTGTGAATAATTCATGTTGTGCTCACCTTTTGGGAGACTGGAATCAATTTCTATCGGCCCAGCGTTGATGTCGCCCTTACCATGAGAGCATTATGACGTTTAAAGTGTCTGGGATATAATTTAAAAAAAATCCCACTTTCGGAAAATTGCTTAGCTAAAGATGTACTAGTTAGCGTTTTAACCTGAATCGACGTAAACTGATGGATGCAAGATCAATGATTGATGTGGTAATTAGAATGTTTTCGTTTTGCAAGCGTCAAAAACCATCTTTGCAACTGTCATTAACGCTAAAAGAAGCATGAGTGAAAAGATTCAATTAGAAATTTGTTCTTTGAATGCTAGGCTTTGTTGACGTTTAGAATCCTAATATGGTGGTAAATCGAAATATTTTCATGCAAGATATTTATGTGCACTGATTATCATAGAGAAATAGTTTTTCTCTCCCCTAACATGGATGATGGTAACATTCAGGAGAGCAACACAATACGCCATATTGGTCTCATGTTTTTTTTTTCTCACGAGTAGAACGATCATATTCAATCAATTGTTACGTCTGCTTCTATAACGGTCGGTTCATTTTTTTCCTGCCAGACGTTTTTCCAGAATCTATAAGTCTAGCATTCGTCCACGCTTAGAATATTGCTACCACTCATGGTCCGGTGGCCCTGCTATTTAAACTGAACTGCTTGAATAAATCTAGTAACATCAATAATATCAGTCCTGATCTGGTGGATCGACTTCAGTCCATTCCCCAGCGCCGTAAGGTAACTGATCGAATAAGCTTTTGCAAATAGCTGATTGGCCTCGTTTAATGTCTGTCCCTATTTTCTTTAGTTGAATCCCCTTTCCGTTTAGGTCCCCCGTTTAGGTGAGCAGAGACGTCAGTTCTCTGGTAGATGCGAGGCAACTTACGTTTTGGATGTGATTTTCGCATTTGTTGGATTATAATGAGTGTGTGCTTAACTGAGTAATTGGACGAATGAGTAGTTTATAGTTTTTAAGTCCGGCATTGATTTCATCCTGCTAACTGATGTTTCTTCCAAAAGTATTATGGGATGTTTTATTACTAACACTGTTTTGCTTATTTTTATCTTATTGCTCTTTCCCTGCAGACATAAATTATACATATGAGGACTAATTAGGTTTTTCATAGAGACAACGAGGTATTATGTTGGGTGTTGAAAGAAAGGTAAGTAAGAATCTGTTGTTTTGGTGTAAGGAATTTTGTAGTGTGTTTGGGTCAGTGATAGTGGCTAGCAAAGTTTAAGAGAGAAGGCCATCTTTTTCCTCATTCCCCATTTCGGCCTTGTGCCACATTTTGTAATTTTACGAATACATAATGTTCTTCACATTTATATATCTAAAACTAGCCGAGCTAACCAGCGTTGCACGGGTGTATACGGCTGTAATTGTATAACCGCACCTTTCTGTCTAGAAATGTCTGCTTGCATCCCCACCGGCAGGCATCATCCTTTGGTATACTAAGCTACTACCCCACACATCATTTTTTTTACAGTATGTCCCCTGCAAGTGTTTGATTGTTCTTAATAAAGGAATTACATCGATAAAACCTTCTTGTGTGGTCGTTGCTCAAGGTTCAATTGTTTCAATGTTTTAGATATTCAGTAAAATTCCTATGGCCATAGTATGGCATGGTTCACAAATCAAATAATCAAACAATAACATGGATGAAGTGTCAGTGTATCATTCCACTGCAAATTCAAACGCATGGACTCCCCCTCTTTCTTCGAGCGTTAACTGTAAAGCTGGGGTTAATACGAGGTTCTTCGGGAATTATTTTTATCCCTTTTAACTATTCAATAAGCATTCTTAAGCAATCTTTGCATCAGAGATTATTTGAATAATGGATGGAATCATAATCATGTGGTTAAATAGCAAAACCCGATTTGGGACCTAGTTTGTCGCAGATTCTGTCAGCTTAAATGAAATAATCGAACGCAGACATTCACGCAAGACAATTTGTGTCTCACATGTAATTTACATGACAAATTTGGAAAGCATCGATTGAAAAACAAGGGTGTTAATGCCGAAAAAACGGGTATTTTAACAATTTTGTCTGTATTTTCGTTATAGTGGGGAAATGAGCAAGAATAAAACCCCATTATCAAATTGCTTGTATGATGGTAAGTTTTTTGCAGCATTCCTGAAGAAAATCGGATAAGACGAAGTTATTCAGTTTTTATTTAAAGTAATATGAAAAACCTGATTTTTTTCCCAATTTTTTGAATGAAGACAATGTCACTGGAAAATTATCAAGCACACTACATATATCACGTAACATGGTCTATGTTTCCATTAAGTATAAAGAGCATCAGCTCATCCAATAAAAATGTTGTTCGCGTTTAACTTTGCTTGGGGTTTTGTAAAAAAATCATACCCACCTTCATTTTTAACAATTTTTCTGCCAAACCGGGTTTTGTGGAG
The DNA here is from genome assembly GCA_964036315.1 of Acanthosepion esculentum. NCBI lineage: Eukaryota > Metazoa > Mollusca > Cephalopoda > Sepiida > Sepiidae > Acanthosepion > Acanthosepion esculentum. Next base: position 109,535,054 of record OZ038491.1, read on the forward strand.
ATCAAAAAGTTCATCTTGATATAGCTTGGTAAATTTGCAATATATGTGCACAATGTCATCGAAATCGCTCACGAAATTTGGACGTGAATAAATAGCATGGACACACTCACAGACACAGAAATCTTCTGTTTTATAGATATATATCAGCCATACCCAAGTGGTCGATCAGAAAAAAGCGTTGAATTAGAATCTAGCAAAAACAATATCACGTTTAGATGCAACATTAAAAAAACTTTTTGAATTAAGGCAGTTACTGATATAACAGAAGTAATCTGTATTTATTCAATGGCAGTAAACCGAGGACATGAAGGGGTAAAACAGGTAACATGAAGACCCACTTCAGACCACGATTATTTTGGAGTTTTTGAAATTCAATTTGTCAGTGCGGAACCAGTGATGTAAAAGAGGCACATTCGTAAAGCAATTGTTAAGCTTGATGAAAATTGGTTGAAAGATCAACGAAAAATAAGAAAAGCACCAGTAAAAGTTGCCATTTTTGCTATTTACGCGATTTTTCTCGATATGCGTGGACTCAGTTATCAAGTGAAATGGTTGTTAAACAATCAGGTTGGCTGCAACTGAATGCAGATTGTATGTGATTGCTTGAAAATTGAGAGAGTTTTATTTTAAATTATGTGCTGAAATCGATTTGTGTTGAAATCGATTTTTCGTTTTTCGTGGTTTTTCGCTAAACCCAGTGTATAGAAATAAAAATGAGGTATCGTCGAGCTAGTCATGATTTAAATAACCTACATACTGGGTTCGAACGAATTCGGAGAAAAAATTTGAATTTATCGATATTTGATCGGTTTTATCGATTATTGATCCTTTAAAAATAAACGATTTTTTACTCTAAGAAACTATCTCTTGTATTGCACAATGCATGTGTCAACTGTGGTCAAAATAGCTTGGATGGATTTCGGGTGAAAAAGTATCACACTGACAGACGCGCAGATACCTCTGTTTTATATATAGAGATTTATTCGTGAATATTGTATTTCAGTCATATCTAGTCTGGTACTTCGGTTATATATATATATATATATATATATATATATATATATATATATATATATATATATAGAGAGAGAGAGAGAGAGAGAGAGAGAGAGAGAGAGAGAGAGAGAAAGAAAGAGAAAGAAAGAGAGTGAGAGATTCTTGATAAGATTCAAAGAACGGTCTGCAATGTTATTGGTTTTGACTTGGCATCTCAACTTCTGTCATTTTCCCAAGACTTTTCGATGTCTTTTCTCTATAATAATTTCAAGGCAGTTGTTTTAATGAGGTCTCGTCCTTGGTACTTCAACCACATAAAATTAAACGGAATACTCGATTGGCAGTTAGGTCTCATCAATTTAATGTTGAAATAGGTGAATGTCACCGTAAGTTTAGTTTGTTTACTCGCACGTCTACCTTATGGAACACTTATTCGATTTTATTTATTTGTTTCTTTTTTTTTACTTTCTTGAAACTTGTCTTTAAATTTTTTAAGGAATTAAATATCTGTCTTCTTGAAGCTGTGGGGTAATTGTCCTTACTCCTCACTTAAGTCATCTTATTCTCTTCCACACCCACTTGACGTGGATCAAGTTAAATGCATCAGAGGATGTTGATTGACATTACATTTGAATATTTGAAGATTATAGCTATCAGTGAAACAAGGAAGAGGAAGGGAGTTCCACTGTCGGGAAGTGCTAGAGAAGAAGCTTTTTAGTAAAAGAGGCGGTTGGATTTAACTGTTTTAACCATGAAAGGGTGGGAACGAGATGCCAACCTCGTAGCACGCTTAAATTCAAGCGGTTGGGGCACCAGTGAAAATAGCTCGTCGGTGCAGTTGCCATGAAAATATTTGTAGGGAAGACAGAGGGACGACACATCACGTCTGTGAGAAAGAAAATCAACCTCGTCTACATCTTCTACTAGAGACAGAAATCAGGATATAGAGCAACAAGTTTTCTGGAACAGGAATGGAAGCAATGAGGACGCCTACTCTGAATACTTCGTAAAAATCCAGGACATGAAATTAGTAAATACTAAACGCTTTAAATGTCTTAGTGTATTGGTCAGTTATTACCAAATTAGCATAGGGAACACGGTGGACTGCGGCTCGGATTTAGGGATCCAAGTACCGAGTTCGAATTCCAGTCGAATTCATTATTGTCAGTTACGTGTCAATACATTTGGGAAAATATATGTAACCATTTCATCGCCCTCCAAATCTGGGTAAATAGCACGACAAATTGGATTCTTTAGCCCTTTGTGCAAACCTGTCTAGGAGAAGAAAAACTCAGAATAGAAAACCAGTCTGGACAATCCAGGAGGCAGCTAATAACTCAATGATATCTGCTAATATCTGACAACTTCTACGGCCTGGATTCTCTCGCCCAGGGAAATAGAAAGAGTCGGTTCAATGCAACCATAGCAACCAGCGCAAGGCACTTAGCTCTGCTAGGTTGGGTCATCATCGATTTTCGAGGGACTCTGTTCAAGACGGAAAATAAAGAAAATGAACGTAAGGTAGGCCCAAAAATTGCTCCCAAACTAAAGGATTAACATAAAAACTCGATTCATGCACTTAATTTTCACCTCTAATAAAAAAAATTAATATGGGTACTATGTGTTTTTAACAATAACTTTTGGTGTTCTTCGATCGCTGGGATAGGAATTGGACTTTGTGGTGAAAGCCAACCATAGTTGTCTCCCTTTGGGCTTGTTATAAAAGAATATACTCCACCCTGCTGTTGCCAGAGTTGAGTTATATTTGAATAAAGCTCCAAGCAAACCCCCTAACTCGTTTGTTTTCATTACAGACACATTTTAAAAGACGTTTTATATATTGATTAAACGGAGAAGCGTGAATCGAATATTTATAGACGTTTTTATTTTTCTTACGCATATTAAAAAAGTCTTATACACTACTTTATACGAAAACATATTAGCTATTTACTTCACTGTAATGACAAAAGTACACAGGTGTAGGCTTTAAGAAATACAAGGTCCACGTATAGTGTTTTTTATAGCCCCAGTAAACAGAAATATCTCTTTCAGAGAATCGAGTAACGAAATAAGGGGAGACCACTCTTGATTATTCATAACAATCAATTTGCTAAGAAAGACACCATACCATAATTTATCTATGATTCTGATAATCACTGCAATCTCATACATTAATTAATCCGAAATCCTGACAGCCATTTATATTTCTTTGCTGAAAGGAACCTAATACGTAAATTTTTAAGTACCATATGTTTGTCACTTCCAATAATCTTATATCCGTTCGACCGGAAATATTTCTTCATTTATATATTTTTTATAAGTTCTTCCGCCCGATTTATTTGTAAAAAAACAATATCACTTTACTTTTAAATATATATCTGTTAAGACAAACATCAAGCAAATCTTATTAAACCGATGGATTAAAAATAGAATCTTACAATAAAGAAATGATTGGCCATTCGAAAATAAAATATACGATAAAATAATTTGACTGAAGAAGTGATGCCAATGAAATATAATAAAAAGAAAGCAAATATTTAGGCTTAGCAGAATAAAATAGTTACGATGTCTATACTGAAGAAAATCGATAATGATTTTTATATCACAAAGAGAGAATAGTGTAAATACAGATAGCGAAATTTCTGAGAGAATCGACTATAATTATCTTCTATAAGGAGAGTTCCTTTTCTTTATTCTTTCATTCGTAGCCCTTTCCTCTAAACGCACGGATATGACACCATCTGAAACCTAGTTGAAGATGGGCAAGCGGAAACGCAATGAATAACAAGCAGGATAGAAAGAAATTGAGACAGAAATAAAGAATTAAGATTTTAAATGTCATTTCGATAAAGAGAAAATTATCAGATTTCGGTTGATTCAGTTTAAATAGAGGGTGGCCTAAAAGTAGGTGAACTGTATCTGGAATACAGAAGGATGCTGAGGATACCTTGAGACGAACATGTGATTAACGACGAGGTTTTGGAGAAAATGAAAGCATAATGGAAACTTATAATTAAGGAGGGGACATATCAAACTTCTGTGGCGCATAATGAGGAAAGAGGACTTGGAGAATCTGATACTCACGAGACGGAGTAAGCGTATTACATACATAATGAACTTGAGTAAATGGATGGGGAAACAGAGTTTAGGAGAAAGAACGATAAGACAAAATTTAAGAACAACGAAGCACTAGAAAATGAGGAGAACCATGATCGCCTACGTCCTGAGAAGGGATTTAAGTGATACAAATTAAGTGACATGTCAAAGTCAACACAGAGGCACCACGTCTAATGAAGCCGATGAATAAGTGTTGTTTCTTTGGCAGGATAGCCAATCCTCTCCTGGCCGGTTTTGAATTGAGGGTTTTCTTCACCTAGACCGATCGCCACCCAAATCTACAGAACCTAGCCTGTCCTGCTGATTACCCATATCTTGGAGGAGAAGAGGATTCATACCTTTCCCAATGGTATTATCACGTAAGTAAATGTAATGGATTCGTCCGGAATTCGAACTCGGCTCCTTTTGCTCCTTTATGTTGCAAATCTATTACTACGCTTCAATTCATGCTGTACGAAAAGGTAGGCTCATTAGACAGAAGTTATGGCGGTGGGAATGTAACTGAAAGTACGATCGATAAACGTTTTCTTTGGAATTTGTCAAGAATATCGAGATATCTAGCAGAAGCAAAAAACATGTCTATTTCCAGAAATATTTCTTTTTTCAAAACTCTATTTCTGGTAATATTTCTTTAAAAAAAATTATAGCTGGTAATATGTTTTTTTTAAGTATAGCTAGTAATATTTTTCAAAAAAAGTATAGCTGGAAATATTTTTCACAAAAATGTATAGCTGGTAATATTTCTTTTTAAAAGTATAGCTGGTAATATTTTTTTTATAAAGGTATAGCTAGTAATATATTTCAAGAAGTATAGCTGGTAATATTTTTTTTAAAGTATAGCTGGTAATATTTTAAAAAAAATATATAGCTGTAATATTTCTTTAAAAAAAAAGTATAGCTAATAATATTTCTCAAAATATATATAGCTGGTAACATTTAAAAAAGAATGTATAGCTGGTCATATTTTTCAAAAAATATATAGCTGGTAATATTTTTAAAAAATGTATAGCGGGTAATATTATTTAAAAAATCCATAGCTGGTAATATTGTCAAAAAATTTATAGCTGGTAATATTTTTTTAAAAAACTGTATAAAAATTGTATAGATGTTAATATTTCTGAAAAAAAAAAAAATATTGATTGTTATAATTTTTTTTGCAAAGTATTTTTCGTATTAAAACCTATTTTTAAACTTTCATAGTATTTTGATCCCAGTTTGGGTATTAACTATTTCCCCATAGCTGCGACAATAACAGGTGCGGCTACCCAGGGTCAAGGTGTACCTGGGAACACCAGCAATTAAGAGGTGGTTCGGCGCTCCTCAAAATCTCCTGATCACAGACTTTCATGTTGGACGTAGTTTATCGTCTTATCCAGGACGCGGATGTAGTTTATCCTCATACCCAATCCAATCGAATTTGTTTCATCGACATATTATATATATATATATATATATATATATATATATATATATATATATATATATATATAATAGGTTATTTAATAAACAAGGACAAAAGAAAGGGTACCAATATAATTAGACCGATAAACATTTATTAAATATTACTTTTTAACCATATGCCAGAAATGGAACGCAGAGAAAAAGGTTATACGTTCGGAATTTTCGGACACACCTGTGTCCTTCACCAACGGACCGAGGAATAAAAAGAGAAATAAGATTTAGTTACCGATATATATATATATATATATATATATATATATATATATATATATATATATGTATATATATATACATACATATATATATATGCATACATATATATATATATACATACATATATATATATATATACATATATATATACATACATATATATATACATACATATATATATATATATATATATATACATATATATATATATATATATATATATATATATATATATATATATATATATATATATATATTCTATTGATATGTTATTTCTGGTATTAAAACCTATTTTTACACTTTCATAATGCTTTTTATCTCACTTTCGGGGTTAACTATTTGTTCATAGCTGGGACCCTAACAGGTGCTACCACCTCGGTTCAGGATTGACCTGGGAACACCAGCAATTAATAGGTAGTTCCACGCCACTCAAAACCTCCTGATCAGAGGCCTTACTTTTCGATGTACTTTATCATCTTACCCAGGGCAAATAGAATATTGGTTAGTTGTGTTTGTTTAATTGCATGTCAGCCTATATAGGTTATTTAAGGCCGAAATCTAAATAATGCTCACGCAATATATATATTTTATATAATATTATTTTAGTGATATATGTCTTACTAATTAACGCGGGAGAAGAAGAGGTGGATTCTTGCATTTCTCAAGGGTATTTGCGTGTAAGTTAATAGAACGAAACCGACTGGAATTGGAACCTGGCTCTCCGATGAAAAATTCTGAGCTATTGTCTATTTCAGTACCCATACATCTAAGCTTTCAGTATGTTGTATTTACAAGTGGTCACCTATCTAGGTACTGGCCGGCCTCGACTTTGCTTAACTTCGGTGAAGGTACGCGAACCGGTGTTTCAACGTGATTTGGTTGCCAGCCTGTTTTAAGGTCATTGTTCAAAATAACCAGGAATTGCATGTTGAGTTGATCCTTTTGCTGACAAATATTCATTCATTTTTTGTTTTTTGCAATTGATGATAATCCCAAGATTTAATTATCCTCCACCATGCACACACACTGAGTCAGGTTGTGACACAAGGTCGGTTTTTAACGTGAGGACCCGACTGTTTCCACGGAGGCCGCTGGTCTAAGCTGGTCTAAGCTGGTCTTAGCTGTTCTAAGCTGGTCAAGACTTGTCTAAGCTGGTCTTAACTTGTTTAAGGTAGTCGGAGCTTGTCTAAGCTAGTCATAGCCGGTTATACCACTGCTACGCTACAAATGTCACGCAACGGTGGCGGGGCCGCAAAGGAGGAGGAAAGGTCTCCGGCATGGAACCGATACTACATCTGTAGGTTCCATCTTGACGGTAAAAAAAAACATTCACCTCCTCTCCAAATCCCCCCGACACAATCCGGAAGGAAAGCCCATCCGGAAGGAGGGCCCCAATTGATGATAATTCTTTGACTATATCGAACAGAAAAGAATGTATTATTATAATGTATTTGAATTTTAATAATTTTTTTTATATATGTAAAAAATGTAATTACATTGTTTTGTTATATCGTTTTTGTAATGTTGTCTTTGTTCAGAATAGCCGAGAATTCGTAAGGCTGCAGTTAATTGGAATATCGAAGGAGCAGCAGACAATATAGGTAAGAAAAACAGGAAGAGCTTTATTGAATATTCATACATAAAACAGCATGTTTAAGCACTTCAACGTGGTGTAATGGTTAGCAAGCTTGTCTTGCTAGACCAATTACGACTAAATAGTGTGTTCGATCTAGTCTGGGCGCCACATACGTATCTCTTGTCAAATCATAGAAACGCTCAGAAAGACTCCAAATAACATAAAGTCACCAAATAACATAAGTAAACAAAATATCTCTCTATGTTTCTGAAATGAGGTATTATGTACACTATTTAATTTATTCGGACTATTGTTCTTATCTTTGTTGCCATTTTTATTAGGCCGAAACGTTGTAATAAATATAGCGACAAAGATGAAGACAATAGTTCGAATAACGTAAATAGTGTAAATAAAATACTACTCAAATGTGGCTAATTACCATATTTAAAAGTAGGAAAAGTCCGTTGTTTGTGGAGATGGAAAGAGCATGAAATAAATCGAGTCCTACTCTACAACACAGCCTTAGAGACTGCTGAAATTCTAAATAAAATAATGGTTGTATATTTTACGTAGTTGGCCCAGGAATCATGCATACGTGTGTATATACAGTTGTAACGAGCCGAATTATCCACGCCTTGCCATACATTTTTTGGAAAGGAGATGATGATTAATTTTAAATTATTGTTATAATTTGTGGAGAAAAATGATGCATTTCAATATTACTCAATGGTCTTGCCAATGTGGCTTCCAAGTCCCCTGGGTAATGTAGTTTCAGAATATATATGATTATGGTTTTCTATCTCCAAAACCTAGGAGGAGTTCGAGAAAAAACAAACAGACAGAGACCACAACTTTAGAGATATAGAGGGTAATATTAGCTGTTTCCTTATAAGGAAAAATTCGGAAGTCATTGAACGAGCAGCCAGTGCTTCTGTAAGTTGGAATTTATATAATCTTCCACTTAAAAAAAAAAATTAAAAAATGACTTTTTTAAGTTCAGAAGCTGTTATCGCTCTATCCAGTATTGACGGAGGTATCTACTTTAAACTTTTATTTAAAGTATTCTCGAATGTCATCATCTTGAATATGTCGTTATATTTTCGTGGTCTCATGTATGGTATCCATTTTAGCTGTTGTTCTTGTTAAAATAGCAGCATCACCAATAGCGATGGCTTTTCGGTCAAAGAAACCAGAATGTTTACTTATAAAGAAACATAGTTATTATTACCATTACTGGAATAAAATTGTTATATATCCTAGATATAATTTTGTTAATATTAGTCTGAAGTATTCTTTAATATCTGATTATACATCAACCCATCGATACTCAGAACACAATGTAGGGATTTCGTATGTATGGATTACATGTGGCACAAGGCCAAAAGTAACCGATCTAGCGATTTAGGAAACAATAAATATCGATGAAAAGAAATAGGAATATGGAGACAACACGAGTGGGGTGTTATTTAATTTTAATTACAAAAATATTCAACATTCACCCAAAAATGACACTACGGCTCTCCGATTCGATCTAGAAATTTCTCTTGCCTTTTTTAAGAGAATAACTTTTTTTGCATACACTTGATATTGATAAGATACGCGACTGCCCTTAAGTCGTGGTTAGTTTTCGTTAAAACATACAACTACTATCTATCTATCTATCTATCTATCTATCTATCTATCTATCTATCTATCTATCTCAGTCTATTCACTATCTATCTATCTATCTATTTCAGTCTGTTCATGTCTATCTGACTATCTCAGTCTCTTGATATCCATCTATCTCAGCCTCTTTATCTATCTATCTATCTATCTATCTATCTATGTCAACCACTCTCTCTCTCTCTCTCTCTCTCTCTCTCTCTCTATATATATATATATATATATATATATATATATATATATATATATATATAACGTTCCTTAAAGACGACTGACAAGGTATTGCGATTTATTTAATTTGCAAAATCAAAACTACAAAGAACCAACAATATTTATGAGTTCAAATTCCCCTTAAGGAACTGTGTTCGTCATCAAGCCGAACTCATAAATAATTACAACGGTCACACAACTACATGCCTATCCAGACGCCTTACTTTACACCTTTCTGACCAGAGATCCATTAGAATAATTTAAACAAACACACACAACCTACCAGACTCCACCCGAATCATACTAGTAGAAAATACAAACATAAAAACCTCATCCACGTGTAAAAAATGATTAAAAATGATGGAAGCTATAATAAAGAAAAAGGCAACACATTGTCATTAGCTTTTGAACAGGGCCACAAAACTTCATCATTTTACATTTGAAATGTATAGATGTAACCGGAGGTTCTATGCTAATTATTTCTCCTATCGCACTTCTTGCCTGTGGAACTCTCTTACGGCTTCTTGTTTCCAAGTCAAGTTTGATCTTCAAAATTATAAATACAATGTCAATCGTTAAACGGTTAAATGTAGCCGCTTCTTCTACTTCAATAGCTTCATGTCTCGCACTTCTCGTCTATGGAACTCTCTTCCTCTTACTTGCTTCCCTGATAGCTATAATCTTTAAATATTCAAATGCAATGTCAACTGACATCACCAGGTGCCTTGATCTATTCCATGTCCTTCTCTTCATCCTTTCCTCTATCACGCCTCTTTACTCTTGCTCCCAGTCTCTGTAACCCCTTGCGTCCTAGTGTCACTTCCGCTTGGGGTGAAATGCTTAAAAAAATTACGGGAAAATTGTTTGATTTAATCTAATCGTTCCAATCGGACTCATTCCAGATCCTTTCCCACGGACGCGGGTGACCCCCAAGGTTATATTCTTGGTCCTACGCTGTTTCTGATCTTCATCAATGATTGTCCTGATCTGATCAAGTATATATTGAAAATGAAAGATTCTTGGAGACTTGAGTATACGAACGAAAGAAGCATATTAAATCAAATATCATTGACCACAGATAAGATGCTAAAGTGTCTATAAGATAGTTAAAAAAACATACCGCAAAGTAAATATGTACGAATATCTTCTACCTTTTCTCCAGGTGGTCCACACTAAATGTAAATAGTTACACAAGATAACCGTACTAAAAGAATATATGTCAAATCATTTGAGAGATACCTTTCTACCTCCCATCAGAAAGTCTAATGCTGACCTCCAGGTGAGCCTTCTACGGATATGAAATGGAAATATTATACTGAATGAATTGCTAGTTCTGCTGCTAAGTCGTGCTACAGAATTTTTTCTCTCCAGAATCTATTTTGCAAATTCATAAGCCTACCATTTGTTCATGGATTGAATATTCCTGCCATCTCTGGTTTGATGCTTCTGCTATGCATTTAGAGATGCAGGATAAAATCGGAAGAATATTCTGCAATGTTATCGCGGCTTCACCATCCACTCACCATCGTAACGTATTCTTCAGGTGCCTGTTCTATACAAACTTTCATGGCAATTATTCTGACATACTTTTCTCCTTGCTGCATAGAGTTTATGAATTTAAGCGTAGTACAATCTCATCGGATTATAGTTGAAATGGCTAGACGTAACGAGGTTAACTATCGCCCTTCTCGCTTGTATTCTTTTACCTTACTAGTCAATTTTGATCTACAAAAATGTAAAGTTAACTACCCTCGTTATCTTCTCCCTTCTTAATAGTTGTTCTTTTCTTATTCTCTCTTACTAATAGTATTTTTTCAGAGAATCTCTAACACTGAGCGGCCCCCTTGCGTCTTAGTAGCTTTGTTGTCTTGCTTGTGGTGAAATGATGAAAAATAACAAATAAAAATATCATGTAGACACCCATAGCAAGTATAGCACCATAATATCATCACGCTGGGAGTCGCTGCTGTAGTTTCTGTTGCAAGCAGATTTTGATGGGGTGAAATTGTTGATATTGTGATATGGTGATATTGTGATATGGTGATATTTTTGGATTATGATAATTGTGATATTGTGATATTGTTGATATTTTAATATTGTGGTATGCTGATATTGTGATATGGTGATATTGTGATATGGTGATATTGTGATATGGTGATATTTTTTATATTGTAATAATTTTGATATGGTGATATTGTGATATGGTGATATTGTTGATATTTCAATATTGTGATATGGTGATATTTTCGATATTGTGATAAATTTGATATTGTGATATGGTGATATTGTGATATTATGATATTTTTGAAATTGTGATAATTTTGATATTGTGATATTGTTGATATTTTAATATTGTGATATGGTGATATTTTTGATATTGTGTTATTGTGATAAATTTGATATTGTGATATGGTGATATTGTGATATGATGATATTTTTGATATTGTAATATTGTGATAATTTTGATATTGTGATATTGTTGTATTTTAATATTGTGATATGGTGATATTGTGATATGGTGATATTGTTGATATTTTGAAATTGAGATATTGTGATATGGTGATTTTTTGATATGGTGATATCAGTGATACAGTGGAACCTCACATGTCGAGAAAAATCGATCTTCGAACAGAAAATTCCAGATGAAAATGCTTCGGTTATCAAACAAAATTTCGGTTTTAGAACAACATTGTCAAACCGAGTTAACCCGAACAGAATCATTTCTGAGTCGACCGCCATGTTGTATACATTCGTGTGTTGTGCCGTGCTTTTCTTTTCCAATGTTATTGTACATTGACTTTTTTCTATACATTGATTCCTATTGGCAAAATAGTTTCGGTTTACGAACATTTCGGCTTACGAACGGCCTTCAGGAATTAATTAAATGCGTGAACCGAGGTTGAACTGTATTAATATTGTTCGAACAACACGCAACAGAGTTTGAGTTCAAAGTTTACCGTTACCTGTTGCCAACCTCTACCTCGCTTGAGAGAAGATGGACATATCTCTTGATCAGGACTTTTGAATTACATGAACTTTGATGCGAAGTTTTTGTTTGCTGTTCCTTCATCTCCCCTTTCGCAAATACCAAGTCCCAAAGAGTTGAGAGGTGACTGGTCATTTGTTTCATAAAAAACAAAGTTTGAATTGGTAACTGGAGTCCAGGTGCAGTTAGTTGACGTCATGATAGTTTTTTCAGTAGCTGATACAAAATGTGGGACAACACTCCTTGATACAGGTGTTTTTGTTGAGACACCATCTCTAGAAAGACAGCCTTTCGAGGCTAAAGACTTCTTTCAAGCCATGAAATGAATTATTCCACACCAGACACCAACTTGGAATTTGAATTTCCGTTTAACACTATTTACGGAGAACTGAGATCAACATATAGTAAGCTCGACAAATAACAGTTACATTTTGCCAGCCACGGCCATTAATTGGACAGGGAAATTGTCTAATCCTTACCTATATGGTATCCTTCTCACGAAAATTGACTTTGTCAGACACCATAGGCCGGGACTCAGTTTTGGGCGTTGTGGATCTGGTGACAGCAATTCAGCACCGAACAGTGTGAAAGGCGATTGTCAATGGAGTTCAGACAACACATAGGCATGTCGAAGGATGATGATGAGGATGATATCTCTCGAAACATATTTGAATTAATAGGAATACAACGACTTTTCCACGCTAGAAATCTTTACGCTTTTACATTAGTAAAAGAATACATGGTGAATAATTTCCGATATGATTTTATGGTAAATAAATATTTACTGTATTTGGAATTGACTGATCAGGGACCTTGGTTTTTTTTTATTTTTATTGTGAGGTCAAAAAAATGAAAAACGATGGCAAAATTGTTGACAGATTATTGAAGTTCTTCTTTTGAAAACCAGACAGCAGCGTTGTCATCAGTATCTTGAAGTTCTAAGATTTGTTGCGTGTATTTCACACACACACACACGCACACACACACACACACACACACACACACACACACACGCACGCACACACACTCACTGTGTGTATATGTGTGTGTTCATGTGCGTATGTGTACGCAAAAATGAGTTGTGCCTCGAAAAATCGAAATTTTTAAGGAAATATATTCAAATGTCTTTGACTCGACCGTAAACTTTCTTTTAGCATTTTTGACGTTCGCATTCGTTACTGCCAGATAATATCTTCCTGAAATTTGGCATTCTGGAGAATTTTTTTCTTTCCATTCTTAATAGAAAAATAAGATAAGGAAATGTAAATTTCGACAAAGTGAAATCTCTGGTATCTTAAAACGATTCCGAAAAACAAAAAAAAAAAGAAAGCAGATGTAGCCTTTTGTATTTGAATTGCAAATTTGAATTACATTTGAGGAATTATAGAAATATAATTATCTTTTAATAAAATATTACAAAATAGAACGAAAAACTGAGAAAGTTTCTTAAGTAGAAGGAAAATGCCGTATCAGCGTCATGTGCACAAGCATTACTGCATGTGTGCAGACACACAGTGATTGTCATTCAAAAACAGCACCCGGAAACGCTTAGAAATAGGCAAACACACATCTCCAAAGATATAGCTACGAATACACAAGCAGAAACGTACACGCTCATGGTGTCGCCAAACGCACACATAGAAATTAAGAATCGCTGTAAAGCAGACACACGCTCCAATACAACTGGAAACATAATTTTCCCCCCTTATACAGTCACAGAAATTTACATATATACATATATGATGATGATGTCGCCTCATTAAATGAATGTGATCAAAACTGATATGGATATTACGGTCGTGAGGCTGATAACTGCTCTTGTAGCCAGAAAACGAGTTATTTGATTTATTGTACAGACAGTAGGCGCAGGCCATTCCATATTCGAGTTGTTTGTTCCTCCTGGTTGGCTGGTTAAGGATTTTCAAGTGTCTGGTCAGTCCTGATTGACTGGAAGCCAACTTACAAGTGCAGGCAATATCGTTGTTAACCTAACATATTTGCTAGTTACAGCCGGGTTTCACTGTAACATTGTAATCATGTGTACGACATAACTGATTAACATCTAAAATTCAAGAGCCAATCATCTAATTTGACTGTCATTTTCGAATTCAACATACAAAGATAGATAAAGATCGGCTCACTTTATTTTTGAAATAGTAAACTTGTATATATATATATATATATATATATATATATATATATATATATATATATATATATATATATATATATTGATATATATTATGTTTAACGTTCTTTTTATAGATACAAGTATTTAAGCAAATGGTCTGTTTTAAACAGAGCATAAAATATGTGGATGGTCCGACACAAGCCGTTACCAATTTAAACAAATCATTGTGTTGCTTTTCTGACTTCTACATCTAAATAGTTTCACACATATCCGCGAAAAAATCTATGAAACAACATCAACTTCATATTGGCACGTGGATTTTACGAGCTCTCGAAGACAACAACTCAGCACCAGAAAGTAAAACAGCTCTGGTCGTATTGGAGCTTAAGAATTACAATATTGATATATCTGCATTGAGAAGCAACTATCAGTCGACTACATGAAACGTGAAAGCAAAATAAAACATCTAACAAGGTTCCTGCTGCCCTTGGATATAATACCTTTTCCTATACTGTTTGTGGACTTTTGTGCAATTCTCGAGCCGGTCTGAAAAGTATTGCCCGTTATAGGCATGCAAGTAATTAGTTCGTGGTCGTCGGAACGTCAGACGATGAACTCGTCGGGAGAGTTCATCATATATATATATATATATATATATATATATATATATATATATATATATATATATTATATGAATATATATATATATATATATATATATATATTATATGAATATATATATAGTGATTTTCCTAGCATGGCTTAGATTCAGCACAAGGCCGAAAGTAGCGGGCACCGCCCATTGAGGATCGACTCACAACTCAGTAGTAATTGTCCTAGCGTGACAAGCTTGCTTGCCATGACACCACCTCGAGGTGCCCCATATATATATATATATATATATATATATATATATATATATATATATATATATATATATATATATATATATAGTTTACGAAAAACTAGGTAATCCTTGTGGGTAGACCCAAGGAGGATACAATCCAGAGAGCTCAATGTAAATCAGAGCTAATAATTTAAATAAAAATTAAAACAGACCACTTTAAGGTTCCATGTTATTAATTATTTCACCACAGCCCTTTATATATATATATATATATATATATATATATATATATATATATATATATATATACGCCAAGTATATTATATTGTTAAATGTGTGTCTATCAATAGTAAATCTTGGTAGGACTGCTAGTTTTCTCAGTACAGCATCACTGCGAAGATTGTATAAGTCCGTTGAGAAAACATATCATTGTCGAAGAACTATTCCATATTTTTTTATTCACTGAATTTATTTTCTATCCTGATGCAAGCGGTTTTCTCCTAGATGGGTTTTGGATTATTCTAATAACCTTCCTAAATAAATCCATGTTACCTAGCAGTTTAAACAATTCTTTTCAACCTAATTTATCGAATGCTTTTGCATAACCTACAAAATATCGATATACCGGATGTAACAGCAAAATTGTCCAAATCTTGTAACCGCAAAATTATCAAGTTGTTAGATTAAGATTTGAAATGATTAAAAAATATCTTACTACAATTCCCCGAGATTTTTATAACATTATTTGACTTTACTTTGAACACTAAGAATGTATTGAGCTATAAGTTGAAATGACTATCTTGCTGCTTTGGCCTCCTTAGCCACGTTTCCTCTCTACTTTTGACCTCTTAATTTATACTTATTCACCATTCTCTTTATAGTTCTTTAACGGCCATAGTAAATGTAAACCAGAGTATGAATCTTAGTACCACTGATAAGGGCCTGAATAATATTTTTACTCTCATCATTGCTCATTTGGGAAGGCATTGAGTCTGACACAAAACGATTTTAACCTGTTCATTTTGTAGCTGAATAACTCAAAAGGTTTTCAGGGATTCTTACGACAAATGGTGTCATGTTGGCTCGGCCATGTCTACCCTAAGTAAAATATTTAATTGAATTTTCTGCCATTTTTAATGGTTAGTTTTTGAGATATTTAGAATTTACAAAAATAGACTGACTGAAGTTATTATGCCGATTAACCTACTATTAGATTAAGACCTCTGAAATGTAATAACAACTAATTTTCTTTTGTCTATAATATATATTGAAACACGATTAAAGGGAAGGATCTAACCACTGATTAAAAACAAAAATAACAAAGTTATTGAGTAAGGGAATGTCGACATTGGAGATACCCAAATAAGATTATCGAAGGATTTAAAATACCGTTGAAGATATAAGTTGAGTACTGGAAACAATCACTTTTGACCAGCGATCAGGTCTTTGAAAAAGGCTGGAATTGTGAAAAGGGAAGAAGGACAAAACGTGTGAATTGGGATCTCAAAAATATGTCCTAGGCAAACTCATCTCACTAAAGCAAATATTTTAAAGTGTTTAAATTGGACCAAGAAATATATAAAAAATTGCTTTTCTATGGTAATTTTTACCAATGATTCCCGAATGGAATTTGATGGATATAACTGGTGGGCCAACGGATGGATTTTATTCAATTCAGACGTGCCTGTGGCTAAATGACAGCAACGAGGAGGAGGCAATATTATGATATGGGCTGGCATTGTCGACCATTCACAGTCGATGAAGCAGTTGAAGTGAACAGTGCTAACTATTGCGATTTTATGAATAAGACATTCTTTGCATGGTACAAGTAACAGTCTCGCAGTTTCAAAGTGAAATCGGTATTTTTGCACGACAATGCTCCTTCTCATGTATCTAAGTTTACCCATTAATTATTTGAGCATAAAAGATTTACAGGAGAGAAGATAATGAAATGGTCACGATTAAGTCCTGATCTGAATCCGACCAGAAACCTATGGTCAATTGAGAAGATGAAATTATATGAAAGTGGCAAACAGTATAACAGTAAAGCAGACCTATGGGAAGGAAGTAAACCTACCATGTCGGACATTGAACCTGGTGAAGTAAAAAATCTACAAAATCAATGGATGATAGATTACTGCCTGTTATTGAGAAGTGTTATTATATTAAAATGTAAAGGATTCAAAGACTTATGATATGTGTTTTTCATTTGCTCTATTATAGGTGTTGATCAATTCTTGATGATTATTTTACCTTTTCATTGAAGTAATATGTGATTATTAGGTTTTGCATAATAAGATAGCAGCTTCTTAGAATACATCAAATAAACTTCAATAACTTCAATAAAACACAATTATACGACCTAAAATTTTAACTTGGACTTTGTTTTGACATCTAAATTGATTGTTTAAAATTGATAATTTTTTTCAAACTAAATATGAATTATTGAAGTCTATATGATTTTCATAATAACTTCAGACAAAGTATACTTTCCCAGAAATTTAAAAAATCTACTGGTTAATATTGTCAGTGTATGTATTCCTATACATAAAGAACTTACTTTCTGGAAAATACCCTCTCTTGCACACACGCCAAAATATGGGCAGCGCGAATGTGGTTTCTCGTCTTACCAGGAGCTTACATTTTTTTTGTATAGATAATTCAGTATATATATATATATATATATATATATATATATATATATATATATATATATATATATATATATATATATATATTGACATACATAATCTCATAATACATACACACGTATATTTAAATGTGTGTATTTTTGTGTGTGTGTGTGTGTGTGTGTGTGTGTGTGTGTGTGTGTGTGTGTGTTTTATTTGTGTGCGTGTCTTAGTTGAGATACCTGAACCCTAACGGATAAGATTTTAAGTGGTTAAAATAGCACTTTTCAGCCTGTGGATGTCCTTTGTTTGAGGTAAGCATTCCCTACATCAATGGTGAGGAATGGGTCATTACCCTACAACTTTGACTCAATACGTGTTAGTAGGGGCGGATATGACACGATTGGGGTGGTCGTTTCTTTTTCCGATTCATGATTGCACAACAGTGTATCCGTAAGTGAATGAACCCGACTGGAATTTGAACTCAGCGTTCCGACTTCTCAGTTATCCATTACATCACTCGCACACCCCAAAATAAAGTGTAACCATTCCTTACTATTTTGATGATCGACTCTCTCCAAATATGACTAACAAAATTTGAGAACCATATTATATAACAAGATGTAACAATATCAATGTTTGATTTGTCGTAAAATACTTGTAACCGTTGCTATAATACACATCATCACAGATGTTTCTAGGAGAGGTTCATTACGGGTTTCGGGTCTTCCAACATCATACCCACTCTCAATAGGTGACCCAGCCGATATTAATCAGGTATCGATTTGTGTACCTTCCGTTCACTACAATTTTTTTTTCCATTTTTATGACTAGACACTGCAACTCCTCTTGACAATTTATAGCTCACTACCAGATAACTTCCGGGTCACCAGCAATGTGCGCTCTTCTATAAAAAAGGAAGCAAACACAAACACAATTTCTATCTGGTCAGAAACGTGGTGTCGTGAACGGCTTGAAATTGTAAGTAACGATTTGTTTCCGTCATTGAGGCATATACACATACATGTATACACACGAAAATGTGCTCAAGAATCACATTCTGTTTATACTTATTCCATTTCCATTCACGTTAATCATCCAACCGAAGGGGAAAAAATTCCTCCTTCCTAATAAATATCAATATGATAACAACTCTTTTTATAGCAGAAAAATACCTATTGCATTTCGCGTGTATCATGGTTCATTTTCAGAAACGCGGGACAATTACCGTAAATGCTTAATACCAATACCTGGATAGGTATCTTCCTAATCCGCTTCAAAAAAGGACTTATTAAGAAACATTTTTTCTTTAAATTGCTTTTTCAAAACACTTACACTGACCAGATATGATAAATCAAAGAAAAAATTCTCGCTTTAAACAGTATTTTTATAAAAGGTAACGCATTACAGAAAATAGCTAGGCGCCTTCTTTTTTGATGGACTCGACAGTAATTCGTTTTCGCCTAAACCCTTGTGCAAATTAATTGAGACAAAACAAATAATTCCGTTATTTACTTTTCTTCGTATTTTTCTCATAAAACATGACCCAGTGCACATATCAGTACTTCGTATGTCAATTCCACGGTGGCCTTCCTAGCAGATTGATCAGAGATTCTCGATTTGTTTTAAATCAGATTTTCCGAGCCAGTATATAGTCCTTTGATTTGCTCATTGGTAATTCTTGCCAGTGTGTTCGTGCAGCGGTACAATTTTCGTACAGCTTCGGTATAGTAACATCGATCACAGAGAATGACCGTAGGACAACTAATCGACAGTCGAGACAATAATGTCTGGACGCGATGAAAATCTCATGCAATTACAGCTGACACAATATTTTTCAAGAACAAACAAATTTCATCATACAACCCGAAAATAGATTTTTATTAATACACACCACTGCAAAACTGAAGAAAAAATAGAAATCAATCACACTCAGTCACTCCAGTGGGTCTAAAACTGACTGTATGTGGAAAGAAAAGAAACTAAAGCGGTTGTTTCGATTAATGTTCACAAGGGTGTATATAAAGAAGATATAACAACCTCTTCTAAATTAAATAGTAAGATGTAGCATGTGGTTGAGATCAATGGTGACATGTTTCCCCATGTGAACAACAAGGTATACTTTACTGCGAGTGACGAAGCCACAGTGGCAGGTAATTATGTAATTGAGAGGAGCAGCATGATGCCAACATCATATCATATTTGCTCATAGTTGATCCCGGTGGTCTTTTCGGGCACGCTCAAACATATTATAGATGGAAATCAGGACAAGAAGAAAAGTTCATTCGGCATCACTTCAGAAGGTTTTATTCATTGAAGCGCAAGAGTGGCCCCTATAAATAACCCGATTCTAAGAAGCTGGTCAAACAGGAGCGGGTTTGGAAGGCTGCTATCTATCAGACGATTAAGATGTCCTATCTCTCTGATTTAGAGTTTCATTAGGATGGCTTCAATGCATGTCATATTGTATTTTCTACGGCACAGTTTCTAATGGGATCACAGTTTTCTGTTGCAGGAGTAACGCATTTAATGCATGTAGAAAACACCAGGTTGCTTGATATGTCGTCAGTACAGAGTCCGATATTCTGCCATAAAGAGGGAATGTCAGTATTACTGACGTGTTCACATCAATTTTTTTTCCTTTTAACGAAACATCACGATAATTCCAAAGCTTGTGATAAAGATTCCCGAAGGCAGAACAAGTCTTTCAAATCCCGATCTTTTTCTTTGTCCATCGTTGGATACAAATGAGCCGAAATATATGAAAGTAGAAAGGGTTTTCAAAATTCTTCGCTCAACATTGGGATCAATATCTGGGCTATCGTTACAGATTGGCTGATGGACAAGTTCCGTTTTTTTTATTTTACTGATGTTCAAACTGAAAGCATTTAATGCACGGTAGAATTTGTTTACAACCTATTGCATATTCTCAAGAGTGTGACCTACAAGTGGGAATTTGTCTGCCAGGAGGTGCTCACTATCAGTTTGTAAAATCGTCTTTGTTTCTGCTTTGAAGCGTTGTTGGTTACACAACTCACCACTTGTCCTGAAATTAAATCTCACACCTTTAACATTCCCCAATTCTGTCAGAAATGTACAAATATAAGCGAGGCCAAAGAACACAACCTTGTTTTTGTTCCATTAGAGACGATGAATGGGTCTGACACTTCTGCACTGGATCTAACTGAGGCCATCATCCCCTGATGGAAAAACGACAGTGAGTAACCTTACAGGAACCCCCCGCTGCCAACGGACGACCAAAATACCATCCCTTGAAACGGTATCAAAGGCATTAGTGAGATCATCGTAACTAATAAATAAATCCTTATCATGCTCTCCTGCCTTTCCCCTGTAGGGGACTTAAACTGAAAATCATGTCCGCTATGCTTCTATCAGATGGAAACCACACTGAGATTCAAACAACTTAATCGCCCGGAGAAGAGATAAGTCAATTCAAAATGAACCTGCCAAGATTTTCCCAGCACCACAGCTGGGGATACCGCTATGGTGGTTACTTTCGAATTTATTTCATTTGTGCTTAAATAGATGGACAATGGAAGCGTATTTAACATATGAGAAACTTATCATCAATACCAGATTAAAGAAAACCATACAACTGTTCATCGTTATCTTCAACAACTTGGAAAAGTTCCTAAACTTGGAAAATGGGTGCCTCATGAATTGTCTGAAAACAACCTCAAATCCCGAGTTGACATCTGCTCTTCTCTCCATTCTCGCCAACTTGTTTCACCTTTTTTGGGTAGATTTGAGACTGGCAACGAAAAATGGATAATTTATCGAAATGTTAAGCCTCGTAGACAGTGGCTTGGTAAAGGGGAAGGATCACAGCCACAGCCGAGAAGGGAACTTCATGGGCAAAAGGTTCTTCTTTCAGTCTGGTGGGATTGCCAAGGAATAATTCACTTTGAATTCTTACCACCTAATGCAACAATTAATGCTCAAATATACTGTCAGCAATTAGAGCGTTTGAACCAAGCTTTGAGGAAAAAAAGACCTGCTCTAGTGAATCGAAAACGGGTGATGTTTCATCAGGACAATGCGCGACCACACACAGCAAGAATCACATCACAAAAGATCGAAGAACTTGGTTGGGCGAAAATTCCTCATCCACCTTATTCCCCGGACCTTGGTCCTTCAGACTACCATTTGTTTCGTAGCTTACAGAATCCTTTGGAAGAAACAGCTTTTGTAACACAGGAAGAGGTTAAAACTGACATTTATGAGGTCTTCGAATCGAATCCAAATGAATTTTACATTAATGGAATTAGTAAGCTTGTTAATAGATGGAAGGAAGTCATAGATAATCAGGGAAAATACATTGTTGATTGAATCTGTAATTAAAGGTAACATTTGGTCACTTGTTTCAAAATTCAAAATTCGGACAGAACTTATGGTATGACCTGATATATATATATATATATATATATATATATATATATATATATATATATATATATATATATATATATATATATATATGTGTGTGTGTGTGTGTGTGTGTGTGTGTGTGTGTGTGTGTGTGTGATTGAATATTTGGACAAAAATCACATATTTATGCAAGCTTTTTATTTAATTTTTCTTGTGTTTATGAGTGTTTTATTTTCTAGACATCTGGATATAAATACTGTAAAAATCGTCCAAATCCTCGGTATATCTGTGCGCTTTCGTTTATTGTATTACATTATCGATTGTCATGCATTTTTAAAAAATTTAATTGTATGTGTAGAATTATATATATATATATATATATATATATATATATATATACGTTCTTAGAGTGATGGGAATTTTTTTATTTCTCAAACACGGTCAGCATATTTGGCCGTATTCATAATTGCTGTTATGAGTGTTGGCTTTTTCATTTTATTATTAGTCCTTCCAGAATTTTCATTCATTTTTCTTGTGGATGACGCTACTAGACTTGTATTTTGCGTATTGAGTTTGATAGGTTTTGTAATTGAGTTATGCGCAGACAGGTGCAAGGCGAGTCGTCTTGAAATGCTTGCAGTGACCCAATGAAATTATTCATGACTTTGCTTTGAACAAGAACTCAGTTCAATAAGAGAGATGTGAATTGACAAATAATAGTGGTCTCTGTGTATAAGAAAATAAGAAAAATTAAATAAATCTTAATCGCAGTAGAGTGTCAGTTTTCTTTAATGAAACTTTTATAAATGAGTTCTCCAGGCCGCTGGCGAATTTCATATAAAAAAAACGCTAAAACTTCCCTTGTTCTCTACCAAGAGATAGGATATCTGACTAACGTCAAATCGGTAGGGTTTCCGTCCCAGCCTGAAGCAATGGGAAGTCTAGACACACTGAAGAGCTGTTAAACAGCGAAATAGACTGTCTGGTCATGACAATATATATATATATATATATATATATATTTCTCTCTCTCTCTCTCTCTCTATATATATATATATATATATATATATATACATATATATATATGTATATATATATATATATATATATATATATATACATTATACATTTATACGTATACATATATATATATATAGAGAGAGAGAGAGAGAGACAGAGGGAGAGACAGACAGACAGAGACAGAGAGAGATTGTATTATTTCGTAAAGTAAAAACGCTAAAATTTCACTTCTTCTCTACGAAGGGATTGGACGTCTAGCTATATATATATATATATATATATATATATATATATATATATATATATATTTGTGTGTGTCTGTGTGTATACGTGTCTGTGTGTCTGTGTGTATACGTGTACATGTATATATTTTTTTATCAGTTCATATATACAGTGTATAGGGTAATTTTGAACTTTGATAAAAAAATGGATTCAACCATGAGTTTTTAATCTTCCTTCCACATACGACTAAAACAACTTGAGATATTACTTAGCAAATATCAGGCAAAATGGCGAATATAAACTAGAGTTATATCAGAAAATAACATGTATCCAATACTTATGCGTGTCACTGTAGATATGGCTCCTGTAATCTGGCGTTTGGCAGTTGTTCATTAATTGACGATAAAGGCTAAATATGGCTTCAAGGTTACATATCTCTTTTCGACTCTTGAAGTCCTTCTGAAACTGGATACGTTATTCTTTGAGAAAGACGAAAGATGGTAGATAAATAGATTTAAAAAAAGATTCGCCCTTATCCTTTGCATCGCTTCAAATTGTAAATGCCTAGATCTTCAATAAGTGCCTCCTTAACATTAAACGAAAAATATGCATAATATATATATATATATATATATATATATATATATATATATATATATATATGTACTTGAGATTTCAATGTAGGATGACAAAGCAGTAGATTTTTAGAAATGAACAACTAGACTACCGAGGCATATGATTTGATTGTAGTGGCAAAGCCCTATGTAGAACCAGCTACACTTGACTGTTTACAGTGTGCTACAATGTCCCAAAACCGCTCTGTCTGTTCTGAACTGACTTTCCAATCAATGTTAGAGGTCAGAGAGGTCAGTCTTCCCTGCTATTTCACCCATAGCTGAGAAAAGAAGAGATAGATCTCTACCTTTATTATTGTATTTATGCTAAAGTTCCCGGACAATACACACAATTTCTGGTTAATGTAAATTGCCTTTATACTAAGAGATTTTTTTCCATGTCGACAATACAGTTAAATCCCAAGATCAATTCTGTGGACAAGACAAATTGGTATAAATTGACAATTAGAAATAAATCTTAGATTTTGCCGACTTTTTCAATTTTTTTAAAATTGTCATTTTATACCAATTTGTCCTGTCCAGAAAAATGATCTGGGAATTTAACTGAATTTGTCGACATGGAAAAAAAATCTCTTAGCATAAAAGAAATTTACATTAACCAGAAAAAGGATTAGATATAAGCGTCTATATTTGTAAATTTGGATTTTTCAATTTAACTATAACAAGAAAGACATTTCGATTTCATTTTTGCCTTGAAAAAGTCGGAAGAGGAAACGCGTCGGCAAAATCTAAGATTTTTGTCTCTTGTCATTTTATACCATTCTGTCTTTGCCACAAAATTATACTGGGAATTTAACTATATATATATATATATATATATATATATATATATATATATATATATATATATATATATATATATATATATATATATATATATATATATAGGGTGCGACGGGTAAATTGTTGGCATTTTATATTTTTAATTTCGCGGATGTCATTTTTTTTAAGTTTATAGACTACACCCTTTGGGACACTTCTGTAAGTAATAGTGCAATTCATTACGTTATAAATATTGTAACAGCATGCTGTACCGAGTGTCATTTTCACCAGAATCTCCAATAGGAATATTTCAGTGTGTTTGGGTGTAAATCTGAGGAGAGTTCATGAGTCTAATGCTGATTACGAAGGTGTGAAAACTCGGGAAAATCACTCTATGAAAAGAACACCCAATTTTTTTGCTGACGGATTCAGTCTCAACACTGTGGCCTACATCATGATCGTTTAAGTAGTAGTGCTGTCCTAGGTCAATAGAGTGTCTGCTGGAAGAACCTCTGTCTTGCAACAGAACACTGCTCCTTGCCACACAAGCAGGATATCCACACCATGCCTGTCAAACAATTTCTGCGGCCACATCACCGCTTAAATTTGCCTACATCTCCCCAGACTGCAACACTCTTGACTCTTAAGTGTGGAGTGCAGTTGAAGGAGAGACCAAACACTTCCGCGTAACAGCAAACAAGAACTGAAGGCAGCATTCTCCAACTTAAACAAGCGAACCCAGTCCAGAAGCGTTGCAGGAGATTCCGAGGTCGTCTGCAGACCGTGGGTGAAGCCAATGACGATTTTATTGAAGAAATTCACAATTTAGTAGTTTGCTTGTGTAATTTTTATGAATATATCAGTTAAAATGAGATGTCAGTGTTAGTTTAAATTTTGCGTCATTTAGATGATTATATATATATATATATATATTAAGACATTTTTCTGTTTATACATTCTTTTTTTATAGATACAAATATTTAAGTAAATGCTCTGCATGTAATAAACAGTATTAACAACATTTACCGAGAAATTGTCATAGAAAATATGCGTTCTCCTTGCTAACCGAACTCTCCTCTGTGGCGAAATAGGTAAAAGCACGTCAGGTTATATGACGGTTCCGTATAGGATACAGGTTCGATTCCTCTCGGAGGACGAATATTTTCTATGACCATTTCTCGAACATTCTGGCCGGTAAATGTTGTAAATACTGTTTATTATAAACAGAGCATTTACTTAAATATTTGTATCTATAAAAAAAGAATGTATAAACATAAAAATGTCTTAAAATAATTGTCGGACTTTGCCTATTTCATAATATATACATACATAGATACATATATATATATATATATATATATATATATATATATATATATATATATATATATATATATATATATATATATATAAATGATAGAATTTTGAGGAAATAGAATAATCAATATGGTAAATCATCGAGTCTAGAAGAATCCTCAACAGAATGTAGAAAGCATTGGAGGGCCGTTTCGCCCAATATGGGGCTCATCTGCAGTGCGTATCCACTGCGCAGAATCGAACCCGGACTTGTTTGATTTCTGGGCTCACCTTTTGTTCACAAACATTTTTTTCTCGGAGCTAGTATTTAATTTTTTCTTCTCGCTTTCTTCAGTACCTTCTGCAGGAATCTTTCCGTGTCTTCTACCAGCACTGTATTATCTGCATACATATGCATAAATGCATAATTTATGTTCTTGCATCTTCTTCGAAAATAGGAAAAATTAAACCGGCCAACTTGTTTGAATTTAATATAATATGTTTGTATGAATGTTTGGTATGTGAATATACCATATAACTATATAACTATATAACTATATATATATATATATATATATATATATATATATATATATATATATATATATATATATATATATATATATATATACATGTATGTGTGTGTGTGTGTGTGTGCTTGTGAATTTGTGCTTGTCTGTGAAAGATAAAATATGCCTGCGTGAAGCTGCATTTATTTTGGTTTAGGTGTGTTTTGACCACATTTCTGTTGCTTCAAGTTTCTTTTTCATCTTACAGAGGGACAGATATCACGTAACAAGTTTATAAATTTAAATATAAGGGAATTATTTTAACAGAAGAAACGCAGTCGTGTAATGGATAGCGGCTCGGATTGAGGAATCGGAGAGCCGAGATCGAATTCCAGACGCTTACATTCATTTACGTGCTAATATCCTTGGGAAAGGTATGAATCCTCTTCTCATCCCAGACCCGGTTCTACCGCAGAAAGAAATGGCAACCCACTGCGGGAAAAAAATTGCCTCGTCAGTCATGTATTGAAAGATACATGATCGCCTAAGCGTGTATCACGCATCGCCCATAACTGACCGACTGATTTTAATGGACTGATAACATCAGTATGCCCTTTGTGAAATCTGGAGCCATCGACTTGAGGCACTTCATTTAAACAGAAGACAGAATGTGTGACACTGAAACCCGAAGGGGTATTCGGATAACCAAGAGAAATATTCCAAAAAGCTAAGCAGAATACTAAGAAACGGAAATATTTCGAAACCAAAAAAAGAGTGCGAAACTGTTACGTGATATCTGTCCCTCTGTAAGATGAAAAAGATATCTGTCCCTCTGTAAGATGAAAAAGAAACTTGAAGCAATAGGGTTTTACAGAAGGTTGCTTTCGATCATAGGGACCGACTATGGAGGCAATAACGAAGTAAAAAAAAAATTAAATCAAAAAGTAAACGTATACTTGACATCAGAAAGAGACAGTTGAAATCTTTGGGACACATAATGAGGAAAGCGGACTTGGAAAATATGATACTCACTAGACGGAGAGAGGACAAATAAGACAGAGGAAAACAACGCAAAACATAGTCAACTTGAGTAAACTGATGACAGAACAGGCTTTAGGAGAAATAACTGAAAGACAAAGTTTATTAAGAGCGATAACAGCGAGAAAGATGTGGAGGGCTGTTAAAGGCTACGTCTTGAGTGGACACGGCACAAGCAAAAATTAAAGAATATCAGGAACGAAACTCTGGAAAAACTTTTTGAATGTATCTGTCTATATTTCTATGTACACTATTTACATTATTCGGACTATTGTTCACATCTCAAGGACACATGGCACAGTGGATAAATGACCCAACGAGTGTCAGTTCAATACGTGGTTAAGATAACTGACATCCATTAGACATGGGACGTGGAACTAGAACACTCTACTCCAGTGAGCGAAATAAAGGGTTCAGTTCGACATTCCAACCACCTGAAGAAGGCCGGA
Organism: Acanthosepion esculentum; assembly: GCA_964036315.1. Taxonomy (NCBI): domain Eukaryota; kingdom Metazoa; phylum Mollusca; class Cephalopoda; order Sepiida; family Sepiidae; genus Acanthosepion; species Acanthosepion esculentum. The sequence continues at coordinate 109,563,203 of OZ038491.1, forward strand.
GCGTACAACGGCCAAAATGTTGTGATAAACATGGAGACAAAGATGAGGACAATAGCCCAAATAATGTAAATAGTGTAAACCTTCCGAAGTTTATGTTTCCTCTATTTTTGTTGTGAAAGTATTTCCAGCCGTCTTAGTCATGTTCAAGAAGCATGTAGTGTCAGCAGAATAGGACATATTCGATTTGATACGATTATATAGAGCTCAAGGTTCGAATTGTTTATATATTGGAATTTGTCCTCTTCATTGTTGTTTTTATCACAACATTTCGGCCGTTGTGACCCTACTCTCGACCTTCCTCGGGTGTATATCGACCTAGGTAATCTACAACGAATTCTAAATGGAATCCGCTATTTAATCTACGGGGGTAGACTGTTTACGTACCCCTACACATTTCTCGGGATATCTCATCTCGTTCTTATTTTTAGTACCAAGTTACTGATCACTCGTTTCTACTGAGTCCAATTACACACTGCATGGCCCAGAGATCGAACTCACAATTATTTCATCGCCACTTGGACTCAGTAGAAGCGGGAAAATAGATTACATAATAGTTGATACTTTTCGGGAAGGGATAAGTTAACACAGCCGACTCAACACCGCCGACTCACCACCGCCAACACAACACCGCTGACTGTGCGCCGAATAAAAGTAATTTATTAATTAATGAATGTTTTTATTCAAATATGGTATTTAAAAAGGCATTATGTAAAATATGAACAATATGATCTACGCGGGTATACTGTTCCCGATCCCTGCCCATTTGTCAGGATATCTCGTCTAGTTCTTATTTTTAGTACTACCCAGTTATTGATCACTCGAATTTACTGAATCTAAGTACACACTGCATGGCCCAGACATCGAACTCACAATTACTTTATCCTCACTTGGACAGAAAAATAGATTACGTAATAGTTGATTCATTTCAGGAAGCGATAAGTCAACACAGCCGACTCAACACCGCCGACTCACCACCGCCAACTCAACACCGCTGACTCTGCGCCAAATAAAAGTAATTTATTAATGATTTAAAATTTCATTAGTGAATATTTTTATTCAAACATGGCATTTGAAAAGGTAATATGTAAAATATGAACAATTTTGTTTTTTTTTAATTATTTTTAATAAAGCAAATCATAAATTATTAAATTATTTTTTATAAAAATATTTTGAAATATCAATTTACTTTATGAAAAAATAAATTACATCTCGATTTAATTTATTAAAAATAAATAAAAACAAAAAACTACTTCATTTTGTTTTGCATCTTATCGATTTACTTCATTAAAATATAATTAAAACCAAGTTTGTTTCATTTAATTATTTTTAAATATGAATTTACTTTCCTAAAAGAAATATATTTCTTAACGATTTACTTTATTAAAAATAATTAAAAACAAAAAACTGGTTCGTATTTTACATAATGCTCCTTCAAATGCCTTATGCGAAGAAAAAATATTCACTAATTAAGGTTTTAATTCTTAATAAATTACTTTTATTCGGTTATAAAATTTATGTTTTTTCTGGTGCTGAGTTGTCTCGGTCCTGAGTTGTCTCAGTCCTGATTTGTCCCGGCGTTCAGTCGGCAGTGTTAATTGTCCTGCACCCAATATATTTTGGTTCGAGAGGTTGTTACTCATAGCGTTACTTTGCACTGATTAACCTTCTATTAAATTATATAATTCCTCTTTTTTTTTCTAGTTAATATTATAATTTGCATCTTTTCTCCCTTTTTATATCTCATCAGTTATTTTCTTGTTTTATTTTTTATATCTTTTCTGCGGTTTTCTCTCTTTTTTTTTATTTTTCAACCTTTTCTTCGGCACTTCGTTTAACTTCCAATCTATGCTAACAATTTTCTTTTTATTGCCTTTTTTTTATTCTAGTTGTTGAATTTCTTTACTAATACCCACAAAACGAATAGTACCGTCCTTATCAACCGGGTTGAATCATATCGCATTGATTCAACTGTCATTGTCTCATTTTTTCCCCTTCAAAAAGTAATGGAAACAAAACAAAAAAAGTCCTCATCCAATGGATGGTCGAGTAACACGACAAAATGGCGCCGTACTAGCGAGAAATGAGACGACTCATTGCTTAACACATGTCAAGTGGCTTTTGTGCCTAAAAAAATATCAAATAATTGAATTTAATATCTTCTTTAGATATTAACTTTGATCACTTGTCCATTGCGTTTATTTATAGGACCCCTTTTGCATTATTTTTTCATATCCTTCATAATGTCTCTCGTTTATTTTATTATACAATTTCTTGGTATTTCTTTGTCTTGTGGCTTTCTTTGATTTTTACATAACTTATTTATTCAATATAAAGAATATTTTTTTATTCTTTATAAATGGTAAATAAGTTTTATGTATTCTTTCTTTCATCTATCTTTATTTTTGATGAAACATTATTTTTCATTCTTTCTTACACAATACATGCTTCATTATGTATGTATCTCACATCGTATGTCAAATCTTATTTCTTTCTTTTATCTTCATTCATTTTCGTTCTTTCATTCATTCTTCTACAATGCTGAACATTTTGTGTACTTTCCTTCTATATTTCTTGCGTTTAACTTCCTTTTTCCCTTGCATCTATCCGACATCAAATGTTAACTTCGATTATATTATAAATCCTCTCTTTATTATCCTTGATCTTTCTTTAAATTTCATGCCACATTATCTAATATATTTCATTCTTTTCTTCCTTCTTTTTTCTTTCTTTTTTCCTTCTTTCTTGCATTCTTTCTTAAATTGTGCTTTCTTTATTTGTCATGTGTTTCTTCTGTCTTTCTCATTCCACATTATGCAATACCTTTCCTTCTTTTCTTCCTTCTTTCTTTCCTTTTCCCTTCTTTCTTGCTTTCTTTCTTAAATCGTACTTCTATCTTTCCTCCGCCACATTATCGATCTAATATATTTCTTTCTTTCTTTCTTTCTTTCTTTCTTTCTTTCTTTCTTTCTTTCTTTCTTAAACTGTGCTTTCTTTATTTGCTATATAGTTTTTTCAATTTTTCTCATGCCACATTTTCGTTTTTCACATTTCTAATATCTTCTCTTTCGTTCTTTCTTTTTCTTGTCTCTTTCATCTTTCTTTGTTTTTACTTTTTTATTTTTGTTCATTCTTTCTTTCTTACTTTCTTTCTTAAACCGTGCTTTCTTATTTGCAACCCGTTTCCCTATATTTCTCATACCAAATTTTATTTCACTTTCTTTCTTTATTGCTTTATTTCTTCAACCTCTCGTTCTATATTTGCCACGTGATTCTTCCATTCTTCTGATCCCACATTATCTTCCTAATATCTTCTCTTCTTTCGCATTTCTTTCTTTTTCATTCTTTTCGTTTCTCTTTCTGTCTTCCTTTCATTATTTTCGTTTTTTCTTTTACTTTTCTTTCTTTCTTAAACCTTGGTTTCTTTAATTGCAACCTGATTTTCTACGTTTCGCATAACAAATTTTATTATTCTTTCTTTCTTTTTTCTTTCTTTATTTCTATCTTTCTTTCTTTCTTATATATTTTTCAATCTTTCTCATGCCAAACATGCATTTTTCTTCATATTTTTATGTGTTCTTTATTATATTCCATTTTGTTTTTCTCATGTTGAACTTGCTTTTTTTTTTTTCATTTCTTACTTCCGGTCATTTTTTTCTTCCTTTATTTATTCAATTATTCCATCTTTCTTTCGTTCTTTATTTTGCCAGGTTTTATTTCTTTCATCCTTTCTTACATCATACCTTCTTTATTTGTTATGTATTTCCTTCTTTATAAAGTCTTAATATAAAACTTTCTTTCTTTCGGTTTTTTCTTCTTCCTTTCTCTTCCTTCTTTGTTTCCTTTTTTCCTTGTTACTTTCTTTCTTACTACAACATTGAATACTAAACCAATTCTCTTTCTTTTCTCATTCTTTTTCTGTATTAGCATTCGTCGTTTTTCCCCCCTTTTTTCTCCTTTCGTATTCATCGGTTTTATTTTCATTCTTTGATGAATCTAACATCTTTCTTTGAAAGATCACGATTATTTTACAGTTTTTCTTTATCATTATCTATATGCATTTCTTATTTCTTTCTTTCTTTCGCATTTCCGATTTCTTCTTTCGCTTATGTCATCTTGCATCATGCTTTGAATTTCTCCATTTTCCATTCCCCTTTTTCCTTCCCAGAAGCCTTTACATCAACGCTTCTGTCGTTGAACTATCGCTGACTTCATTCTTTACTTGTCTGATTGTGACTTCAATTCTTTTACTGACATTTCGCCTGCGAATTGCCTCCATCTTTTTTTCCCTTCATTTCTCCTAGTTTAACTCATTCTCTCTCTCTCTCTCTCTCTTTCATTTTCTTTGTTTCTGTGTTAGTTCTTTTTCTTCTTTCTTTCCTTTTATATTTCATTATTTATAAAAGATTCATTTTTCTCTTTCACTACATCCCGTTATTCATGATTTATTCTTTCTTCCTTTTTCTTATTTCTGTAGGTTTTGATTCCGTTTTTTATTTTATTAGTCGTTTAATACTTCTGTTGAAAATCTTCTGTATCTTCATTTGTTCTTTCTTTCTTTTCGTTTTATTTGTTTTTCATTTTATTCTTTCTTTTTAATTTAAATAATTCTTCTTGTTTTCTTTTTCAATGTATCCTTTCATTCCCTTTTTTTGTTTTCGTATTCTCATTCTTTTCTTTAATTCTTGACCACTGGTTTACTTTGCTTGTTGCTTAATAGTTTTTTTGACCAATACTTTCTTTCTCCCTTTCTTTTAAAAACACCATCTTTATTCATTTTCTTTTTACTACGATTTCTTTTCGATAGTCTGTTTTGGCTTGAAGCATTTCCCAAAATATATTTAGTTATATGTTTTTCCTTTTAACGCTCTTTGATGAACAGTTTATTCATTTTCTTTTAGCATTTGATTCATTTTTAGCCTTTCCACATTCTAAATACTACTACTACTACTAATAATAATAATAATTATTATTATTTTTATTATTATTATTACTATTGTCATTATTATTATCATTATCAGTGCTATTGTCGTCGTCTTTATTGACTAAGTTTATCGTCATGACTGTCTTGCCTTCATTGGCCATGCAGATAAATCGAGCAAAATAACTGACTCTATCGACAAACAACAAAGACGCCATTATAAGACTGCCAAGTTTGTAACCGTCTCTCTTTCTCGCTTTCACACACACACACACACATACACACACTCACATACACACACACACTCACACACACACACACACACACATGTAGATATACGCGCGCACACACACACACACAGAGTTTATGTTGTGTATTTTCATTTCAGTCGGAGGGTTCATTCGTTTGCCCTTTAGTCCTAATAGGATGACGCCGATGGCGGCAGAGGAACACAAGTACAGCTTTATAGATGGGAAATCTTAGCGCCTTCGACTACGTGTCTCTTGATATCTCAGGCTTATTAGCGCGGCGGCATTCACATAAAGTTGCTCGTAATAATAAAAAGAATCGCCTGTCAATATACATTAAAAGTGCTCGGACCGACACATTTCCCCAAACAGTTTTTCATTGGAGAGAATATTGGATTTTGAGAAGTGGATTCAGATGACAAATTTTCAGCACTCTCTCTTACGCTCTAGCGTTATTCTTTCACTCTTTCTTTCATTCTATCTGTGGTCTTATTTCTTTCTTTCTTTTTGCTTTCTTTCTTTCTTTTGTCTTTCTTTCTTTATTCTTTCTTTCTTGCGTTTAGTTTTATTCTTTTTTTTAATTTTCTGTCATTTTTATTCACTATTGCTTAATTTGTATTTCTTTCAGTTTCATTCACATTTTCTTTCTTTGTTTCTCTCTTTCTTTATCTTTTCTTTTTGTCTTTCTTTCATTTTCTTTCTTTCTTTTTTCTTTCCTTCTATCTTACATTAAGTTTCCTTATTTTCTTCTTTCTGTCTATCTTTCTTACTTTTTCTTTATTCATTGTGTCTTTCATTGTGGCTTTTTCTTTTTTTTTTTCCTTCTGGCTTTTTCCTTTTTTTTATTTCATATTTTTCTTCCCCTGCTTCTTTCTCTTACTTTCATTCCATCATTCTTTTTCCATTTTTCTTTTTCTTTGTTATTTCTTTTTCTTTCTTTCATCTGTCTTTTTTTATTTATTTATTTATTTATTTCATCATATCTATCTTTATTTTTTCTTATATTTCTTTCTATCTTTCTCTACTTTTATTCTTTCTTTCTTTCTTTCTTCTATCTTTCTCTACTTTTATTCTTTCTTTCTTTCTTTCTTCTATCTTTCTCTACTTTTATTCTTTCTTTCTTTCTTCTATCTTTCTCTACTTTTATTCTTTCTTTCTTTCTTCTATCTTTCTCTACTTTTATTCTTTCTTTCTTTCTTTCTTCTATCTTTCTCTACTTTTATTCTTTCTTTCTTTCTTCTATCTTTCTCTACTTTTATTCTTTCTTTCTTTCTTCTATCTTTCTCTACTTTTATTCTTTCTTTCTTTCTTTCTTCTATCTTTCTCTACTTTTATTCTTTCTTTCTTTCTTCTATCTTTCTCTACTTTTATTCTTTCTTTCTTTCTTCTATCTGTCTCTACTTTTATTCTTTCTTTCTTTCTTTCTTCTATCTTTCTCTACTTTTATTCTTTCTTTCTTTCTTTCTTCTATCTTTCTCTACTTTTATTCTTTCTTTCTTTCTTCTATCTTTCTCTACTTTTACTCTTTCTTTCTTTCTTCTATCTGTCTCTACTTTTATTCTTTCTTTCTTTCTTCTATCTTTCTCTACTTTTATTCTTTCTTTCTTTCTTTCTTCTATCTTTCTCTACTTTTATTCTTTCTTTCTTTCTTTCTTTCTTCTATCTTTCTCTACTTTTATTCTTTCTTTCTTTCTTCTATCTTTCTCTACTTTTATTCTTTCTTTCTTTCTTCAATCTGTCTCTACTTTTATTCTTTCTTTCTTTCTTTCTTCTATCTTTCTCTACTTTTATTCTTTCTTTCTTTCTTCTATCTTTCTCTACTTTTATTCTTTCTTTCTTTCTTCTATCTTTCCCTACTTTTATTCTTTCTTTCTTTCTTCTATCTTTCTCTACTTTTATTCTTCTTTCTTTCTTCTATCTGTCTCTACTTTTATTCTTTCTTTCTTTCTTCTATCTTTCTCTACTTTTATTCTTTCTTTCTTTCTTTCTTCTATCTTTCTCTATTTTTATTCTTTCTTTCTTTCTTCTATCCTTCTCTACTTTTATTCTTTCTTTCTTTCTTTCTTCTATCTGTCTCTACTTTTATTCTTTCTTTCTTTCTTCAATCTGTCTCTACTTTTATTCTTTCTTTCTTCTATCTTTCTCTACTTTTATTCTTTCTTTCTTTCTTTCTTCTATCTTTCTCTACTTTTATTCTTTCTTTCTTTCTTCTATCTTTCTCTACTTTTATTCTTTCTTTCTTTCTTCAATCTGTCTCTACTTTTATTCTTTCTTTCTTTCTTTCTTCTATCTTTCTCTACTTTTATTCTTTCTTTCTTTCTTCTATCTTTCTCTACTTTTATTCTTTCTTTCTTTCTTCTATCTTTCTCTACTTTTATTCTTTCTTTCTTTCTTCTATCTTTCTCTACTTTTATTCTTCTTTCTTTCTTCTATCTGTCTCTACTTTTATTCTTTCTTTCTTTCTTCTATCTTTCTCTACTTTTATTCTTTCTTTCTTTCTTTCTTCTATCTTTCTCTATTTTTATTCTTTCTTTCTTTCTTCTATCCTTCTCTACTTTTATTCTTTCTTTCTTTCTTCTATCTTTCTCTACTTTTATTCTTTTTTCTTTCTTTCTTCTATCTTTCTCTACATTTATTCTTTCTTTCTTCTATCTGTCTCTACTTTTATTCTTTCTTTCTTTCTTTCTTCTATCTTTCTCTACTTTTATTCTTTCTTTCTTTCTTCTATCTTTCTCTACTTTTATTCTTTCTTTCTTTCTTCTATCTGTCTCTACTTTTATTCTTTCTTTCTTTCTTTCTTCTATCTTTCTCTACTTTTATTCTTTCTTTCTTTCTTTCTTCTATCTTTCTCAACTTTTAATCGTTCTTTCTTTCTTCTATCTTTCTCTACTTTTATTCTTTCTTTCTTTCTTTCTTCTATCTTTCTCTACTTTTATTCTTTCTTTCTTCTATCTGTCTCTACTTTTATTCTTTCTTTCTTTCTTCTATCTTTCTCTACTTTTATTGTTTCTTTCTTTCTTCTATTTGTCTCTACTTTTATTCTTTCTTTCTTTCTTCTACCTTTCTCTACTTTTATTCTTTCTTTCTTTCTTTCTTCTATCTTTCTCTACTTTTATTCTTCTTTCTTTCTTCTATCTGTCTCTACTTTTATTCTTTCTTTCTTTCTTCAATCTGTCTCTACTTTTATTCTTTCTTTCTTTCTTTCTTCTATCTTTCTCTACTTTTATTCTTTCTTTCTTTCTTCTATCTTTCTCTACTTTTATTCTTTCTTTCTTTCTTCTATCTTTCCCTACTTTTATTCTTTCTTTCTTTCTTCTATCTTTCTCTACTTTTATTCTTCTTTCTTTCTTCTATCTGTCTCTACTTTTATTCTTTCTTTCTTTCTTCTATCTTTCTCTACTTTTATTCTTTCTTTCTTTCTTTCTTCTATCTTTCTCTATTTTTATTCTTTCTTTCTTTCTTCTATCCTTCTCTACTTTTATTCTTTCTTTCTTTCTTTCTTCTATCTGTCTCTACTTTTATTCTTTCTTTCTTTCTTCAATCTGTCTCTACTTTTATTCTTTCTTTCTTCTATCTTTCTCTACTTTTATTCTTTCTTTCTTTCTTTCTTCTATCTTTCTCTACTTTTATTCTTTCTTTCTTCTATCTTTCTCTACTTTTATTCTTTCTTTCTTTCTTCAATCTGTCTCTACTTTTATTCTTTCTTTCTTTCTTTCTTCTATCTTTCTCTACTTTTATTCTTTCTTTCTTTCTTCTATCTTTCTCTACTTTTATTCTTTCTTTCTTTCTTCTATCTTTCTCTACTTTTATTCTTTCTTTCTTTCTTCTATCTTTCTCTACTTTTATTCTTATTTCTTTCTTCTATCTGTCTCTACTTTTATTCTTTCTTTCTTTCTTCTATCTTTCTCTACTTTTATTCTTTCTTTCTTTCTTCTATCTTTCTCTACTTTTATTCTTTCTTTCTTTCTTCTATCTTTCTCTACTTTTATTCTTCTTTCTTTCTTCTATCTGTCTCTACTTTTATTCTTTCTTTCTTTCTTCTATCTTTCTCTACTTTTATTCTTTCTTTCTTTCTTTCTTCTATCTTTCTCTATTTTTATTCTTTCTTTCTTTCTTCTATCCTTCTCTACTTTTATTCTTTCTTTCTTTCTTCTATCTTTCTCTACTTTTATTCTTTTTTCTTTCTTTCTTCTATCTTTCTCTACATTTATTCTTTCTTTCTTCTATCTGTCTCTACTTTTATTCTTTCTTTCTTTCTTTCTTCTATCTTTCTCTACTTTTATTCTTTCTTTCTTTCTTCTATCTTTCTCTACTTTTATTCTTTCTTTCTTTCTTCTATCTGTCTCTACTTTTATTCTTTCTTTCTTTCTTTCTTCTATCTTTCTCTACTTTTATTCTTTCTTTCTTTCTTTCTTCTATCTTTCTCAACTTTTAATCGTTCTTTCTTTCTTCTATCTTTCTCTACTTTTATTCTTTCTTTCTTTCTTTCTTCTATCTTTCTCTACTTTTATTCTTTCTTTCTTCTATCTGTCTCTACTTTTATTCTTTCTTTCTTTCTTCTATCTTTCTCTACTTTTATTGTTTCTTTCTTTCTTCTATTTGTCTCTACTTTTATTCTTTCTTTCTTTCTTCTACCTTTCTCTACTTTTATTCTTTCTTTCTTTCTTTCTTCTATCTTTCTCTACTTTTATTCTTCTTTCTTTCTTCTATCTGTCTCTACTTTTATTCTTTCTTTCTTTCTTCAATCTGTCTCTACTTTTATTCTTTCTTTCTTTCTTTCTTCTATCTTTCTCTACTTTTATTCTTTCTTTCTTTCTTCTATCTTTCTCTACTTTTATTCTTTCTTTCTTTCTTCTATCTTTCCCTACTTTTATTCTTTCTTTCTTTCTTCTATCTTTCTCTACTTTTATTCTTCTTTCTTTCTTCTATCTGTCTCTACTTTTATTCTTTCTTTCTTTCTTCTATCTTTCTCTACTTTTATTCTTTCTTTCTTTCTTTCTTCTATCTTTCTCTATTTTTATTCTTTCTTTCTTTCTTCTATCCTTCTCTACTTTTATTCTTTCTTTCTTTCTTTCTTCTATCTGTCTCTACTTTTATTCTTTCTTTCTTTCTTCAATCTGTCTCTACTTTTATTCTTTCTTTCTTCTATCTTTCTCTACTTTTATTCTTTCTTTCTTTCTTTCTTCTATCTTTCTCTACTTTTATTCTTTCTTTCTTCTATCTTTCTCTACTTTTATTCTTTCTTTCTTTCTTCAATCTGTCTCTACTTTTATTCTTTCTTTCTTTCTTTCTTCTATCTTTCTCTACTTTTATTCTTTCTTTCTTTCTTCTATCTTTCTCTACTTTTATTCTTTCTTTCTTTCTTCTATCTTTCTCTACTTTTATTCTTTCTTTCTTTCTTCTATCTTTCTCTACTTTTATTCTTATTTCTTTCTTCTATCTGTCTCTACTTTTATTCTTTCTTTCTTTCTTCTATCTTTCTCTACTTTTATTCTTTCTTTCTTTCTTTCTTCTATCTTTCTCTATTTTTATTCTTTCTTTCTTTCTTCTATCCTTCTCTACTTTTATTCTTTCTTTCTTTCTTCTATCTTTCTCTACTTTTATTCTTTTTTCTTTCTTTCTTCTATCTTTCTCTACATTTATTCTTTCTTTCTTCTATCTGTCTCTACTTTTATTCTTTCTTTCTTTCTTTCTTCTATCTTTCTCTACTTTTATTCTTTCTTTCTTTCTTTCTTCTATCTTTCTCTACTTTTATTCTTTCTTTCTTTCTTCTATCTGTCTCTACTTTTATTCTTTCTTTCTTTCTTTCTTCTATCTTTCTCTACTTTTATTCTTTCTTTCTTTCTTTCTTCTATCTTTCTCAACTTTTATTCGTTCTTTCTTTCTTCTATCTTTCTCTACTTTTATTCTTTCTTTCTTTCTTTCTTCTATCTTTCTCTACTTTTATTCTTTCTTTCTTCTATCTGTCTCTACTTTTATTCTTTCTTTCTTTCTTCTATCTTTCTCTACTTTTATTGTTTCTTTCTTTCTTCTATTTGTCTCTACTTTTATTCTATCTTTCTTTCTTCTATCTTTCTCTACTTTTATTCTTTCTTTCTTTCTTTCTTCTATCTTTCTCTACTTTTATTCTTTCTTTCTTTCTTCAATCTTTCTCTACTTTTATTCTTTCTTTCTTTCTTCAATCTTTCTCTACTTTTATTCTTTCTTTCTTCTATCTTTCTCTACTTTTATTCTTTCTTTCTTTCTTCTATCTTTCTCTACTTTTATTCTTTCTTTCTTTCTTTCTTCTATCTTTCTCTACGTTTAATCTTTCTTTCTTTCTTCTATCTTTCTCTACTTTTATTCTTTCTTTCTTTCTTCTATCTTTCTCTACTTTTATTCTTTCTTTCTTTCTTCAATCTTTCTCTACTTTTATTCTTTCTTTCTTTCTTCAATCTTTCTCTACTTTTATTCTTTCTTTCTTCTATCTTTCTCTACTTTTATTCTTTCTTTCTTTCTTCTATCTTTCTCTACTTTTATTCTTTCTTTCTTTCTTTCTTCTATCTTTCTCTACTTTTAATCTTTCTTTCTTTTTCTATCTTTCTCTACTTTTATTCTTTCTTTCTTTCTTCTATCTTTCTCTACTTTTATTCTTTCTTTCTTTCTTCTATCTTTCTCTACTTTTATTCTTTCTTTCTTTCTTCTATCTTTCTCTACTTTTATTCTTCTTTCTTTCTTCTATCTGTCTCTACTTGTATTCTTTCTTTCTTTCATCTATCTTTCCTTACTTTTATTCTTTCTTTCTTTCTTTCTCCTATCTTTCTCTACTTTTATTCTTTCTTTCTTTCGTTCTTCTATCTTTCTCTACTTTTATTCTTTCTTTCTTTCTTCTATCTTTCTCTACTTTTATTCTTTCTTTCTTTCTTCTATCTTTCTCTACTTTTATTCTTTCTTTCTTCTATCTTTCTCTACTTTTATTCTTTCTTTCTTCTATCTTTCTCTACTTTTATTCTTTCTTTCTTTCTTCTATCTTTCTCTACTTTTATTCTTTCTTTCTTTCTTTCTTCTATCTTTCTCTACTTTTATTCTTTCTTTCTTTCTTGTATCTTTCTCTACTTTTATTCTTTCTTTCTTTGTTTCTTCTATCTTTCTCTACTTTTATTCTTTCTTTCTTTCGTTCTTCTATCTTTCTCTACTTTTATTCTTTCTTTCTTTCTTGTATCTTTCTCTACTTTTATTCTTTCTTTCTTTCTTCTATCTTTCTCTACTTTTATTCTTTCTTTCTTCTATCTTTCTCTACTTTTATTCTTTCTTTCTTCTATCTTTCTCTACTTTTATTCTTTCTTTCTTTCTTCTATCTTTCTCTACTTTTATTCTTTCTTTCTTTCTTCTATCTTTCTCTACTTTTATTCTTTCTTTCTTTCTTCTATCTGTCTCTACTTTTATTCTTTCTTTCTTTCTTTCTTCTATCTTTCTCTACTTTTATTCTTTCTTTCTTTCGTTCTTCTATCTTTCTCTACTTTTATTCTTTCTTTCTTTCTTCTATCTTTCTCTACTTTTATTCTTTCTTTCTTTCTTCTATCTTTCTCTACTTTTATTCTTTCTTTCTTCTATCTTTCTCTACTTTTATTCTTTCTTTCTTCTATCTTTCTCTACTTTTATTCTTTCTTTCTTTCTTCTATCTTTCTCTACTTTTATTCTTTCTTTCTTTCTTTCTTCTATCTTTCTCTACTTTTATTCTTTCTTTCTTTCTTTCTTTCTTCTATCTTTCTCTACTTTTATTCTTTCTTTCTTTCTTTCTTTCTTCTATCTTTCTCTACTTTTATTCTTTCTTTCTTTCTTCTATCTTTCTCTACTTTTATTCTTTCTTTCTTTCTTCTATCTTTCTCTACTTTTATTCTTTCTTTCTTTCTTTCTTCTATCTTTCTCTACTTTTATTCTTCTTTCTTTCTTATATCTGTCTCTACTTTTATTCTTTCTTTCTTTCATCTATCTTTCTCTACTTTTATTCTTTGTTTCTTTCTTTCTCCTATCTTTCTCTACTTTTATTCTTTCTTTCTTTCTTCTATCTTTCTCTACTTTTATTCTTTCTTTCTTTCTTTCTTCTATCTTTCTCTACTTTTATTCTTTCTTTCTTTCTTTCTTCTATCTTTCTCTACTTTTATTCTTTCTTTCTTTCTTTCTTCTATCTTTCTCTACTTTTATTCTTTCTTTCTTTCGTTCTTCTATCTTTCTCTACTTTTATTCTTTCTTTCTTTCTTCTATCTTTCTCTACTTTTATTCTTTCTTTCTTTCTTCTATCTTTCTCTACTTTTATTCTTTCTTTCTTCTATCTTTCTCTACTTTTATTCTTTCTTTCTTTCTTTCTTCTATCTTTCTCTACTTTTATTCTTTCTTTCTTTCTTCAATCTTTCTCTACTTTTATTCTTTCTTTCTTTCTTCAATCTGTCTCTACTTTAATTCTTTCTTTCTTTCTTTCTTCTATCTTTCTCTACTTTTATTCTTCTTTCTTTCTTCTATCTGTCTCTACTTTTATTCTTTCTTTCTTTCGTTCTTCTATCTTTCTCTACTTTTATTCTTCTTTCTTTCTTCTATCTGTCTCTACTTTTATTCTTTCTTTCTTTCTTCTATCTTTCTCTACTTTTATTCTTTCTTTCTTTCTTCTATCTTTCTCTACTTTTATTCTTTCTTTCTTTCTTCTATCTTTCTCTACTTTTATTCTTTCTTTCTTTCTTCTATCTTTCTCTACTTTTATTCTTTCTTTCTTTCTTCTATCTGTCTCTACTTTTATTCTTTCTTTCTTTCTTCTATCTTTCTCTACTTTTATTCTTTCTTTCTTTCTTTCTTCTATCTGTCTCTACTTTTATTCTTTCTTTCTTTCTTTCTTCTATCTTTCTCTACTTTTATTCTTTCTTTCTTTCTTTCTTCTATCTTTCTCTACTTTTATTCTTTCTTTCTTTCTTCTATCTGTCTCTACTTTTATTCTTTCTTTCTTCTATCTTTCTCTACTTTTATTCTTTCTTTCTTTCTTCTATCTGTCTCTACTTTTATTCTTTCTTTCTTTCTTCTATCTTTCTCTACTTTTATTCTTTCTTTCTTTCTTTCTTCTATCTTTCTCTACTTTTATTCTTTCTTTCTTTTTTCTATCTTTCTCTACTTTTATTCTTTCTTTCTTTCTTCTATCTTTCTCTACTTTTATTCTTTCTTTCTTTCTTCTATCTTTCTCTACTTTTATTCTTTCTTTCTTTCTTTCTTCTATCTTTCTCTACTTTTATTCTTTCTTTCTTTCTTTCTTCTATCTTTCTCTACTTTTATTCTTTCTTTCTTTCGTTCTTCTATCTTTCTCTACTTTTATTCTTTCTTTCTTTCTTCTATCTTTCTCTACTTTTATTCTTTCTTTCTTTCTTCTATCTTTCTCTACTTTTATTCTTTCTTTCTTTCTTTCTTCTATCTTTCTCTACTTTTAATCTTTCATTCTTTCTTCTATCTTTCTCTACTTTTATTCTTTCTTTCTTTCTTTCTTTCTTCTATCTTTCTCTACTTTTATTCTTTCTTTCTTTCTTCTATCTTTCTCTACTTTTATTCTTTCTTTCTTTCTTTCTTTCTTCTATCTTTCTTTCTTTATTTTTCTTAACTTCTTTCTTTCTTTCTTTTGCTATCTTTCCTCACTTTATGTATTTTTCCTGTTCTTTCGCCTTTTTTCCATCGTTTCATTCCAAACAAGGCGATAATGTCAAATGAACGCCGGAACTTACATGTTCTGAAAATGAAAGAGATTGGAAATTGGGGAAGTAAAAAAAGGTACAGGGTTCAATAAAACGATTGACTCGGCACTTAAGCAATGGAAACCAAAACTCTCTCTCTCTCTCTCTCTCTCTCTCTCTCTATCTCTCTCTCTCTCTCTCTCTCTCTCTCTCTCTCTCAGATAGCTGATTGATGCCAAATCTGGCGGGTTTCGATCCCGGATGATTTGACGTCTAGCCACACTGAGGAGCCTGTGATACAGCGAAACAGTCTGTTTGTGCATGACTATATGCGCTCCCGGTTGAACTCTCTAGCTGCTACTGCTAATAATCATTACTCTTCAAGTATGAATTAAGTTCTCCGAGCCACTGGCGTATATCGATAGAGATGGACGTTAAAATTCCCATCCTTTCTGGAGTGCGACGATGGCCTAGGGGTAAGATACATACATACATACATACATACATACATACATACATGCATACTTTCATACATACATGCATATATATATATATATATATGTATGTATATATATATATGTATGTACATATATATATGTATGAATATATATATGCATATATATGTATGTATATATATGTCTGCATATATATATATGTATATATATATATATATATATATATATATATAAATATATATGTGTGTGTGTGTGTGTGTGTGGTATTTTTGTAAGACTGATTCTTCATAAAATACTCAAGTAAAAGCGGCTGTTAAACTTTATTTGATCCTTTTCAGGAATGGACAGTTGAAATTACGAGGATAGCTATTAAGTAAGGAAAGACTGCCCATCAAATGTAACACTCAGAGGAAACACTGAAGACAAAAGAAGCCAAGGGAAACGGCAAATACTCTATTCAACCATGTTTTGTAAATGGATCGTAAACACGGGAAAATACATGGGATGGAAAAAGTTGTACCCAGAGCAAAAATAAAAAGATGTCATGGAGAACCATGACTGGCCGCGCCCTAAATAGACACGGCACATCTAATAACTATTTGCAATTAAATTAGTAATTAAATTAAGTTCACACTAATTGGCCCTGTTCAGGAATCACGTCTGCATCTGCTCTCTCCTAGACGTGTCGTTACCTCGCTCTGTCTTTTTCACAAATACTTTCATGGTAACTGCTCCGATGAGCTGCTTTCGCTGGTTCCCAGACTTCATGAATTTAAGTGTTCTACTAGTCTGGCATCCCGCTCACACCCTTTTCGCTGTCGAAACTGTTAAATATAACCATCTCTTCTATTTCAATAGCTTCATGTCTCGCACTTATCGCCTGTGGAACTCCCTCCACATTTCTTGTATTCTTGATAGCTATAATCTCCAACTATTCAAATGTAATGTCAATTGACATCTCCAGATGCCTTGATCTATCCCTTATCCTTCTCTTCATCATTTCCTCTATCACTCCTCTTTATTCTCGCTCCAACTCTTTAACCCCTTGCGTGCTAGTGGCCTCCCGCCTTGCTTGGGGTTGAATGCTTAAAAAAAAATTACACTGTACTGGATTAATTGGCTCTAAATTTGGTTGGTTGATTTTGTTTAGTGGCATATCAACATGGGTTATTTGATGACGAAATCTAAATATTTTTAAGGCAGTTTTATATCTTGAGCGACACATATTTTGTACATTATTTTATAGTTTCAGGGTAAAATTATGTTTTTTGATATGTAGTTTGTAGATCATAATGTTTAGTGTTGGTAATTTTTTAATAAAAATGTATTCCTAGTAAACTATAAAATATATGTTTAGAACTTTTTTAGATTTATTAATTGCTATTTTGCTATAAAATGTATTTTTGATAAGTTTATTATAAAACTGTATTCTTGGTAATTATAGAATAAAATGTTTTGGTGGTAATTTTACTATAAAAATGTACTGTTGATTTTTGTTTGAGGATTTACTATATACCAATTAAAATGTGGTTCAACACGCATCAGAGCCTTCAGTCTTCCGATTAGAGGATTTGCTTGTGGGCGTAGTTTATCGACATACCCAGGACGGGCAGTAAATTTAAAATTAAAATTTAAGTTTGTTTTTTAAGAAGAAAAAAGGAGTCCAATTATTTTTTTTACATTATTGTTGAAACTTGACTAATGCATGGAATAATAATGCAAACACAAAATGTACTTAGAATAAAATGTATTGAAACAAGAATGTGTACACAATATTTACATATAGTCTTTTGTATATTCCTGGGAAGACCGTTCCTGGAGAATGTGTTGACTAAGTCGCAGTCGGGCAGAGTCTCTAGTGAATCTCTTGATTCGCCTTCCTGTCTTCCGGTACCAACCATATTTATATAGTCGGTACTCCACTATGCAAATTAGGTGGATCCTACCACAACAATTATCTAATTCTAGGAAAATCTTAAGAGACATTGGAATAACGAAAGTTGCCTTTTAAAAGTTAAGCAAAATATAAAGAAACAGGAAATTTTCATATCGATCAAAGAAAAAGAGAACTGAACTGTTATGTATATCGTTCCTCTTTTATGGCATTGAATGTTGGACAATCTTCTCAAAGACGAAGAAGAGACATAAGATAACGAAATCAAGTTCTATCGAAGGATACCGAGAATGCTATGCACTGAACATGTGAGCAACCAAGAAAAAATGGAAATACAAATGACGCTTATGCTTAACAGCAAAAAGAAATAGTTGACGTTTCCAGGGCAGATTATGAGGAAAGTATGTTTTAAAAATACGTCACTTAAAAGACGTACTGAAAACAAGAGGAATAAAAGTCAAAAACCGTATAACCTTCCTAACGAGATAGTGTAAATTGGTTAAGCAGAGATAGTAAAAAAGACACAATTTACTAAGAGCTACAAAGCACAGAACAATGTGGAATGCCAGGATCGTCATCGTCTTGAAGAGACATGGAAAATGGGAAAATCAGAATTCTACCAAGATGTGTCGATAGCGTTAAGATTTTCGACGCTGGAAGAGTAATTGGTAATCAGATTTCCAATTTGAGCCTCGTTATCTATTAACAGTATAGTTCAGTGGTGTCTAATATAGTTTGCAGTTGCTTCATAATGTTATGTATAATCTTCGGTTTTTACATACATTTATGGAAATTCGATATATTATTACAGGTCAATTTAGCAAAATCTTGATCCTACGTTCGAAATATTCTTCTGGCTTCGATGCAAAGAAACATTCAATATTTGTTTTAAGCTCTTCGCGATTAGTAAAATGTTTTCCTTCCTTTCACTGATCCGAAAAGACGATAGTCAGATGGAGCAATATCCCGACCCTGAGGAGGATGAGTAGTCACTTCCATATTTGCAACTATAAACATTTCCTGGGTGACTTGAGTAATATGTGGTCAACCATTAGCGTGTAAGTCTAATACACGTTTGTAATCGAAGCCAAAATTTATCCATAATGTTTCGTTTTAGTTTAGCATTTCATTATTGATGATGTTATTCCTATATAAAAAAAACACACAGAGCATTTTTCTCACTGTTGATGATTCTACCCAGGAAACTTCAGTAGAATATCTACTCATCAATGCTAAGAAGGAGGAGACATTTTAGTTAATCTCAGAACTAGTAAGATTATCAGGGGCATTAAGCATGTTTAGAGACCTTTCTGAATTCATGAAGGCCTTTTAAGATCGAAGTGGTACTTAGATTGCACTGTTTTGCTAATTTCCTTCATGAAGATGTTCTATGGTGAAAATTTTACTCAGGTTCTACTGTTTTTTTGTTTTCTTAATGAAGGTGCTTTTAAGATTATTCCCTTGTCCATAAGCTAATTGGCTCGAGATTTATACTCGGCCTTTTGCACATTTTCGGGTGAGCCTGTAAATTTCTAATTCCTCATTTTTGCATGTGTAAATACATGCTTGTCACAAAGTTATAGTTGAGTGTCTTCCTTTCTCGAGTATAATTCTGAGCGCTCCGAGAAGCTCAAAAATAACTTCTGCCTTACTAGTTATCGATGACCAAATTTCGACGCCAGATTTGGACGATGTGAATAGCACGAAAACCCGATAGTATGAGTGAGGACTTACTTATTTCTCATTAAGTTACCCGTAAGAACTTAAAAGATCCTGCATACATATAGTAGGTAGTGACAGATTCGAACTTAGTAAACCCAGTTACCTTTAAAATAACCAAAGCCTAGGAAAATCCATTGCTTGAAAGAAAACCCGATTCTTGAAAGAATATTGTTAGGAAGAAAGAGCAGATTTTCTTATGAATAATTTTGAAATGACAATTAACAGTCTCATCGTGTCACAATTCTTCAACTTTGGTGTCTTCTAAGAATTAAAATTTATAAATGTCTGTAAGCATCGCAGGAATGTTAAAAACATTAAGCGAAGTTAATTTGCATATGGGAAAGCGCAGAGCATTTTCCCATATAAACTAATGCTAATTGCTTCTTCAACTTTTAGCCGGATCCTTGACAATGCTCTCCTTACGCATAGAGAAAGAAAAGTACGCTGACTTTTCAAGATATTATGAAATTATATTTCCCTCCTATTTCCTCACTTCAGCTGCAATCGTTAATCTTGCGTATAATATTCTGTCCCGCCATTTACTGTTTGGGCACTTATACAATCTGTATGCCTTAACTATTACAGTTAGACTTTTCTCTCCATTTATAAGTCTACCATTTGACGATACATTGAATATTGCTTCCAGATCAGGTTTGGTGTTCCTTTATAATTAGATATTATGAATAAAATCGACAGAAGAATCTGCAATGTTATTGGTCCAGACCTTGCATTTTGCCATCATTTATTTTCCTACAACCAAAATGCAGCTTCGCTTGGCATTTTTTATAAATACTTTCATAGTAATTATTGAGTGGTCTCCCCTTGTTACACAAATGGGCTCACCCAAGGTATAAATGTAATACTACCAGTGAATACCCGGAGAGTCAGTCAAGGAGTCGAGACGGAACGACAGAAGAGTAGCAGTAGAGTAAGTCACACACAGAGACGGCGGCAAGCGTCACAGTTAGCGAGCACGTAAACTCAGTAAGGAGTCATACCCCGATACTTAAATACCAAGACTGTATATATATTAGTGCTACTAACCCGCATTCCTGGATCTACTAACCCGTATTACCAGTTTGTATTATTACGTTAACACATTTATTTTCCTTATTCATTTCTGGCGTTTGTTATTCATTGATATCGGATTCATCCCGGAATCCACAACAGTAATAAAATCTCTGGTGAAATAAATTATAACTAATGGAACCTTAAAGTGGTCTGGTTCTTCTTTAAATTAAATTATTCGCTCTGAATTAACATTGAGCTCTCCGGATTTCATCCTCCTTTGGATTATCCATACTTTCATAGTAATTATTCTGACAAACATGGCTTTATGGTACCTACACTTTATGAATCTAATCGCAGTACTATATTAGCGACAATGTCTGATCATTTTACAGTTGAAAGGGCTAGATGAAGCCGCCAGTTCTATTCTAATAGTTTCCTCTATCGCACTTCTCGCTTGTGGAACTCTCTTCTGGCTTCTAGGTTCCCAGTCAGCGTTTGGTTTGGTTTGGTTAGTTTTACGGCAAGTCAACCTCAATGTATTATTTAATGTCGACAAGATTTTTATTGCTGGTAAAGTTTTCCCTAAAAAATGTATTGCTGGTAATAATTATTTACAAAAATGTGTTGATGATAATATTTCTCCCTAAAAATATATTGCTGGTAATATTTATTTTTTTTTAAATGTATTACTGGCAATATTTTTCCTCAAAACAATTATTGTTGTAGTAAAATCTATTTTTACTCTTTCATATTGTTTTGACCCCAGTTTGGGAATTAACAATTTTCCCATAGTTGGAACCCTAACAGGTGCTACCACTCCGGGTCTGGGTGTAAGAGGTGGTTCCACGCTCCTCAAAACCTCGTAAGCAGAGGACTTCCTGTCGGATGTAATTTATCGTCGTACCCGGGACGGAATGCCAATAAGAGTTTTATTGCTGGTAATATTTATTTCCAGAAATGTATTGCTTATAGACAAGCATTTTATTGCTGGCAATATTTGTTTTCCGAAATGTATTGCTTATAGACAAGCATTTTATTGCTGGCAATATTTGTTTTCAGAAATGTATTTCTTATAGACAAGCATTTTTTTGCTTGTAATATTTGTTTCCAGAAATGTATTGCTTATAGACAAGCATTTTTTGCTTGTAATATTTGTTTCCAGAAATGTATTGCATATAGACAAGCTTATTATTGCTGGTAATATTTTTTTCCAGAAATGTATTGCTTATAGACAAGCATTTTATTGCTGGTAATATGTGTTTCCAGGAATGTATTGCTTATAGGCAAGCATTTTATTGCTGGTAATATTTGTTTTCAGAAAGGTATTGCTTATACACAAACATTTTATTGCTGGCAATATTTGTTTTCAGAAATGTAAATGCTTAAAGACAAGCATTTTATTGTTGGTAATATTTGTTTCCAAAAATGTATTGCTTATAGACAAGCATGTTATTGCTGGCAATATTTGTTTTCAGAAAAGTATTGCTTAAAGACAAGCATTTTATTGCTGGTAATATTTGTTTCCAAAAATGTATTGCTTATAGACAAGCATGTTATTACTGGTAATATTTGTTTTCAGAAATGTATTGCTTATAGACAAGTATTTTATTGCTGGCAATAGTTGTCTCCAGAAATGTATTGCTTATAGACAAGCATTTCATTGCTGGTAATATTTGTTTCCAGAAATGTATTGCTTATAGACAAACATTTTATTGCTGGTAATATGTGTTTCCAGAAATGTATTGCTTATAGACAAGCATTTTATTGCTGGCAATATTTGTTTCCAGAAATGTATTGCTTATAGACAAGCATTTTATTGCTGGTAATATTTGTTTCTAGAAATGTATTGCTTATAGACAAGCATTTTATTACTGGTAATATATTTTTATTTTCAAAAATGTATTGTTACTAATTGTTTTTTCTTCAATGTATTGCTGGTAATTTATTTTCAAAAATCTATTGCTGGTAAAATTTATTCCGTCAAAAATTTATTGCTAGTAATAATGTTTTAAAAAAATGTATTGCTGGTATCAAAAGCTATTTTTAGATTTTAATAGTGTTTTGACCCCAGTTTAGTGGTTAAATATTTACCCATAGCTGGTACTCTGACAGCTGCTACAACACCGGCTTTGGGTGGACCTGGGACGATCAGCAATTAAAATGTAGTTCCACGCTTCTCAAATCATCCTGATCAGAGGCCTTGCTGTCGGATGTAGTTTATCATCATACCTAGGACGTTCCCAGTCAAAGTTATTCTTCAAAATTATATTATGATATCAATAGTTATCATCTGTCTTCTTAATTCTAGTTCTTTTACTATTCTCTACTCTAAATTAATATTTTTCTTTTTTTACTTATTATCTAACACCCAGTAACCGTTGTATTTTAATGGCACTTATGCCTTACTTGACCTGAAATTTAAAAACTTATATGTTACAGCAAACTTTATTTTACTTATTGTATGAATAGACTCCATTCTTCGGTTTTATTGTCCCCAGTTGATAAAAGCCCTATTACTCGATGTCTAGATTCTGGGGTACTGCCTCTTAGACATTACCACATATGCCTCCCGAGGAATGTTTAATCAAATCAACGTCAGATATTTGCAATTATCTCTGCGGAAGTCTGTTTTAAAAAGCAAGTCGTATCTCATCAGAAGTCGGTGATGGACAAATAGCGAAGGTTTTTTGTTTGCAAATTTACAAAGTGAAATGATAGTTCTGGTTACGTTTTAAATCTCTCATTTTGTTTGTTACTTGTTCGGTTTAAACAAAACAGACAGCACGCCTTACATCAAATTTTGTTCTTTGAAATTTGTCGCAGTTTTTTTTTTCTGATGTCGCAGACATGTTAAACCAATGTCAACATGTTAGACATAAAACGGTCACAGAAGGCAAATAGGTTAAATGTCGATAGAGAGACAGCCATAAAGAACATTTAACATTTAACATTTAAACCTGACATCTTGCCAGTTCCGTCTTTGGACAAAACACATCAGACGGCACGAGCTGCTTTATACATTATTGCTTCATCTTTCGATTGTCTTTTCCTGATTGCGTAAACAAGTCGAAGAGAATTGAAAAATGGACACAAAATAAATTTAAAAGAAAGTAAAGAAAAAAGGGTTATATCTAAATATATGGATCGATTATTATTAGTATATCTGTTGGCAAATATTGGGGATCGATCTTAACATTATTTTGTTGAAGAAAGGATTCGAAGCGCTTCGTACCGTTCTCATTAATTCGCTGATTTGAATTTTTCGGTTATTTGCAGGTTATTCAAAGCCAGAAACTATTTTCAGACTGTAAGACGTTTTTGAGATATGTATTATTTACTGATACAAGTCCTACTATTTAGCCCATAAAGGGAGTAAGAGCTGGTTTCTTACAATGCCCAAGGGTACGCTTAAATGAATATTACGAGCAAGAATTGGAACTCGACACTCCAGCGGCGACCAATTCCGAGCTTTTATCATCAATACTACATAGCTGACGAAATGTGGAGGTAATAAAATATAATAGCGGTTACAAGATAAAACGTCCGTTTGATTTAATGCAGGCACGAAAGTTAAACATTGCCCAAATGTCAATCGCAAAAATACATGCCCGATAAATAGAGTAGAAGAATAATTTTCTTCTGCCGATTTCTATTTAAGGTCTGGGACCATTTGTACAATACAGTGCTCTTGTTTATCCTGGTTTAAGGACGACATGGTTTTTAGTTTGTCCAAAGCTGCTTGTAAACACCTAAAATATTGACAATAAACATCGGCTGCGTTTGATTCTCGTCTAAAAGTTCTTAATAAATAATTACCACCACAAACCCAACATAAGTTTTCTCGATCACTGAACAGGTCTTCTGTCATTCGCACATCGAAGCTTACAGCAGCTGATATTTCCAAGTGTTCACTCATCTAAATAGTTACCAGGCTCTGCATTACTTTGATTATCGTACAGGAAGAGGTGTTTTAACGTGGTATGGCCGAAAGCACTTGGTACAGATTTTTGAGTTGCCTCAGAAAGATATTCGCTATTAAAACTGTTGTTTTTGTTGCAGGCTGATACATAAAATATCTAATCTCGTATAACACGAATGAAATGATTATATTATGACTGACATATGTTTTAGTTGAAACATATATAGCACTGAGTTCATATGACTATTACTTCGGTAGAAAGTTCAAAAGATATTATTATGCATATCAAAATAACTAATTCTGTCAATCCTTGCTTTTCCAACGGAATACATTCTTGGCGGCCGAAAATTTAACAAAATATGCAGATGACCGAGAAAGAAAAATACAAGAAATCATAGAGAAGGAAAGTGAGAATAAAGTGAGAAATACCGAAATAAAACAGGCGCAATAATTGTGATATCTTAGATGTGTATCAATAGAGGAGGGAAACGGCAACACGGATATGCAGGAGGAACATAAAGATTGCCAATTATGCATTACATAATCTTGGCAAATTATTAAGAAACAGGAAAATATCGTTAAAAAAATAACAGAGTATTGAACAGTTATGTTGTATAAGTCCGTCTAGATGACAGACAATGCTGGACAATCAGAAACAAAGAAAAGAAACCTGAACTGTTAATTAATATCAATCCACCTATATGGCAGTGAATGTTGGAAAATCTCGTCACAGATGAAGTGGAGACTTGAAGTAACAGAAGCAAAAAAAAAAAAGAGTATTGAACTGTTATGTAATATCAGTCCTCCTGTATGGCAGTAAATGTTGGAAAATCTCCTTACAGATGAAGAAGGGACTTGAAGAAACATTTTTCAAAACACGGTCAAGATATTATGTCCATGTTCAAAGTTAATATTATTAAGTGTTGGTCTGTTTGTTTTTATTAATAAGGCTTCCATTATTTTTAGCCTTTTTTGCGTGTAGATGATGATATTATATTAGTGTTGTCAACAAGTATGTTCCGAATAGTGTCCGGTAGGTCTCCATGAATATTTAAATGAGATCTAATTGAGCTATGTTCAGAAAGGTGTCGATTGAGTGTGCGTGTCAAACATGTTGTAATGTGGATTTACTAATTTAATTTTTTCTTACATGGGAATTAACTATTTAGTATTATTTAATTTATTTTACCTTCTTCACTTTTAGTTAATGTGTTTGCAGTTGGGTCTGTTCTGAAATTTTTCTTGTGGTCTTAAAATCTGATAAATGCTTGTGAATTAGCGATGCAATTTATTCGGTCATTTAATTTCATTGTGCGATTGTTTTAACGCCCTTATTAATATATCATCTCGTTTTTTAAGATTTTCTGTACGTTTTAGTTATGTTGTTCTTCAGCAATTTATTTTTGGGCGGTTTATTCGTGTATATTTCTAGATTTATCCCTGCGATAAATACGTTAGATGTTTTCGGAAAAGTATGAATATTTGGAAAGTGGGTTCCACAAGACCCGTCATCATGGAAGGGTTAACATGTAATGATTAACAACGTATCGACTATTTTGAATCATTGTAGTCCTGTCAACGTCAGTTGTTTTTGAAGAGAAAATAATAGCAGGAGATGAAAAGTGCATATTTTACCACAATGGAAAGCGGATGTGTTAAAAACTTGCTCGTGCCTGAAGACCTGTTCAGTGTTCAAGAATACTGAGTTTATGGTGGGAATTACTTATTAAGAACTGTTAAACTATAATCAAACACAGGCGATGTTTACTATCAATATCTTAGGAGTTTAAAAGCAGATTTGGGCAAACTAAAAACAGGTCATACTTAAACATGATATCAAAACGACACTGTACTGTACAAATGACCCAATATTCGGCAGGGAAAAATTATTCCTCTGCCATATTTCTCGGGCATCGATTTTTATGATTGGCATTTGGGCAATGTTTAATATTCGTACATGCATTAAAAAAGAAGGACGTTTTACACTTGACACCGCTATTAATTTTATTATCTTCACTCCCTCGGATATGTTTATTGATTTAAAAAGCGATGATTAGAATGAAATATATGAAAGTGAATAGGGAATATACGACAAAATTATAAACACTATTTATTAAGTAGATTCTTTACAAGAATAATTTTATATTTAAAACAAATATGAGAACACACTAATAAAATGCAATAATTATCATTAGCAATTTGTTA
The DNA here is from genome assembly GCA_964036315.1 of Acanthosepion esculentum. NCBI lineage: Eukaryota > Metazoa > Mollusca > Cephalopoda > Sepiida > Sepiidae > Acanthosepion > Acanthosepion esculentum. Next base: position 109,589,258 of record OZ038491.1, read on the forward strand.
AGAAATAAATGAGTTTTTTTTTAATTCATTAATGTATAGAAATTTGCTAAATCATGAATATATAATCAAATCAGTAATATTCGACTCCGCCACAGAGAAGCTTCCCTGTAACCCCATCAGGATGGTTTATGCCCGATTCTGTGAGAATGTCCCACTACGTCTTCTTGGCCTTAAATCTACAAATTTACCATTCGACTATGCATTGAATATTGTTTCCATATCTGGTCTGGTACTTCTGGTATTCATATCCAGGTTCTCGACAAAATCCAAAGAAGGATCTGCAATATAATCGGTCCTGACTTGACATCTCGACTTCAGTCACGTTATTATAGTCGCGATGTGGCTTCCGTCTGCTTTTCCTACAAATATTTTCATGGCAACTATTCTGAAGATCTGTCTTTCCTGATGATCCGACCACAACAATTTAATCGGGTTAATGTTGGAGTTTTTGGGTACCTTGGTATACTAGTGAGCCAGCCAAAATGAGCTGACTCATTTTATAGTTCACTGATAGATGAGATAACCAATCAGAAGGCTCAAAATATTCAGTTAGACGTGTATAAAGACGGTTATGTTTTTTTTTTCGAAATATTCACCGCCTTTGATATCGACTGAAGAATTAATGAACAGCTGCTGTTGGTATTGGCGATATAGTCAGATTCAGTAGAGTGTCTGACTCGTGAGTGTTATTCTTTAACGTTGTTTCATTGAACAGATTACGTACTGCGCTGGATTCTATATTCATAGACTATGGTGAACATGGTCAACAGTTACTAGATTTGGCGTCTATGTAGCGCCCTTCTTCTGTTGAATTAGTTAAATGCAGCCACCATTACTACTCCAACAGTTTATTTTCTCGCGCTTCCCGGCGATGAAACTTCCTTCCTCTTACTTTAGTCCCTGATAACTACAATCTTCAGGAATGCAAATGCAGCGTCAATCGACACCTTCTCTTGCTTTAAGCACTGTTCTTCTTTTATTCTTTCCTCAATCACCTCTACACACAATCTTTTCCCACACTTTCACTCTCTGTCACCCCCTTGCGTGCTAGTGGCACTCCCGCATTGCTAGGAGTGAAATGCTTAAAAAGAAATGTATAACGTTCACTTCAAAATGAAATGCTTAAAAAGAAATGTATAACGTTCACTTCAAAATGAAATGCTTAAAAAGAAATGTATAACGTTCACTTCAAAATGAAATGCTTAAAAAGAAATGTATAACGTTCACTTCAAAATGAAATGCTTAAAAAGAAATGTATAACGTTCACTTCAAAATGAAATGCTTAAAAAGAAATGTATAACGTTCGAACAGATTGGTAATTTACCAGCATTTTACCAATCAACCCAAAGAACACAATTCATTGAAATTTTTGTTGGCTTTTGTAAAAATTTTAATAAGATTTATTTTTAGAATGATGAAAAATAAATCTTTATAAATTGGTAAATAATAAATAGCGTATTAAACAGGGTACACATATTTTTATAGTATTTTGTAAAGAAACATTGTCGAGTGAGTCACCGTAGTTTAAAGTATCAGCGGTGTCAACAAAAAAAAATCGTCTTTTTGACATATCGTGTTCTTGAGGTCACGAAGGTTAAACTTTGCCGAATTTGTTTATAAGATTGCAAAGACATTAATATGTTGTGAGATAAGCTTCAAGAGAATAGGTAGAAAACAAATTAGCCTCTTCGTTCACTTCAAAATCAAAAGAATTTTGCACACAGGATATTCAAAAACATGGTGACAGATGGAAAGTGCCAGTAAAAGAAATGATTACTTGATTGGTGATTAAAAACATACTCGTTAAACAATATTCTGTTTTAGTTGACATGGAGAAATCCGAGAGACATATCGTTACAACCTGATACAATATGATAAATAATCTGCCACTTGCCTCATAAAATCACATGCCACCAAAAAAGTATTGCACATTTTCTAATACGAATAATATAAGCTGAAATTCGCATTATATTTATAATATAGATATATCCCCCAAATGTCGCAACATAGACTTTCGTAATATTTCTAGATAGATAGATAGATAGATAGATACACAGTTACACATTATGAAATGGACAAAGTCCGACAATTTTTTCAGGCATTTTTATGTTTATAAATTCTTTTTTATAGATACAAGTATTTAAGTAAATGCTCTGTTTATAATAAACATTATTAAATAACATTTACCAGCCTGAATGTCCGAGAAGAATCTAACCTGTATCCTATACGGAAATGTCATATAGCCTTACGTGCTTTTACCGATTTCACCACAGAGGAGCGTTCGGTTAGCAAGGTTCGATTCCTGTCGGAGGACGCATATTTTCTATGCCAATTTCTCGGACATTCAGGCCTGTAAATGTTGTTAATACTGTTTATTATAAACAGAGCATTTACTTAAATATTTGTATCTATAAAAAAGAATGTATAAACATAAAAATGTCTTACAATAGATAGATAGATAGATAGATAGACAGAGAGAGAGATAGTGAGATAAATAGAAACAAATATAGAAAGAGAGATAGAAACATAGACAGATAGATATATAGACAGATAGATAGACAGACAGACAGACAGATAGATAGATAGATAGATAGATAGATAGATAGATAGAGACAGACAGAAACAGAGATAGATAGATTATAGTGAATCTTGTTTCATATAATTCAATCTAGTTTGGAAGCAAATCATCGTTTAGACTCCATTACAGGCTCTGAAAACTGCAATTGCTTCTGAGCCGGTAACATCAAACAAAAATTATTTCTCTAATGAGAAAGGTACATCACAAAAAACAAATCAATTTGTTTTAGATATTTACCATTCCATTGGATTATCTACCTTCACACACACACACACACACATATATATATATATATATATTTTCATCCACTGACAGACTGCTTCGCTGTATCACAGCTCATCAATGTGGATAGACGTCCGGTTGACTCTAGCTAGGATCGAAACCCGACTGAATTGTCGTCAGTCGGGGATTTTACTACTAAGCCGTTGGCGCACGGCAGGGATGAAGGTGAATTTAAGCCTATTTATTTTTAGATAAACACACAGTGACTGAGAGGACTCGATTCGATTCACCGAAGAGTCTTGCATTATTAGCCGTAATAGTCACTGTTTACAAACCCACAATTCCTCCTGAGAGAGCTCAACCGAAATAAATTTTTCGGGAGCTTTTTGACGAATGAGGGCTCAGTAAAATAAAGAGGTGTTCACCTTCTATGGAATGGCAGGTGTCTCCTGCATATGTTTGCAAACATATGGAAAAATGGAACTTTTTCCTGAGGTATTTTGTTCGAGTGTTTGAGAGTCAATTGCCACCTGTTTTCGCGAGATTGTTACATGCTGTTGGATTTCTATCTAATTTCACACACACCAACACACAAACTGACTCACTGACAGACACACACAGGCATATATATATATATATATATATACATATATATATATATATATGTATATAAGCATAATTCGTACAATTGAAACGTTAGTTAATGACTATTTTCACCTATGAATTTTTAAATTAGCAGGCTTTTCAAGCTCTTTATGGTTTCTCTCTCTCTACCTCTCTCTCTCTTTCTCGCTAAATATATATGTATATATATATATATATATATATATATATATATATATATATATATATATATAGAGAGAGAGAGAGAGATAGATAGATAGTGACCATATATATATATATATATATATATAATTATTTATTTGAATATTACAACATATTCAAATAAATAATTATATCTGCTCTACTCTGTATTGAGCACTCTTTAAAGAATAGTAATTGTTGGTTATTGGAATTCACTCCGTATATACCAATCCTAAACTTGAGTATATATATATATATATATATATATATATATATATATATATATATATATATATATATATATATATATATATATATATATATATATATATACATACACACACACACACACACACACGCACACTTGTATGTGTGTATAGATAGAAGGATGGAAGGAGGAAAAAATGGAGAAGGAGAGAGAGAGAGGGGACTTGGAGTCTTGATATAATTTTAATTAAGGGATACTTTAATGGCTAAGTTAATAGGCTTTAAGGTTAGAAAATGCAACGAACTTTTTTTCTTGTTGCAAAAGAATAATTCTTACCAAAACACGATTAGCATAACAGAAGATATTTTAAGTACTGCAAAAACATCATAATACATTTTTTTTTATTTACACTCATTGTTACCTAGCATAAAATAATCAATAATAGGTAAACTTTTCTTCCAATGTCGCATTCGACATTTTTTTCGTGCGATGTTGTACCGAAAACTGCATTTATTGGGATAATCATTTTCTTGTAAAAAATTTACTTTCTACAATTCTGATAACATATTTCATATGAACGCTTCTGTTAAAATATATATATATATATATATATATATATATATATATATATATATATATATATATATATATATATATATATATATATATATATGTATATATATATATATGGAGAGAAAGAGAGAGAGTGTATGCAGATACATGTGTGTTTTTATTTTCCCAGTAGCTTGCGAATTACGAAAAGAAAAACCCTTATCAACTCATAATTTCCTTATTTTCTAAAACAGAGAATGGGGAAAATTGTGCAAAAGTAGGAAATAAATAAAATAACGTGAGAATAAAAAAGTAAATAAATAAAAGAATAAATAAATAAATCTGGTATTTCAAATGCGGTCCGTGGCGAAGATTTGGATAGATCCAAATTGTTCTTCGACTGCAAATTCGTCATTGGATAATATTTACATTCGCCCCGTTTCGAAAATTCACCAACTTAATATGCAAATCCTTCCCATTTCAATGAGTTTTTTTTATAGACATGTTACTCGCTATATTTTTGCTCGTTCATTTCCGCCATGATTTCTGTTTGAATCTTGCCCGTTTTTCCTTCTTGGGTTTACCTCGATTTATTATCTCTTATTCGTTTTGCTTCCATTCAAAAGACTTCGACTTCTTCATGAAAGTCTAGTTTTGAATAAGCCTTATTTCTTTAAAAGCATTCTTTTCTTTTTAGAAATCTTTTTTTCTTACAATTATTTGTTATTGCATTATTCCCCTCATATCTTCTTCCTCTTCTTCCCCTTCTTCTTCTTCTTCTTCTTCTTCTTCTTCTTCTTCTTCTTCTTCTTCTTCTTCTTCTTCTTCTTCTTCTTCTTCTTCTTCTTCTTCTTCCTCTTCTTCCTCTTCTTCTTCTTCCCTCCTTCTCCTCCTCTTCCCCTTCTTCTTTATCTCCCCCTCCTTCTCCTCCTCCTTCTTCTTAATCTTCTTCACCTTATTCTTCCCCCAAGGTTTCCTTTACTTTTTTCTTTTTAATCGTATTTTCCTCTTCATTCCTTTATTTTCGACTTTTTAATCATGTTATTCTTCTTCTTCGTCGTCTTCTTTCAGCGTTCCTTTATTTTCTTCTTCTTCCTTTTCTTTTTCTCCTTCTCCTTCTTCTTCTTCTTCTTCTTCTTCTTCTTTCAAGCATTGCTTTATTTTTTATTTTTAATCGTATTTTCTTCTTCTTTTTCATCTTCTTCAATCGAACATTCCTTTATTTTCTACTTTTCAATCATGTTTTCCTCATCATCTTCTCCTTCTACTTCTTCTTCTTTCAAGCATTCCTTCATTTTCATCTTCTTCTTCTTCTTCTTCTTCTTCTTCTTCCCTTATTTTTTCCACGTTTTTTTATTCTAAAATCTTCTGAAATATTTCTTCTGAATGTTTTTTACGACTTCTTTTGACTTGTTTATTCTTCGATTTACACTGTTATTTTTTTTTGTTTTGTTTTTTTGCTTCTACAACCATTTATCATGACGCCATTTTTTAGGACCTTTCACATTCCTTCAATTTGTTCTGCTCTATTCCACCAACCCCAGCTCAAATGAGAATCCCACACTTCCATTAAATTCCTTTCACCCACGTTTCCTTCCATTCTTCGTTGATGTTTCCATTTCCTGAATGTTGCGCAATATTTCTTCTGTGTTCTCCTAAACATTTTAAGAATTTTTCAATATTTCTTCATTCATTGTTTTTCATATCGTCTTTGGATTGCAATATTTATTTTTCAGCTTTGCATAACTTAGTTTTTTCATTTTCACCTTTAATGACCACAATTTTGCATTCTGCTGCTTCCTTGTTTTTCGACGATTCATTCATTTTTATTCGAAGTTAATTATGTTTGAAAAGTTTCTCTTCCTTGTGTCAAGATTCAATATGTGGCAGCTTCGTTTCGCTCGGTTTTTACTTCTGTGATTTATCTCATCTGCTTTCACGAGGTTTCGAAGTAAATGTACTTTGGCTTTTTCCACAGAAAGACAGATGTGGACAGCCTGAGATAGATAGATAGATAGATTTTTTTTTTAAACGTATCACCCCAAGCAAGGCTGGTGGCCACTATCACGCATGGGGTTACAGAAGGGTTGGAGGAAGAGCAGATAGGAGTGGTAAAGGAGAGGATGTGGAGAAAGAGAAGGACGGAGGGTCGATCAAGGCAAGGGGGTTACAGAAGATTTAGAGCGAGAGCAGATAGGAATGAAAGATGAAAGGAAGTGGAGAAGGGAAGTGGATAAATCAAGGCAACTGGAGATGACGATTGACGCTACACTTAAACCGTTGGAGATTGTATTTGTCAGGGAAACAGTAATAGGGAAGGGAGTTCCATAGGCGAGATGTGCGAGACATGAAGCTATTGGAGTAGAAGAGACGTCTACATCTAACAGTTTCAACGGTGAAGGAGTGGGAACGGGATGCCAGCCTCGTAGGACGTTTAAATTCATGAGGCGTAGGGACAAGCGAAAGCAACTCCTCGGAGCAATTACCGTGAAAGTACTTGTAGAAAAGGCAGAGCGATGCAACATCGCGCCTGTGAGAGAGCGACTGCAGACGAGATGACAGATCAGGGCCAATCACATTGCATATCCGTCTCTGGATCTTATCAAGAACCCTGAGGCAACCTGCAGGGGCCCCAGACCATAAATGGCAGCAATACTCCACGCAAGGGCGAATGATAGATTTATAGACTTGGAGGATCGATTCCGGGGAGTAGAATTTCCTGGCTCGGCACACTGACATAGATAGATAGATAGATAGATAGATAGATAGATAGATAGATAGATAGATAGATAGATATAGACAGGCTGACCTAGATAGATAGATAGATAGATAGATAGATAGATAGATAGATAGATAGATAGATAGATTTAGGAAGACTAACATAGATAGATAGATAGATAGATAGATAGATAGATACATACATACATACATACATACATACATAGACAAATATATATTGGCAGACTGGCATTGACAGATAGATAGATAGATAGATAGATAGATAGATAGATAGATAGATAGATAGATAGATAGATAGATAGACAGATGTAAATGGCTAGGACGGAAGATATAGATAGAAAGATACAGGGAGATAGAAACATAAAGAAGATAGAATGAATGAATAAAGGAAGGAAAGAGGGAAGGTAAAAGGAAGGAAAGATCTAAATTACAATAATCTATAAGAATATGAAAGAGACTACATTTTTTTAATTATATTTCTCTAATGATATAATCCTTGAAAGTATAGGAAAATAAGTGTAAGTTTTATTTAATTTATATTGGTCTGTTCGGAAAGTAATCACGTATTAACAGAATTTATATAAAAATGATTGCAACATTATTTTTGTTACATATTAGTGTGTTCGAAAAGTAATTACGTTTTACCATAAAAGGTATAAAACCTATTTCAAGTTATCGCAGTGTTCAAGAAGAAATTACGTTTTGAGAGAGTGGAAATGAAATGAAACAAATGTTTAATTTATTTAAATTAATTACAGTTTTTCTAAATGTTTTCTTTTTATATTCTTTGTCGAAAATACTTAATTAGTATTTTGACAAGGAATATAAAAAGAAATTTAAATTCAATTTATTTTAATTCCAGTTTTCGAAATATAATTATATTTTCAAAGAATGGAATGGAAAATAAACTTAACTTAATTTTTTTTAAACTACAGTTCTCATTAAGTAATTTCATTTTCAGAGAAAGTATATAAAAAGAAAGAAACGTTAAATTCATGATTAATATTACGATTTTCGAAAAGTAATTCTGTTTTACAGGAAAGGAAAAAAACGATTGTAAGTTAAATTTAAATAGAATTTATCAAAATGCTGTCGGCTTCATTTTCAACGGCTGCAATCCAGTTGGAAGTGAGATTTTCGATGCAACGCTTAAATAATTTTGTCTTTTGTTTCTTAAGAAAATGTTTTAAAAACTCTTTCGAATTTCTTTGTTCCTGAAGATTCTGACATCTTTGAAATATTCTAATGATAAATTTTGCGTCCACAGTATTCTTTGCATATACTTAACTCTGCCTCGAGTCTTTTATTCATCGGTGAGGAAATTGTCCAGAATTCATTACGACATTGGTACATAGATATTATATGACAGTTCGCCTCACTCTTTTGTTTGTTTCAATTGAAATATTTCTATTAATATTCTGTTTTTGCTTTTGGAATGGAAATCTGTTGGTGCTAAAGCTTGTGTGTATGTCCGGTGTGGACTAATCCTAATTATATAATGATTTCTTGGGTTTCATTTGAGGGATGTCTTCTTGGATTGTCCTATTGAAGTATAATACCTTTTCCCTTTACTAAAGCATAATAGTTTCCTTGTATCTTTTTTCTTTATCCACTCAAGATTCTAGCAATAACAGGCTACAGTGAATATCGATCCATATTCCAGAAGCTTGTAAAGGAAGGCACCTTTCATATTCACCAAGAAATAGAGGAAACTCTGCCAACCTAGCAGCTCGCTTAAATTTATGCCAGATCAGGGCCGATAACATTACAGGCAAAATACTTTGGATTTTGTCAAGAATCTCGAGGTATACAACAGGAAAACCAGGTCAGATAAGACAAATGGGGTTACGGTCAAATCATATTGAAATACTGGTTTCCGTATGATCACCGAAGTTAAGCAACGTCAACCCTGGCCAATATCTAGACGAGTGACCGCTTGTGAATATAAGTGTTGCAATCTTGGATGTGCGGTTTGCGTAATGAAATTTTAAATTGGAGAGACGTGTTCAATGCCTGTCCGATTCGTTATATTCACTTACGCACAAATACTCTTGGGAAAGGTATGACCCCCACATCTTCCCCCCAGGTACGGGCTAATTAGTAAGTTTTAGGTCAGTAAAGCATTATTATCTCCAGAAAATAATAATATTGTGTACAAAAACTATTTAGATTTCGGCATTAAATAACCCATAAAGTTATTGATATGCTGCTTAACAAAGACAGCAAACGGACAAATGGTAGATTTATAAATCTACAAGATGAATTCTAATATTTTCTGGCAGGACACAGTGAAACTACATGAGATGAATGCTATCTGTGTAGTTTAAGCTCTTAAAAACAATTGGTTACTTTAATCACGCGCCATAATATGGTGCTAAACGCGTTGAACATAAGGGGAATAGTTTGCTATTGGCTATCTAAGAAAACACAATGATGGGCTGCTTTGATTCAGAACAAAGTTGTCTTTCCGTATTTTAATTCATATATATATATATATATATATATATATCAAGTATGTGGTGCAGTTCAATTTACATTACATGAATCATTCATACAAAAAGCAGATAGTGAATTTAATGATATAAATGGCAAGAATCACTCTCGCAAAGAATTTTTAATAAAATACATTAACCTCGAACCCGTTGATGAATGTTATGATCCCTGTTTATAAATTCCAGTTGTATAAGGTCATTTTTTACTACAAGCTTTCGATTGTTCATACAATCATCCTCAGGTATAGAAATAGATATGTCTTTTTTACATCCAGGTAATAAGAGGACAACGAAAGTTAAGATATACTTCGAAATATGTTTTTTTGGAAATGTGTTATTGTTAACTGAACATTTTTTTGGAGCGTGCGGTCAAACACTGGCGTTGAATTTCTTTTTTAAATTTTGAATTGTGCATTTTTGTACTAATATAGTAATATGAGAATTCTTTTGTAGAGGTAGTTTTTTTTCCAGTCAATATGGCATGAACTAAATTGTTCAATAAATAGAGGAATGTCACCGTTATTATAAGTATTTTGCAAATCGGATCAATTCTATATATATACTACGAAATGGACAAATTCCGACAATTATTTTAAGACATTTTTATGTTTATACATTCTTTTTATAGATACAAATATTTAAGTAAATGCTCTCTTTTACAATAAACAGTATTAAACAACATTTAACAGCCAGAATGTCCGAGAAATTTTCATAGAAAATATTCGTCCTCTGACAGGAATCGAACCTGTATCCTATACGGAAACGTCATATAGCCTGACGTGCGTTTAACAGATTGAGCCAAAGAAGATCGTTCGGTTTGCAAGGTCGATTTTACTGTCTTTAAACTACAATCTTCCATGATTCTCTCACATACATTCGTATCTGCCCAAGGCGTAGCGAAATGTAAACAAAGGACGTCACAGCTTATGAAATGGACAAAGTCCAACAATTATTTTAAGATATTTTTATATATTCATAAAAAGAATGTATAAACATAAAAATGTCCTGAAATATATATATATATATATATATATATATATATATATATATATATATATATATATATATATATATATATATATATATATATATATATATATTCGTTTCAACCTTTGGAAGTAAAGTCTGATGATCCGCGGTCCTTTCAAAGTGCTGTGGTGAAATAATTTATTACATGGAACCATAAAGTGGTCTGTTTTTATTTTTATTTAAATTATTAGCTCTGATTTACATTGAGCTCTCTGGATTTTATTCTCCTTGGGTCTACCCATACGGATTACCTAGTTTTCATAAACTAAATATATATATATATATATATATATATATATATATATATATATATATATATATATATAAGGCGCGTTTTTGACGGGGTGCAGATAAAAATCAGATTGTACTGGTATCGAATCGCAATGATATAATACCAGCAGAATCTTTCACACATTCAAGTAATCTGCCACTCAACCTGTCGCCAAGAAAGACTGGTCATCAGACAATGTTGTTACTTTCGAATTTTTTGTCAATTCTGTTTATATATTCCCAGTTCTAGTTCAGAGTATTCCGGAAACTCCTGTTGGGAGTCGATGTCATTATTTCCATGGATTTGAAATAGCAGCATTTAAAGTTCATCCCGGTCAACACAGATTGATCACCAATCTCAGTACAATCATTTCTACATGACATACTTTCTTCCCATGTGCAAACCCTGACAACGGGAATTCATCTACATAAAGATACTTCTCATATGTTTAGGTATATATGGTCTAGCGCTCCCGCTGTTCATCGCGGGGTCCTAGACAAAATTCAGAGACGGATATGCAACGTGATTGGTCCTAATCTGGTATCCCGTCGGCAGTCACAGGCTGTAGCTTCCCTCTGCCTTTACTACAAGTAATTTCAGGGCAACTGCAGCTTGTTCCAAAACGGCACGACTTTAAGCGTGCTACTAGGTTAGCATCTCGGCCCCACCTTTTAACTGTCGAAACGGCTAAATGTAGCCATCTCTTTTGCTCAAACAGCTTATATCTCCCACCTCCCATCAGTGGAACTCCCTTCCTACCACTTGCTTTCCTGATAGATATAATCTTCAAATATTCAAATGTAATGTCAATCGATATCTTCTGATGCACTGACCTTGACCCCTGTCCTTCCCTTTATCCTTTTCCAAAACACACCTCTTTACTCTTACTCCCATTCTCTGTAACCCCCTGCGTGCTAGTGGCACTCTTGATTTGCTTGGAGTGAATCGCTTAAAAAGAAAAAAATAATAATTGGACGTTTTTACATAGATAAAATTTAAGTTGCTTATCATATCAGTTTCCCCTGAGCAGGAACAATGTAAAAAACTGTATCGATTTGATATCTAGCGATAGTATCGCGTTTATCTTCAGTTTATGATCTAAGTTATAAGATCCGTTCTACCCTGTGAAATGGATAAATTGTCGTATAAATTACGCAAAAAATGTATATAGCACTAACATCCCTTTTTTTAACAGATATACCCCCGTGTGCAAATTAATTAAAATAAAACGAATAATTCCGTTATTTACTTTTATTTCGTATTTTCCCAATGAAACATGCTCCAGTGCACATGTTAGTACTTCGTATGTCCATTCCACAAAGACTTTTCTTGCAGATTAATTACAGATACTTAGATTGGATTTAAAGCAGGAAGAGTTTCCAGGACAATAATTTGATTTACTCACTGGTTAGGCTTGCCAGTGTGTTTATGCAGCGTTACAATTTTCGTACGCTTCCTTGAAGTAATGTTCATCACAGACAATGTCGTAGGACAATTAATCGACAGTCGAGACAATATCCTCTGGACGTGATTAAAATCTGATGGTAAATTTATTCAATAAAGTCGTAATTGGCATCAATCACAGACTCCCGTCTACTTCAGAATCTCCTACATCTATTCTGGGCGGTCTCTTTGTTTAAATTGATGAATTCTGCCATAGTCCTTGATTTCAGTCTAAGTACTTTTGTTGGTCTCTAGGTCAACTGCACCCCATAGCGGGTTGCAATCCCATGAGTTAGGTGGCCAGATGTAAGGAGTGATGTGGTCGCAGAAATTTTCTGACAACGGCGACTGGGTTCTCCTGATTTTGCGGTATGGTGCAGAGTCCTGTTGCCAGAGATAGGGTCTTCCAGCAGCCACCCTCTTGCTCCAGGGCATCACTAGCTCCTCAAGACGCTTCATATTGGCCTCACAAACAAATTCGGGAGTTCTTTTCTTATCAGAACAATCAGAGTGAATTTTCCAAGATGCCGTACCTTCGTAATCATCATTAGACTCATCCAGCTCTTTCCATATCTGCTGCATTGTCCTCAAATTGACACCTAAACACTCTGAAATTTTCGTTTTGGAACTTCTGGCGTGAATGCCAATCAGTACAGGATGCCTTTTCCAAATTAATGGTGTGGTCAATTGCCTCATGGTGCTATTTTTCTCACAGTTGGTGCCCAACTACATTAATATACTGTCAACAAAATAAAAAACAACGCGCATGCGCGAAACTAAAAATATAAAATGGCGACAATTTAGCCACCGAATTCTAAATAAAATGAGAAATCGATTATTTTCGGATTTTCTTCCTCTTGTTTCGTCGTTAAATGCAACTGGTTTATCCTCACACAAACCCTTGAAGAATAAATTGACAAAAGTATTTGTACGACTGCACAAAAGTATATCTGAACTGCTAGGAAACCTTGATTTATGAGAGAAACATGCTAGAAAAATCTAGAACTTGTAGTGGAAGTAAACACACTGTATACAGACGGAAAATTGAAAAACGAATAAATACAACTACAAAAAAAAAAAAATAATAATAACGGCCTTATGACAAGGATGCTTCTTTTCACCGGACATTTTAACCATTACAAGAGTCGATCATATGAGAATTAAATGTCCTATCGGGATTTATTTCTAGTAAGCAGAGTTTTAGCAACATGGCACAGATTGGATAATGCAAGAACTCCGAAATGTAATGAACAACGAGAAGAAAGGACTAACCGTCAATTGTAAGGAGACAGAATCCATGGTTGCACATAAGAGGAAAATCCCAAGATATTTACAATATCTGTCAATATTTCTGAGATGAGGTATTGTAATTATTTACACTATTTACCTTGTTCGGACTATTTCCCTCATCTTCGTTGGCATATTCACGATTTTGGCCGTTGTACGGTCAGGACTTCTTCAAGTGATTGGAATTTCCGATTTGAAACCTTTTATTAAAGTGTTCTACTTCCACTTGCTATGCCTCTTTCGGATATCTCAGCATCAGTTATCTCCTTTTTACTTTATTGTTCAGCTCAGCTGTAGCCAGGTATTGAACTCACAAATCTTTAGGTAAAGTTACTGGATTCAATCAACGCTTTAATCCACTGGACTATCTGTCCCCCCAAAAAACACCCCCCCCCCCAAAATAACAACAACAAAAAGAAAAACTTAGTGATTTGAGTTAAAGGGAGATAACTGATATTGATAAGAGCCGTGAAACGTGGATCTAGAACAGTCTATCCCGGTTGACGAAATAAAATTCCGATCAACTCAAGAAGGCCGATTGTCGTTAATATGGCAACGGAGGTTAGGACAACAGTCCGAACAATTTAAAAATTGAAATATGTTAACTACAAACTGAAGATGTCAAAATCAAGAAAGTTCGTAATTTTGAATATCTACGAATTGTTTTGACAGATAATGGAAAATGTGCCAAGGGAATCCTCGTATTGGAATAGGAAAAGTTAACTTCCAAAAGCTAAACAGAGTATTGACAAACAGGAAGGTTTCATTGGAAACAAAGAAAAAAAAAGTGATGTGGTTTGTTGTGTTTCGCGGCATCTTAATCTCAATGGGTTATTTAATGCCGACAAGATTTCTATTGCTGGTAATAAGCCCAAATTGCGAAATGCAAATCGGAGGTTCCAAAATCAAACAAATAATAAATTTTAAATTTCTAGTAAGTTTTTTTTTTACAGAAGACGGAGAGAGCGAAACTGAAGAACTATTGATATAGCCACAGAAGCATTCTAAAAGCTAAGCAGAGTAATAAGAAATAGGAAAACTTTGATCTAAACAAGCAAAAGAGTAATAAACTGTAATGTGATATCACTTTTCCTGTATAGCAGTGAATATTCGATTGGTTTGGTTTGTTTTGTTTTACAGCATAACAACTTCAATGGGTTATTTAATGCCGACAGCATTTTTATTCCTGGTAATGTTTTCTTTTTTTCTTCCTTCAAAAATATATTGCTGGTAATAATTTTTCCTCAAAAAATTAAGGCTGCTATTAAAATCAGTTTTTACACTTTCCTGGTGTTTTGACCTCAATTTGGAAGTTTAATTATTTTCTCATAGTTGGGATCCTAACATTTGCTATCATCCCGAGTCAGAGTGGAACTGGGAACACCGGCAATTAAGACGTGGTTCCACGCTCCTCAAAACTTCCTGATTCGACGCCTTGCTGTCTTACCCAGGACACGGATGTAGTTTATCGTCTTACCCAGGACGCAAGAAAAGAGTGGCGAGAACAGCTATATAACACCCGCGCACAGACATTGTATTGAATTCTGGACAATTTCTACACAGAAGGTGATACCTGAAGCAACAGAATTATGGATATGCAGAAAATATTTATTAACAGAAGGGTCAAGAATGAGGGTTAATGTGTGTCGTTATATGAACGTAATAAAAGACAAGATTTACAGTTCATAGGGTTAGGCAGGAAATATAATGGATAACCTTAGAGTTGAAGTGGTCAATAATTTAGTCATTGAGAAAACATCTTGGAGGGGGGGATTCCACAAAGGATTAATCGTTTGGAATAATTAGTGGAACTTCATTATTTTTAATCGGATATGGGGGCAATGAGGATGATTCACACTTTCGTGCGTAGCATGGCGGGTCACAATTTTAAAGGTCATGGGTCGTGGGATTTTCAGAAACACATGGCATGGAAATAGCAATACACCAGTGAGAGGCTCACAAAACTTTGTCTGTGGGAAGATGTTGGGGAATGGAGCATGTTTCATCCCGCAAAAGTCTGCAAGTGTAGACTGAATGGCAAGTGTAGACTGAATGGCTATATCGCACATATGGCACCAATACTTCATTCTTTTTGAAGATCGCAGAGCGGAACAATAAGACGACTGGAGCGGAACAATAAGCCGACCATTTTTTTCAGGATTTTTAGCTGATCGGATTGATATGAGTTCTATTTTAGGTCTGGGGAGAGCTTGAGCCCCAACAAACGTTCAAGGCAAAGAGCCAGCTTGAAACAAGAGATATTCATCGTGTATAGTGGTCTGCTCGTCGGTAGAACGTCACGAGTGTAATCTTGGCGTTATTGAATATAACGAGCTAGTCAATTGCCTCAATGTGGCAACTGGGCCAGGTCTGAGGAGAGATGGGTTGCTTGGTTCTGGTCTTCTAGATTTTCTTTTTGAATTTAGGTAAGAATAGTTTGGGAAATAAAGAAAGAAAGAAAGAAAGAAAGAAAAAGATTGGGATATATATATATAAATAGATCCGAATACGTTGAGTTGGCGAGAGAGATATTTAGATAAGTACGGACTTGGATAGCTATATAGAGAGAGATAAAATAGGTGGAGTTAGATAGATAGATAGATAGATAGATAGATAGATAGATAGATAGATAGATAGATAGATAGATAGATAGATAGATAGATAGATGTGAAGAAAGAACAACTGATAGATAGATATATAGATAGATTAGATAGATAGATAGATAGATAGATAGATAGATAGATAGATAGATAGATAGATAGATAGTTAAAAAAATGGAAGGAAGGAACGAAGGAACGAATGAACGAAAGAGAGAGAGAGATTGGGAGATATAAATAGATCCGAATAAATAGTTTGATAGATATTTAGATAAGTACCGACTTAGATAGATAGATAGATAGAAAGAAAGAAATAGACTGAGATATATAAATACACCCTAATAATTTAAGTAGATAGATATTCAGACAAGTACGAGCATAGATAGATAGATAGATAGATAGATAGATAGATAGATAGAATCTATTTGGATCCCCCCGCAAATAAATGAATGTAACGACAAGGCTCTATTATGTAATGTTTTTTTCTCTCATTTTGTTTTCAACTGTCGACGAAATTGTTGTACATACTCATCAATATATATATAGATATATATATATATATATATATATATATATATATATATATATATATATACAAACAGATAGATAGATAGATAGAATCTACTTAGAACGTCCCCCAGAAAATGAATGCAACGACATTGTGTTGAATTCAAGGCTGTATTATGTAATGTTTTATTCTCTCATTTTGTTTTCAATTGTCTTAGAAATTGTTGTTCATACGAATCAATATATATATATATATATATATATATATATATATATATATATATATATATAGAGAGAGAGAGAGAGAGAGAGAGAGATAGATAGATAGATAGATAGATAGATAGATAGATAGATAGATAGATAGATAGATAGATAGATAGATAGATAGATAAGTAGGTAGTCAGGGAAGAGGAATGAGGCTAAATGGAGTAATGAAGAGACTGGGCAGAAGTTGCTTTCTAACGACGGTATGTGAATTACAGTCACTCGTTTGGATGACGAGCAGCTGAACGATGCTCAAAATAGACATCGGCCCTAAACGCCTGACAAGTCGAATGAACGTAAGTAGCCATCCTGTTTCCTGACTACGAAAAAATAGAAGAAGCAGCAACAAAGTAAATTATCTCAAAGCAAGTATGGCAAAAAGAATACACCAAGATTACTAGTCATTTTTATTGCCTCTTTTAGTGATTTCCCCCACTTTACTTCTCTTTTTATTTGTACATTTTTTTGGGGGGGGATTAAGACGCCTACTGTAGAGTAATAGTTAACAAGCACGTCACGCGAATCAATTTGCCAATTTTGAGACTTCGATTTTCACTGATTTTTTCCCCATTGTGACCTTGTTCAAACCCATGTTTTTCATCGAAAATGATTTTGCCGAACATTAAATTGACTCTCCCTGCCGTGGAATTTTCCTTTGTGAGTCCGTCCAACAAACAATTATTTCTGTTTATTAACGTCGATTCTCCTCGGGGTTAGGTTGGGTGGGGGCGGGATTCAAAATGGCGGTTCTGTGCCAAAAAACGTTGAAATCATAAATCGATATCTATATACGACGGCGATTTCCATATACCGTGTCAGACCGCCTGTATGCGGACACAAACTGATTTGAGTGAAGACACACGTATTGAAAGGGCGTAAGACAAGCATGAATCTCTTCACCGGATTTATAGACCTATATGAAGAGCAGAAGGCACGGTGGAGTAATGGAGACTACATCGGATTGATGAATCGGACAGCTGACTTCAAATTCAGAGTCGAGTTCATTACACGCCTTAGGTTATTGGGGAAGGTATTAATCCATCTTTTTGCACACTTAAGCTGTAGATAAATAGTAAGATAGACTGGGTCCTTAGTCCTTTGTTGGCAACCAGTCTAGGGGGAATTCAATCCACCTGCTGCCTTTATGATCTGCTTCTTAATCTTCTGAGAGGAGGGACGAGGTAACCTCAACATCCGCAGTGTAAAAGTACCCGGTAAGACATTGCTTTATTCTGCATTTGAATGTCGCCATGAACCACAAATGTGACGCGGAGTGGAGTGGGGACAATTGCGGCGCAAAATGTGCTAAGTGATTAAAATGGTGGCTGATAAAAATTGGGAATGTTTGTAATTATTTAATAATGGCGGACACAATCTTAACAATATCAAATATACAGGTGACGATATGATGACAGAAACATTTGTAGGAATTACTGGACAAGATAGTAAAGGAAATTGAGAAAAAAGGGTTGAACATAATGCTTGATTGTTATTAAGGGCGGGGGAGAGAGAGGGGGGCAGAAGGCATGAGAGCTATAGACAGCGGGGGAGAGAGAGAGCAAGGCGGAAAGCGAGATTGAGAAAGAGCGTAAGCAAGAAAGAAACTGAGAGAGAATTCGGGAGAGATGAAGGGAGAGAGAAAGCGAGAGAGATAGAGAGAGCGTGATAGGGAGAGAGGGAGATAGAAGGCAAGAGAGCTAGAGACAACGTGAGAGAGAGAGAGAGAGCAAGGTAGAAAGCGAGATTGAGAAAGAGCGTAAGAAAGGAAGAAACTGAGAGACAATTCGGGAGAGATGAAGGGAGAGAGAAAGCGAGAGAGATAGAGAGAGCGTGAGAGGGAGAAAAGGAGAGAAAAAGCGAGAGAGATAGAGTGAGAGCGTGAGAGGGAGAGAGGAAGAGAGAAAGCGAGAGAGATAGAGAGAGCGTGAGAGGGATAAAGAAAGCGAGAGAGATAGAGAGAGCGTGAGAGAGAGAGAGAGCAAGGAAGAATGCGAGAGTGAGAAAGAGCGTAAGCAAGAAATAAACTGAGAGAGGATTCGGGAGAGAGGGAGAGAGGGAAAGCAAGAGAGAGAGATAGGGAGAGCGTGAGAGAAAGAGCAAGGAAGAAAGCGAAAGCGAGAAAGAGCGTAAGCAAGAAAGAGCCTGAGAGAGAATTCGGGAGAGATGGAAGGGGAGAGAAAGCGAGAGAGTTAGAGAGAGCGTGAGAGATCGACAGAGAAAGGAAGAAAGCGAAAGTGAGAAAGAGCGTAAGCAAGAAGGAGAGAATTCGGGAGAGATGGAGGGAGAGAGAAAGCAAGAGAGATAGAGAGAGTGTAAGAGAGAGAGAGAGCAAGGAAGAAGGCGAGAGTGAGCGGGAGAGAATTGTCTTCAACATGTTCATTTAGTGCCACATGGGTTAAGCGCTTCATCCTCATCAGTCAGGAAATTCAACTCTTTCTGAATCTTGATACATCCTTTTTTGGTTCTTTTCCCTCTAATCTTCCTTCTTTTATTCTTTGTCGGCAGCATTCTCGGCATCATTCTGTAAAATCAGATTCCTGTTACCTCAAGTCTCTTGTTCATCTGTGAGTAAATTGCCTACAATTAAACGGATTAGTGAACAAAGATTAGGAGGATTAGTAAGGGGGGGGGGGGGTAAACATTGTTTCTGATGATGTAGTGTCACTTTCCGATCTAAGAAGGTAAGCAGAACATTATCTCTGTAGTCTTTAGCATTCAGCGACTTGCTGCGACCTGTTCCAGCAAGACGGTCGAACACTCTGCTTTCGGGCAGAGAGGAACCCGGACGAGGACCCGAGGAAGGGCAGAGTCTCGTTCGGGGAGGTTGACCAACCCGATTCTGTTTTTACAGTTTCTACGGGCACATTTTGGCCGTGCGTACAGGCTAGGAAAACCCACGTAAAACTCGGCCTTGTGCCTCATCTTTACATCGTGGGGGGGGGGGCAAGTAAATATTGTCTTTAGCATTCAGCCAAATGTATCGGTTTATCGTGGCCGTAATGAAATTGGAGAGATACAACTAATAGGGTTTGATTACCAAACAAGGGGTGCGTGTTATACGTGAGTAGACGCATTTTCCGACACTTTCAGCATAATATTTGGTGTGTGTGTATTATGGATGAAGGCGTACTACACATGGGGAATTAAGGTGAACAATAAAAAATTAAAACTTAATCTCAGCAGAATATATTCATGTAAATGTGAGCTATGCATTGGTCATGATAAAATGAAACGGAGACGACAATCAACTTCAGTCTGAACTTTTTAATCTCGCACACCTGGGATCAGGTAACTGCCGGACCACCGATCTGACGGATGAGGAGATAAAACTCTGGAGAAAATCGTCTGTAAACATGCCAACTCATTTTACGTATACGAGGGTCATTCAATAAATAAGTTGAAGGGTGCAAACCAGTTGAAATTCATAGGAGAATGTCAACTGTGTATGGTGCCACATGTTTCAGCCAAAAAATGTCTACAAGTGGGCTAAATTGTTTAAAGAAGGACGGAGCAGTGTTGAGGATGAAGACAGGCCTGGGAGGCCTACCTGAGGTGATCGAATCAGTCAATGACCTCATTCAGTCTGACAGAAGGGTGACAGTGGATGACATTGCAAGGACTTTGAGCTTATCTGTTGGGACAAACGCAGGGGTCATCAGTCAGAAGGAGTCATCTTGCATCATGACAACGCAAGGCCTCACACAGCAGCCCAAACGGTGCAGACCATCAACGATCTGGGCTGGGAACTGCTCCCTCATCCCCCTTACAGCCCAGACCTCGCCCCTTCAGACTTTCACCTGTTTCGTACCTTGAAAGCGTTCACGAGAGTCACGAAGTTTAAAAGTGACGATGAAGTCAAAAGTCATCAGTCCAAAGTCATCAGTCCAAAGATTTTTACGCTGAGGGAAAATGGAAGCTTGTGCACAGATGGGAAAAGTGTGTGACAGTGCTGGGAGATTACGTTGAAAAAAAAGTAAGCTTCTATCGGTATTAGAAGTACTTATACCGAAAAATTCACCTTGTTTATTGAATTGAATGACCCTCGTATATTGCTCTGTTGTCAACACTAGAATAATACTTAAAATACAAAATTGAACCACCATTAATAATTGGGTATCCCCTTACGAAAAGCATTAATGTCAGCAAAAAAGGGGGTTACAATGTGCGGAATAATTAGAATCAGAAACAATAATCAGTGGAAAGAGAAATGAAGAAAACGGAGGACAGTAGATAGACATTGAAATTGCATGGAAATTTTTGCCGTTTAAAGTTGGCATAAAATTATGGAACCGGAAGGTATGTCCCACAAGATGGAACAAATACATTGAATCAATGACTTCATCTATCGCAAGTAAAGTTGATTCTCTGTATCGTTCCAGAAAGTTTTTTTTTTCTCGCCTGAATTCATCCTTCAAATTTATAAATCAACCATTCGCCCTTGCATACAATATTGTTGCCATATATGGTCTGGAACACCAGCTGTTGGTCTCAAGGTCCTCAACAAAACCCAGAGAGGGATATGCAATGTAATTGTGCTGGTCTGGCATCTCATCTACAGTCACATTCTCACAGACGTGTCGTTGCTTCCCTCTGTCTTTTCTACAAATAGTTTCACGTTAACTGCTCCGACGAGCTATTTTCGCTGGTTCTCAAACTGGATGAATTCA
Organism: Acanthosepion esculentum; assembly: GCA_964036315.1. Classification (NCBI taxonomy): domain Eukaryota; kingdom Metazoa; phylum Mollusca; class Cephalopoda; order Sepiida; family Sepiidae; genus Acanthosepion; species Acanthosepion esculentum. Next base: position 109,610,918 of record OZ038491.1, read on the forward strand.
AGCCTGCTTCTGGGTTGTCATATCAGTCCCATTCTTTCACTGTTGAAACGGTGGAATATAGCCATCCCTTCTACTCCAATAGCTTCATGTCTCGCACTTCCCGTCTGTGGAACCCCCTTCCTCTTATTTGCTTCCTTGGTATATATAATCTTCTACTATTCAAATGCAATGTCAATCGACATTCCTCTGATACCTTCATCTAATTCCCCTGTGATTTTCTTTACCCTTTCCTAAATCACATCTTTTTACTCTTGCTCCCACTCTCTGTAACTTCTTGTGTGCTAGTGGCACTCCCAACTTGCTTGGGAGTGAAATGTTTTTAAAAAAAAAAGAATGTGATTTTCTATTTCTCTTCAGTCTTAATGAAAGACAATACTTTTATTTTTTATTTTCACAGTTCATTAATATATAGTACTATAATAAAGCTATATAAAACAGAAAAGTATCATAGATTAATTAACTCCTTAAAATATATTACCGGGTGTATCTAGTTAGCACCTTTCCCCGAAAATTCGAAAATACATTTTGAATCGGAATCTAAGAGAAGACACACGCAATGGCTAAACAGCACTTCTTATTTGCTTGAGGACACATGGTTCAGTGGATAAAAACGTTGGTTCGAATCCTAGTGACCAGATCTAAAGATTTTTGAGTTCAATACCAGATTACAGCAGTGGTGAACCAAAATATTTTGAGTTGAGTGAAAGGGAAATAACTGAAACACCCGGAAGAGCCACAGCACGTGGAACTATAACAATCTACCCCGGTCGACGAAATAAAGGATTCGGTTCAAAATTCCAAACATCCTGAAGAAGCCCTCAGCGTACAACGGCCGAAACGTTGTGAAGGTAAAGATAACAGTCCGAATAATATAAATAATCATAATACCTCATCTCAGGAAGATAGATAAGACACCAATTATATGATAGATTTGAATTAATTTGTATAATGAAGCATTCGAATTCTTTTCAGAAGTGCGCGTTGGTAGGGCCCAGCACGTTCTATCACTTCTTGAATACAAATTTCCAGAATTAATTGCTTCTCGATTTCTGTTATTTGAATGTTTACAGACATTATAATTATGACAAAACATTTCATTTGTTTCCGTTTCTATCTTTATCAGATGGTCTCTTCGCCCACATTGTGCGTTTTAGGTCAGATTTACACAAACCACAGACATATTCCTGGCGTATTTGTTCACGAAACGACTATATTTCCCTAAGAAAAAAAAACAAAACTATTTTTTCAACAGAAATAAAGTTGTTTTGTCGTGCTTAAGGTGGCTCCAGAGACATCTCATTTTCAATTTTTTAGATTTATCTGAGCATACGAAAAATGACGCAACATTTTCTGAAATTGAAAGATTAATTTAATGCAAAAACATCTTTAATTGTTGCGTAATAACAATATATACATATATATAGATAGAGGACTGGAGCCTATATTTTCTGTAAATTTCAATATCTCATCATTATCTAGTCTTCAGTTAAGATTTTATACATTTCGCAAATTAGCCGATTACTTATTTTCGACATTGTCCAAATCTCACTGGTGTCTATACAAACTTTATCTCTCATTCCATTTCTATTTTATTGTGATTGTTCTTTGAAATAACGACACATTTCGATTATCAACAGACAAATTTATTACGGTTTTTATTTCGACTGCTGCTGATACCTACACATATCCCCAATCAATACGCGACATAATTTTACGCATTAAAAGTTATATACACAAAAGGTATGAACGCTCTCAACACTAACACAGATACAAATATAAAAGAAATGACATTGGGATCATCAAAAATATTGAGGACATTTTTAAGAGATTGTTTCGCCCAACACTTCAAAACAAAACATGAACCAGAAAACTGGAGCCATTTTCTGAAATAGCCTCATCAGATCGTTTGATTTGGTCTATTTTAATTTGTTTTACGGCATATCAACCTCAATGGGTTATTTAATACCGACAAGATTTTTATTGCTGGAATTTTTTTTTTTTTCAAAAATATATTGCTGGTAATATTTTTTTTTTCAAAAAAATGTATTGCTGGTAATAATAAGGGTGGGAGCGGGATGCCAGCCTCGTGAATTCAAGCGTCCTACGGGACTGGCATCCCGCTCCCACCCTTTCACTGTTGAAACTGTTAAATGTAGACGTCTCTCCTACTCCAATAGCTTCATATCTCGCACCTCTCGCAAGTGGAACTCCCTTCTTTATTCCTGTTTCCCTGACAACTATAATCTCCAACTATTAAAATGTAACGTCAATCGACATCTCCAGTTGCTTGGATCTATCCGCTATCCTTCTCCACATCCTTTCCTCTTTCACTCCTATCTGCCCTCGCTCCAAATCTTCTGTAACCCCTTGCCTTGATCTATCCACTATACTTCTCCCTATCCTTTCCTCTAACACTCCTATCTGTCCTCGCTCCAAATCTTCTGTAACCCCTTGCCTTGATCTATCCACTATCCTTCTCCACATCCTTTCCCCCAACACTTCTATCTGCTCTCGCTCCCAATTTTCTGTAACCACTTGCCTTGATCTATCCACTATCCTTCTCCACATCATTTCCTCCAATAATTCTATCTGCTCTGACCCCATTTTGGCGGTTAACTATTTGCCCATAGCTGGGACCCTAACGGGTGCTACCACCCCGGGTCAGAGGTGGTTCCATGCTCCTCAAAACCTCCTGATCAGAGGCCTTGTTGTAGGATGCTGTTTATCGTCTTACCCAGGACGTCTCAGCAGATCGATAGTTTAATATCGATATTAGGCATGGCAACAAAACCTCTCAGAAATATCGAAGACATCAGTATACAACCGCTTTCTAAGATCAATGGACAAACATGCATGCGAGTGAAGTCTGAGGGTCTTGGCAAAAGTCGCCTTTCCTTGAATAATAAACATTAAGAAAAAATTTAAATTTTACCAAATAACAGAAACCACACGACTACCAACAGCAGCAACTACTAAAATAATAGTTTTAATTCGAATAATGATAGAATTAAAATTTTGATATTCCACATTATTTCAGATAAAGAGTTAGGAGGGAAAGCGCCACAAATACTAGAAACAGCTATAACATGTATTGGACTTGAAAAACCTAAAATAGAAGACATTTTATAAATTGCAATCGAAATCACTACCGGCTGCTCGGACAATGAATGTCAAATATTTCTTTGTAGGGAAATGTCTAATATTAACGTTATAATTACCATGTAGGGGTTACTTAATGACATTAAATAATCATTATATCATTGTTAATGAAGATTTTCAAATTATGGATAAATTTATTAAATGTCATCATCTGTTCATCATCAAATTTCTTGTCCGACTAAGACAATTGGGTCGCATCTGCAAAGATGGTGGTATAACCATGATCTTATTGAACCTTGAACTTTACAATTGGGATTCGCAGCCGGCCCACGTACAAAAGTGTGAATCGTGGAGATTTCGTTCGTATTCCTATAGTAAGAAGCAAATTCGATTTGGATAGCTACTATCCAAACACTGCTGGTTTGGGGAACAGACTCCTGGCGGAATGTTTTCACAATTACTAAAACTTGACCTTTGTAATTATAAGATTAACCGTAATCATTCATGCGTAGTCCCATAAACTACACTTTAGTCCTTTTTAACGCTCGTACAACCCCACAGATTTAACTTGAGTGTCTCTGTGACTCCTGAGTCCTGTATTGGACGAATATTATTATTAAAAGAAAACAACAACAAAACATCTATATATGTTATAAAGATTAACAATCCTGTATTTACTCAGTCAGATCTCGAACGAGGATTTGAACCTTTCTGCGTCTAGGTTGTGTATCTGATAAGATACGTCCGTCGGTCTCGGGGAGACACGCACGCAATGTGTATTGATTTTCCGTTGTTAGTCGCCTGAGTGTCAAAACAGAGGGATCTCTATTGATGGTTTGGCTGATTTTGTTCAGTGGCCTCTCAACCTCTATGGCATCACTGTTGAACAGTCTTAGTTGGGTGCGTATTGTCTCGGGCCACGCGGGTTACCGCTGCTTCCGTCACGTTGTTAGAATCGTAATTTTCATTGTCGTAAGTTATATATATATATATATATATATATATATATATATATATATATATATATATATATGTATATGTATATATATATATATATATATATATATATATATATATATATATATATATATATATATATATATCAGGAATCTATGTTCTATACACATTAGACATACAAATTCGTTCACTACCACAGTCACTAAATCTACTTTCAAAATCTACCACAACTCTAACTGTAGAAGTCATAACATAAATTACGTATTAAAATACACTCTATGCCAGAAACAATATGTGGACAATGTCCCTTTCACTACACAATCAATAATTATATAAGTTTTATATATATATATATATATATATATATATATATATATGTGTGTGTGTGTGTGTGTTTGTGTGTGTGTGTGTGTGTGTGTTTGTGTGTGTGTGTGCATGCGTGTGTGTGCGCACGTGTGTGTTTAAGATAGGATACAGAATACCGACAAAGTTCTGAAGAAATTTGAAAAATGGAAAACCGGTTCATTGAAACTAGATTTGATTGCCCGTTTCGCTTTCTAGGCTTCATCAGAGATGTTTGTGTGTGTCTGTGTCTCTGTCTGTCTGTGTGAGTCTGTGTGTGTGTGTCTCTCTCTCTCTCTCTCTGTGTGTGTGTTCAACTAATGAATCCTTTAGAATGAAAATGGGTGATTTTTAAATAAGCCATCAATTCTCTCTCTTTTCTATATGAACAAGGAATTGTAAAGAAAAGATACATAATAAATGCTAACGATCTTTTTAAAAGTCACTCATTTTCATTCTAATCATTCATTATTTAAGCAAAGAAACAAATACACGCATATATGGTCAGAGTTCATCTTGCACCTTTTCAAATCTACTATTCACCCGTGCATTGAATACTACTGCCATATCTAGCCTGATGCGCCTGCTATTCACCACGAGTTTTTTGACATAATCCAAAGAACGATCTGTTCCAATTTCGGAACATTAAGATTACCTCCTCGGTTATCCATTGAAACTGCTATCCACCGAAAAAAGAAAAGCCTGTCCCCACCGTGGACCATTTAAAAGATAGTTCGAGCAGCGGATTGGTTGTTACAAACATCCAATCGGGTGTGCGGAAAACGTGGTCTTTCTTCGTCGAATTCATTAAAAGGCCAGAGTAGCTGTTAGCGTTTGATTGGGAGGCGGGGTTAAGGATTGATCTTCCCCTGATTGGGTCGACTTGGTGATGGGGAGTATGATGTTGAAAGACACGAAACTCCCTTATGAACCACGTCAAATAACAACACTGACGACCCCCTCGGTCGCCTACTTAAGAGCGTATTTTTTAATTGTAACGTAATCGCTCGTCACTTTCTCCCCGATGTGGCTTGGCTTCACTTCATGGCCACTTTTTTTGTTATACCTGGTGCCCCAACTAGATGAATTTAAGCGTGCTACTAGATTGGGATATGTCGCAGTTAGCTCCTCCTCAGTTCCTTAATCCTTCAACAGGGGTCTCTCTCCCCTGAGTATAAATACTGGCTGACCCTTCTCTCTCCCCCTTTTTTGACTAAGGCCTTGGGCCGCTACCTCGCACGGAGACGAGGTAAAATCGTTCTTTTTCCACTTACACCAATATGTGACCTCTCACAGAGACAGCGTTTCCCAAATTCTGGGAACGCGCTAAGAACAATACACGTACGTACGGACACTCAACACAACACACACACATATCTTCTCCATACAAACACTATGTAACTTTTCATGTCTTTGTGTATTAATATATTTGTTTACCCATAATATATATTTGTTTACCCATGTATATCGGTCTTGTTTGTCTTCTTTGGACTTAATGTCGGACATTCTTATGTAGCTAACCGGCTAGCAGGAAATTTTAACTTTTTCTGATATCTCTTCACATCTTCACCCCCACGGTTCGCTACAGATCTAGCTCCCACCCACTTACTGTTCAAATAGTTAAACGCAGCAGTCACTCCTACTCTAACAGTTTCTTTCCTCGTGCTTCCTGACAGTGGAACTCCCTTCCGCTTATTTGCTTCCCTGATAACTATGATCTTAAAAATCTAAATGCAACGCCGATCGTCATTTTCTATCTACTTAAATCGCGATTATATTTTCTCCTTCACTGAATCCTCCCTATACTCAGTCATTTTTCTCACTTTCACTCTCTTTAACCTCCTGCGTACGAGAGACATTCCAGCATTGATTGAGTCTAATGATTAAAAAAACAAACAAAAAAATATTTCTTTCTGTAGCTTTTGGATATGGTGAAGCCTAGAAGGGCGAAACGCGTAATCAAATCATAGTTTGATTGAAATTATTTTCCATTTGCCCTAATTTCTTCAAATATATATATATATATATATACAGGGTGTCCATAAAGTTCGTTTGCACTTTAAAAAAATTATAACTTTATTTGTATTTGCCATAGAAATAATTTGTAAAAAGGATTAGAAAAAGTAAATCTATATTTTTTAAGGTTTTATTGAAATGTTATTTAAGTTTCCACATGTGCTCCGTCATTAGCAATACAAAGGGTAATACGATTTTGCAGTTCACAGTAATGCCTCAAATCACATTAGTTATTTTAGCTATACTTAAAACTAGGTACATTAAACTTTATAACATCTTTTACAGATTATTTCTATCGCAAATACAAATAAAGTTATAAAGTTTTTTAAAGTGCATACGAAGTTTATGGACAGCATATATATATATATATAATTCTATATCCAAAGTTGGTAGGAATTATTCCAAGCTGCTCTTTTTAATATTTAAATATATTAATAGTTAAATCCTCTATTTACTTGTTGTGGTTAAAGGTTTTTCCGATTTGAAAATTTACCCGTAAAATCGTCCCCTACCTAGCCTTATTCGAAAATACAAACAACCCCCATTTTCTTTTATCCCATATTTTCTTCACCTACTTCTCTCTCTTCAATGGTGTAACCCCCTGCCTTGTTTTTAAGTTCAAATTAATTTTATAATTTCCTTTTTTTTTTTTTTAAAGGTCTGGTTTATTATCAAATTGTCTAGATGAATTTATATCATTTCATAAAATGGAGTCTGATTGTCGTCTTACATCTTATAGCTTCTCAGCTCTTATCAGTTACCTCCCTTATCGGCTAAGGATTTCTGGTGTCCTCTTTTTAATCTAGATTTAGCCGGTCATGACACGAATTTTCTGTCCTCCTGGTTCGTCTTATAATTTAAACAATTAAATTAAGACATTGATTTTTGTTTCTCCTAACATGGAACCACCTTAATTATCTTACATATTGTGGTTCTTCACTTTTAGTAAATTTAATAAGTATCAATGCGTGTTATTAAGCATTTTCTCCGTAAAACGTATCGGGTCCGGAACAAACTCTTTGACAGTCAATAAACCCGTTGACGTATGAGCCATTTGCTTTCAGAGATGTGATTGCCGAGAGGCGATTAGGCAGAATCCATCATGTCTTAACGGGAAGGAAAACTGTCTGATAACGCAGTTATATATATTTATATGTACATATGTTCAAGTAAATTTAAAACTGACTGTATGATGACTATTTAAGTATTTTGCTTATATATATATATATATATATATATATATATATATATATATATATATATATATATATATATATATATATATATATATATATATATACACACATATATATATATATATATATATATACATATATATATATATATATATATATATATATATATATATATATATATATATATATATATGTATATATATCTGTGCTGAGGTATTATGTACAGTATTTATATTATTCGGACTGTTGTCCCCATCTTTGTTGCCATATTTATTACAAGGATTGGGCCGTTTACGCTCCGGACTTCTTCTTGGAATGTCGAACTGAACCCTTTATTTTGCTCACTCGAGTCACTGGTAAGAAATGGTTGCTGAAAACATTAGGTTTATAATACCCAGAAATTCATAAGCTGTTGTCCTCCAGGACACATGTCACAGTGGATAAAGACGTTGGTTAGATTCAATGAGAGGACACAAACACTGTGAATTAAATAACATGTTCTAGCTCTTTAAGACACGACAATAAAGGATAGCGGCTCCTAACTTGTCGCTCCAAAATGCACCACAAATGTTTAATAATATTGATATCTGGCGATTGGGGAGACCACTACATATGATCTAGCTCACTTTCGTGCTCTTTATACCAATTCTTAACCACTCAAGCGGTATTTATTGGAGCATTATCGTCTTGGGAGATGTAGTCACCATAAGCGGATAAAATCTGGGCCATTGGATGAACATGATCTTCCAAAATGTCCAGGTAAACTTTGCTGTTGATTCTGCTACGCAGTGCAACAATTCGACCGAGGCATTTCCATCATATAACGGCCCAAACTATCACTTATCCACCACCATGTTGCACCTCTTCTGAATGTTGCGAGTGGAGAGAAGAGGTTTCTTACGGCGGTTCTTCTATGCTATCCAGCTTTATGGAGCTCACGACGGACAGTTTTATTAGAAACTGGACTATTCAGATGATTATTCAATTCAGCAATCACTTTGGCCTCAGTAGTCCGATGATTTTTCGCCACATTGCGTTTCAATGCACGTTGGTCCTTGTCAGTAAGTTTGCAAGTCCGGACCGAATTGGTACGGTTGCTAGAGGTTTTACCCTGTTTCTTGAATTGAGTCATTGTTGTTGATATGGTTCTTGAAAAACCAAACAGTTCAGCGACCTTAGTGATCGAGGCTCCTGCCATGCGAGCTCCAAAAATTTGCCCATTTTCGAACTCAGAGAGGTCACGCATTTAGCTTAAATTTTACTAAATTCTAAAAATAATTAAGCCAAAGACAGTAAATTAGATAAATAAACGTATTTACAATAGATATAACCTGGAATTACGAAGCTTCAGTTAAAGTTCTTAATATAATAGGTCTTTGAAATATAGGAGTGGAATTTGCACCTGTTCCAATTATTTTGTCCAACCCCTGTATATATATATATATATATATATATATATGTACATATATATATATGTACATATATATATATATGTATATATATATATATATGTATATATATATGTATATATATATATATATATATATATATATATATATATATATATATATATATATATATATATATATATATTAAATAATCGAAAAATCCAAAATTACCTCATTGGTATAGATTATTCCAAATAATGCGCAATTTTGTGTTATTCGTTTGGTTAGCTCTGTATCAATTTTTCAACTGCTGTCTCTTTCAAATATTTAATTTTAAATTTTCTAGTTACGAAACTGAATGCAATGAATGCAATCCACCATCTGAGTCACATAAAACTAACGCATTGACATTAGTTGAAATATGAATAAATTTTACTAATGAGCTAACTTTGTATTGCTCTGTTATGTAATTTATATGCTTTGTTCCAATAAATATTTTGAGCCCTTTAGTGGATCAGGTTAAAATGTTTGTATTATTAGGATTCACTTGGATTATATACCAACGGATCTATTACCTGTACTATAGCAGTTGTGCCAAGAGGAAAATATCCTGAGAGAGTTCATCTTGGATTCTGCTTTCGCTAAATCCTAGACAGATTGTCGCCTCAAGAGAGATGGATTCATGCCTTTGCAAAGGACAACTGACGAAACCAGAATTTAAATTGTGATCACTTACCAAAGCTTCAGCGCCGTTGGTAGCTTTTCCGATAATCATATATGATCTAGGAAATCCTATTGCTCTGGAGGTCAATTTCGACGTAATAAGAAACGTGCAGAGTAACATATAAGCTTTAAAAATGTCGAAGGTGTTTAAGGTTTGACAAAAAAATCAGGTAGTCATTGTAAATATTACCTTAATAATGAAAATGTGTTTTTTTATGTATTTGTTGTCAACCGGATATCCCATTTCGTTTAGATGCGCTAAAGAGAATTTTGTTGCTTAATATTTTTCCCAAACTATTTTTATTAATAAATGGGAATAAAATGAAATCTATCTATATTCGTAAATTTATCACCAAGACAATTGTCCCTGACTTTAAGGTAAACAAAATCCAGATTCCCTTTGATATATCGACGTTACACTTCATCCGCCTAGAGCCAACGCATAATTCCCCACAAAAAGAAGACAGATAGGATTTAATAATCAATCATTTTATGCCGCTCGGTTGTTGAGAAGCGACATGAGAAATGGTATTTTTTTTCAAAGGCATTTCTAGAAGGATCTGTTCCTCTGTAAACACAAATAGGAACGTGAGTAATTCTTCATGGTTTATACTGATTCCTGTCGCCATGTTCTGGGATTTATCAAAGTCCCCAAGTTCCGCTCCAGGTTCCAATATTGTGTTTTTTGTAAAAAATAGATTCCTGCTACTTGTTCGAATTTTATCTAGAAATAACAAACAAATCTTCATTTTAAACACACACACACACACAATTATATATATATATATATATGGAGTGATAGAATCTGATAGATCTATATAGGTATGAATAGGATTAATAGTCAAATGTATTGTCCTTTAGATTATAGATGTTACATTCAGCACATGAATTCGTAAATTTTCGGTTCGTCTGGTGGTATAATTATAAATATAATGTTTCTGCTTGACTTATTTCACGTGAAGCAAATTCAGAGTCATACCAAATGACGAGGAACAAATGCATATATATATATATATATATATATATATATATATATATATATATATATATATATCGTAGTTTTTACATACGGACGAAAACAAATAATTCGCTACAAAGAAGCATTCTTGTTTCGATGCGGCTGCATCACGACTGGTGGGAACCAAAATCAGATTTTTGGTTCTTATCAGTCGAGATGCATCCGCATCGAAACAAGAATGCATCTTTGTAGTGAGTAAGTCGTTTTTGTAGGTATGTAAAAATTATAATAAATAACTATTGTTCTCCTCTTGGTATCGAGCCCTCTTTAGAATTAATGCTGTGACGTTAGAATTTATATTATTTTCGCTGTCATTAAATTCGTATATATATATATATATATATATATATATATATATATATATATATATATATATATATATATATATATATAATGGTATTAAAATCCATTTTTACACTTTCATAATGCATTTTACCTCACTTTCTTTGTTAACTATTTGTCCATAACTGGGACCCTAACAAGTGCTACCACCCCGGGTTAGGGTGAACCTGGGAACACCAGCAATTAAGAGGTTCGACGCTCCTCAAATCATCCTGATCAGAGTCGTTGGTGCTGGACGTAGTTTATCGTCTTTCCCAGGACGCGGATGTAGTTTATCGTCATACCCAGGACGCGGACGTAGTTTATCGTCATACCCAGGACGCGGACGTAGTTTATCGTCATACCCAGGACGAGGATGTAATTTATCGTCATATCCTGGGCGTGGATGTAGTTTATCGTCATACCCTGGACGGTCAGGACATATTGGAAGAATGAGAGTCAAAAGAAAGCAGAGAATAAATTACATAACTATTTTGTTTACATTGATGACGAATATGGGGATTAGAAAAGATAGCAAAACAACAAACACTGCTAAGAGCTACAAGGGACGGGAAGGTGTAGATAACTTTTATCAGCCACGTCTTGAAGAGACACAACAAATAGTTGACTATCCTAAAAGTTGATTTTAATTGTTCACCGGTCTTTACACAAATTTAACATTTGTCTCTGAAAATACATTCTCGCAAAAGAATATAATCTAAAATGCTGCCAGTAGTTACGTGGCAAAAGATTTTATTCCCAAGGCATCCCCAAGAAGAATTTTTAAAGGAGAGATAATTTTCACGTTTGAATATTTCTTTCGGTGTGTTAGTGTTGGTAAAATACTTGGGAATCGGCGTCCATTGAAGAAACATGGCGCTTCAATTGGTTGACCAGTTACCACCAACACGCAAGTTGCAAATCCAATTGGACGTCAGTGGTTGCCCCGACATGAAATAACACGATCGATTTACCTCCGATTAATATGTGCACACGTGAGAAAAAACCATATGACAGGTTCATAAATGTGAACCCACCCTATAGGGAAAATGATATCACATGCCACCGCGAATTTAAAATCCACGTTCGGAGTAAACCCCGTACAATTGCACCAAATTGCTAAGTGTAATGGCGTCCAGATCTGAATAAAAAAATGAATAATACTTAATCTTTCATTCTGTGTACAATAACGTTTCACTGGAGTACAGGTCGATCAATATTAATTTTATCACTAAAAGAAAGACCTCACGGATACATAACAGCGAGTTGGTGCTACTAGAGAAGAGGTCTATCTCAATATGTCTTGCCCCTCCTCTCACGTGGCCATTAGGTCAGGTGAGGCCTGACATGCTTCAAGTCATGATGAGGGCTAATATGGACATTTATATCTGTCAAATTTTCTAAACACGTGAAACGGGAGATAGAGCACACGTTATATTGAGGTAGACCTCACACTATAGTAGCACCAGCGAGTTTTAGTCTAGTTTATTCAAATTAAAAACTTAAAGGAAAACTGATTGAAAAATATGATTTAACAATAATTATACATAGACAGCAAGAAGAAAAAAAGTACCAAGTCTAGGCTTGATTTGACCTGCTGAGTGCAGGTAACCAACTCGTGCTGGAAGGGAAAAAATATTGAAACAAACTTTAGTCAAATTTACTGATGCATATATGTAAGATGAAAACCCCTTACACTAAAGACACTTTTAAAACTCACATTTCTAAAGATTTGCTTTACCGTAGTAAACATCTGTAATCACTTTCATTTCGTAAGCTTTTCTCTAAGAAATCGATATCTAATCAGTTCAATCAAGGTCCGCGCCATTGGCCACTTAAAGGCGTCTAACAGCTAATCAACAAAGAAAAATTGTAAAAAGCGGAAAACGTTTTCAGTAGCGGACTATTCAATTTGTTATTGGCTAGGTGACCGTCGGTTCGCTTGATTTTTCAAACTTCCGTGATCTATTGATCGAGTTTCGGATATCGATCAATTAAATTGAATGAGAACGGTAAGAGGGTGGAAGCTGATTTTTAGCAGCAAAAATAGCCAATTCCTATTTTTATTCTATCTTTTATTTGTCGGTTTTTCTCGGATTAACCATTGTCCGTATGTTTCTCTCTCTGAATATTTCCTTCTTTCTTAGATTTGCCGTTCAAATTTTCCTTCCATTTTATAAATCACTCCTTGATTTGCTTTTGTGTTTATTTTTTAATTTCGATTCTATCTTTCTCACACTTTGTAATTTTTTCTTTCAATAATTTATTTGTATGTCATTAAGCATCCACATTTATTCCTTCTTGAAATTTCATCTTCTGTTTCTTCTTCTACGCGTTTTTCTCTTTTATTTCTTTTCAATAGTATGGGATTCTTCTCCTTCTTTTCGTTGTATGCTTCTATGCATTTTTATTCATTTCTTCTGGTTAATCGTATGTACTCCTTTCTTCTTCTTCTTCTTCTTCTTCTTCTTCTTCTTCTTCTTCTTTTACTATTACTACTACTACTACTTCTCATTAAGTTATATCTCTGTAACATTAAATTATATTTTTCATCGTCGTCATCATCATCATTGTAATCATAATAATAATAATAATATTAATAATAATAACTATTATTATTATTATTATTATTATTTACGTCCCTTTCCTAACGCTACTGTTTTACTCCCTGCTCTAACCACACTAACTCTCTCCCTCGCCCTCTATTTAACAGCTTTTCCTACTACCCATATTTAACTCCCTGTCCTAATCTCCCTTTTTTACTCCCTTTCCTACTCCCATTATTTAACTGCTTTTCCTACTGCCCATATTTAACTCCTCTTCCTATTCCTTCTATTTCTACTCCCTATATTTAACTCCTCTTCCTACTCCTAATATTTAACTCCTCTTCCTACTCCCATTATTTAACTGCCTTTCCTACTCTCGTTATTTGACTTCATTCCTACTTGCAATATTTTAATGCATTTCCTACCCATACTATTACATTCATTTTCTCACCAATACTATTTTACTCCTTGTCCCACCCACACCACTCAACGGCCTTTTCACTCCCATTATTTTATTGCCTGTCCTTCTCCCACCATTTACCTCCTTTCCCTCCCCACACTAAATAATTGCCTTACTTACTCCCACTATTCAATTGTCTTACCTACTCACCCTAGTTAACTCCCTTTCCTACTCTCACTATTTAACAACCTTTTCTACTCACACTATGTACCTCCCTTTCCTACTCACACAATTTTACACCCTATCATCCTGATTCTACTGAACTCCCTTTCATACTCACACAGTTTTACTCCCATTCCTACCAATAATATTTTAATCTGTCTTTCCACCACGATTAACTCCCTTTCCTACACCAAAATTTCATAATGCCTTTCCTACTCACAATATTTTAATGCCTTTAACCCTCACTACATATCTCTCCTTCCCACCCATACTATTTTACTCCCTGTACTATCCCCACTATTCAAATGCCTTTCCCACTCCCACTATTTAACATTCTTTCATAATATTTGTCCCCTTTCTACTGACCCGATTCTTGCATTCATCGCGTATTCACATTATTTTACCCTATTCCTGCCCATCCCATTTCTTATTCCCAGCACTTTACTTCATAATCTACTCACCTGCGATCTTCTACTTTTTCTTTTCTAACAAATTTTATGACCCTACCTAATTACCTACACTTATACTTCATTCCTTCTTAACTTGATTCTATTCCCTTCCTTCACATTATATTTACTCTTGTTCCTATTCACCCCATTATTACTGTCACTGGTCCTTTCGACTTCTTACATCATTTACTCCCATTTCTAGTTCCGCCATTTTGTTTCTCTTGCTATTTACCTTGTTTTACTCCCCCTTCTACTAACATTTTTTTTTACTTACTAAAATTGTCTTAATTCCCGCCCGACTCACAGCAGTTGATTCCTCTGCATACAAACACGGCTCTTCATTTTCCTCGCTCTCTTCAGGTTTCACATTTATTTTCCTCCAAACATTTCCCATACTTTTTCGGCTAACCCGACA
>OZ038491.1:109631009-109661009 GCA_964036315.1 Acanthosepion esculentum
AAATCTATCTTACATATTTATACGTCTACCATTCGTCCGTGCTTTGAATATTGCTGCCACATCTGGTCTGGTATTCCTGCTGTATATTTAAAGATTCTTGATAAAATGCAAAGATAAAACGTGCAGTATTATTGGACCTGGCCTGTCTTCTCGGCTTCGGCCTCTTTACCCCTGTCGTAACGTAGCTACCCTGGTTCTTTTCTATAATATATTCATGGCAATTGGTCTGATAATCTTTCTGTTAGGTACCTCGATTTTATGAATCTAAGCGCAGTACTAGATAGCCGGAAAGGTCTCATCATTTTATAGTTGAAATGGCTACATATAACCGTTATTGCTATGCTAACAGTTTGTTCAATCGCATTTCCCGCCTTCTTGCCCCCCAGTCAACTTTGATCTTCAAAGATTTAAATGCAATATCAACGATATCTTCTGGCGTCTTAATTAATGTTCTTTTATTGTCCTCTCTCCATAATAGTATTTTTCCTCATATACTCTAACCCTCACTAGCACGTTGCGTCTCAGAGGCTTTATCGCCTAGCATTGGGTGAAATGATTAAAACAAACAAATAATATTATCATAAATTTTAATGCTCACTATATTCTTTGCATAGACGAGATTTATTTTTTTTTATTTTAATCACAAACATTTTTTTTCAAATGTTATTTTTCCAGAAAAATGTGCAAATATGCAACCGCGTTTCTAAGTAACGATTTACTTTAACGTACCATTTGCGATGATAATGTTCTTATTGAGCGAAATGTTGCAAACAAAATAGATAATAAGTTAAAAAGACAACGGGTTTATATAAATTTAATCTTGCTAATTTGTTTGGACATTTCATGCCATTTATATATATATATATATATATATATATATATATATATATATATATAAATGGCATGAAATGTCCAAACAAATTATATATATATATATATATATATATATATATATATATATATATAGATATATATATATATAATATGATATAAAAGGCTCAAACACTAATATTTCATATTACATTGGAATCGTAATTACGATCCAATTCATCAGACCTAAAATCAGACCTACATATTAAAAAAAAAATGAATTCGTAGGTCTGATGAATTGGACCGTGATTACGATTCCAATGTAATAAATTATAACCATGGAATATTAGTGCTTGAGCTTTTTTTTTATTATATTCTTACTCTGTCCTCGACATTGAGTTCTACCTTGATTCTATCCTCTTGAGAATTTATACATATATATATATATATATATATATATATATATATATATATACTTATAATAATCACAATCCAATTTATTCGAATTTGTAGGTCTGATGAATTAGATCGGGATTATGTAATAAATTATAGCCACGGGAATAGCCTTTTATATTATATTCTTACTCTGTCCTGGACATTGAGTTCTGCCTTGATTCTATCCTCTTGGAAATTTATATATATATATATATATATATATATATATATATATATATATATATATATATATATATATATATATATATATATATATGGGGGGGGTGTATACTATCAACCTATATATACTCTGAACCTCAACGTATTTAATAATGGAAATAGAATATTTAAAGTTTTTAGAAAAAAATATGAAGTTACTCACACGAATTCCATCTGCGCTCAATACGTGAAGGCTAAGAATAACCAATTTTATTGAAAAGAACACCAAAATAAAATAGAAACAGTCAAAATACGAGAAAAAATAACAACACCAAACACAACCCTTGTAAGTGGGCGAAAGCGCTTGGGACAACGAATATATATATATATATATATATATATATATATATATATATATATATATATATATATATATATATATATATATATATATGTGTGTGTTTGTGTGTGTGTGTGTGTGTGTGTGTGTGTGTGTGTATTTAGGCAGCAATCCTTCTTTCATGCACATTTCTGTGAAAACGACAGAGAAGGTGCTTTTATTTATTTTTTTATACAATTTCTCATGCGATCTAATAACTTTTTTCTTTTCCGACAGTTTTATATAATTTATCATCCGAAAAGAAAAAAAAAATTATCGCATGAGAAATTGTATAAAAAAATAAATAAAAGCAAGCATCTTGTTTGTCGTTTACAATGAAATGTGCAAATATATATATATATACATATATATATATATATATATATATATATATATATATATATATATATATATATATATATATATATATATATACTATTTATATTTATAATTGAACGCATGGGTACGCATATGTGTCCAAATTCCCTCCAAATCTTTGAAAACACTCACCCAAATTTTGAAATTTGAGATACAGACGAGTTTAATACATCAATACTTATGAATTTATCTCCCTTTCATCTTACTAAAGTTTCCTCTTGATTGTTTTCTTCACGTTTTCGTTAATTTCCGTGGATTTCCGTTGAATCAAACTTTGACCGAGTGACTATTAAGATGTAGGTCAGCTCATCAGTTTCTCCTTCTCTCCGCCTACCCAGGCCCTCCTACCTCCATAATATAATTCCTGTAACGGTGCCTTCTTCGGCTACATCTCCCACCATGTCCCTTTTAACGACTTCCCTCTCTTCTTTCCCAACTAGCCAGTATCCCACTACAAACTGATACCGTAAACAGTTCGGAAATCTCTTGCGGATTTTAAAATTATAATTCGTAGGTGAAAATGATCATTAATTAAGGTATCTTTATTCCAGTTGTAAAGAAGATTTTGGTCTGTTTAATGAAAAATTACCATTGATTGATCTTTTGTGAGTAAATTTTAATATATTTCAAATTCTTTTTTGTTAATAGGACTCGCCTGGATTATACCAACGGATTACTACATATATATATATATATATATATATATATATATATATATATATATATATATATATATAAAGTAACCAAAAATATTCTGTCCCTTTTTTTGATTAGTCATTGAATTAAGTTGAAATATATACGAAATGCGTGTAACAATTGTTTTCAAATTCGGACATCTGGAAGTAGGAACATCAGACGTTATAAAACACACGCGCACCGTGACGGCCATTAGTTATAAGCCGGGCAGCTATGAGAAGGATAGAAGTGTCTAGAGATCTCGTTCGGGGCTGTTTGCTTTACGACTTCAAAGTGGGCTTATCAGCAGCTGCATCAAGTCGCCACATATGTCAAGCGTTTGGGAATAGTGCTGTGGATGAACGTACTGCAAGGCGTTGGTTTTGAAAATTCAAGTCGGGTGATTTGTCTCTCCATGATGAGCCTCGCAGTGGACGACCACAGGTCTTGAATGACGGAGTCCTGAAGGCGGCCATTGAAGAGAACAGTTTGTTGAACTTGCAAGACAGTTCAACGTTTCCGATGAAACAGTTAGACTTCACCTGCACCGCCTAGGTAAGACGTACAAACTGAGCAAGTGGGTTCCGCAAACGCTGTTGGATGTGCACAAGGGACAACGTGTATCGCTGCTTTCTCGCCACTGAACCACATCCTTATTCAATCAAGTGCTTACCAGTGATGAAAAGTGGGTTCTGTACGAAACTCCAAAGCGTTCCAGACATTGGTTGTCTCCTCAGGATGCTGTTCCTCACACCGCAAGACCGCCTATGCACCCATGCAAGATTATTCGTTGTGTCTGGTGGACAGGTCGTCAAGTGATTCATTATGAACTGCTACCAACGGGCCAAACGGTCACTGGAGACCTATATTCACAGCAGTTGAAACGTGTGCAAGCGGCATTGCACCAGAAGGAGCTAGCACTGGTGAATTGCAAAGGTGTGCTTTTTCTCCATGACAACGCCAGGCCGCATACCGTGCCAGTGGTCAGGGATACCATACAGCAACTTGGGTGGGAGACTTTGTACCATCCACCTTATTCACCTGACCTTGCGCCATCCGATTACCACCTCTTCCCCTCTCTGGATAATCATCATCGTGGGAAATCCTTCACCAATGAAGCAGACTTGCGCAAAGCCCTCACGGACATCTTTGCGTCAATACCCCCCGAGTTCTACCGCAAGCGCATTGAACAGCTGGAGACATGTTGGCAGAAGGTGCTGGATGCCGATGGCGATTACTTCGAAGACTAAATATAAGTCTATACGTTTTCTTTTTTTTTCGTTTAAAAACGGACAGAACTTTTTTTGTTTAGCTTGTATATATATATATATATATATATATATATATATATATATATATATATATATATATATATATATATATATATATATATATATATATATAAATACATATGGGAAAACAAGAAAAATATTAAGTGAAAGAAGTACGACAAAGTGGAAACAGACATTACAGTTTCTTCTTTTTATGTTATCAAAAATCTCAGAATACATGTCAGCAGCACCAGATCAGATGTGACAGCTATATTCAAATTAATATCAATACATAACTTGAAAAAGGTTGATAAATCGTAAAAATAAACCAATCAATAAATATAAACTTTTGCAGGAGTGCTGAATATGTTTAGGTTGCTAAATACGTGTCTCCTTGTGAATTTTTCCCACAACAATAATTGCGGACTAGAATGTGAATCCGGTTGATAAATGATTAAAGTAACCACAAAATTTTATACAAGCAGAGGGCAATGTATGTATTAACAAAACGGAGGTTTACACAGACACCAAAAGACTCTTGCGTCAGACAAATGAATGAATACAAAAGAAGAAAACATTCAAACTAGTGAAAGTTTGTGTAGACGTAAGTCCTAGAGATAAGTAAATGAAAGTGAAGTGAAAGCTACGGACGTGCATACGTCCGTGTATGTGTACCATCCCCGGCTTGGTACACTTTAGTCCATGTGCGACCTACCATGTATTATGAGGACGACAGGGAATGTCACTTAGTATTGATAGGCTTAAGGAGTATCTCCTAGTGACTGTTTTTGTGAAGTAAGTAATGTTAATCCCACAACACATATTCAAGAAATGGTGGTGACTTGTAGAATAGCAGTGGATGATTTTATGTTACAAAAACGCCCATGTTCATTTATATTTGTTTACACGGATCCTTTTATAATAAAATATTTTAAAATATTTCGCAGAGATTGCACTTGAAGGGGTTTTCTGTTTTGCATTGATTTGATATTCATTGGAATTTTGTACGTGTGCATAAAAAATTAAACGTAATAATCATCGGACTCAGATCTTAATACATTTCTTTATGTTTCATCGTAGCTCGCATATTATTTGTCAAGTATCTACGTCAATATCTCAATTTATAACAATTCAACACGACCCTAGAAAAATAAGAACGTCAAATAACACCAATACGTATATTTTGTCAGTTCATAAATCAGACTGACATTTACGGAGAATTTAATATTTTATTAAAAAATTCTCAGAAGCGACTTGATGAAAGTAGCAACGAATTTTCACCGGGTTTTTTTCAGCCCGGGTAAAAAAGAGGATTATCAATTCCTGATTTGAAATCCGAGCAAGAGTCAGTTATTTATAAGCTTTCCATTATACAATAAACCGATCCTCATTTCTTTGACCAAATGACGGTTGGTCTAATCAGATCTCCAAAAAATTCATCAGTGTCACTATAGAGAACAGACATTGTTTTCTTGACACGCAATTTCAGATTCATTTTTTCATGCTGTGAAGTTTTTACTTCTTTCATTCTATTTGAAACTCATTATATGTTTCTGGTAAATCTCACATCCTAATTCTAGATTCTTCTTCTTCCTACATTTTCCTCATTTTTATATTCTTATTCTTCTTACCTCGGCTTATCAGGATTACGGTGTTTTCCGCTCATTCTTTTCCTTGTGTTTTTAATTTCTTTTCCACTTATCTTTCTTTCTTTCTTTCTTATTTTTCTTTTTTTATTCCATTCTTTCTTTTTCTCTGACTGTCTTTCTCTTCTTTTATTTCTTTTTTTAGTTTTCACGTTTTGTTACATCTTTCTTTCTTTTGCTTCTTTCTTTATTTTTATTTACTTCTTTCTTTCTTTCTTTCTTTCTTTCTACTCTTTTTCCATTCATTCCTTCTTTTTCTCGTTTAATTCTTTCATTCTTTTCCTTCGTTCTTCAGGTTCTTTTTTTCTTTTTTCTTTCTCTTTTTCTTTTTTTTTTTTTTGTTTCTTTTTCTGTCTTTCTCCTCTCTTCTTTAATTCCTCCTTCCGTTTATTTTTTCTTTCTTTTTCGCTTTCTCTTGCTTCTTTCTTTTCATTCTCTCTTTACTTGACGTCTTTTCTTTCTTTCTTTGTTTCTTTCTCTCTTTCTTTCTTTCTTTGTTTCTTTCTCTCTTTCTTTCTTTCTTTGTTTCTTTCTCTCTTTCTTTCTTTCTTTTTTTCTTTCTCTAACTATACTTTTTCTAATTCGGTTACCAATAATTTTTTGCCCATTTGTTCTTCCTCTTTTTACTATTCTCTCTCTCTTATTTTTCTTCTCAGTATCTCTCTTTCTCATCACATTCTCCTACAGTCTCCTTCGCCTCTTCCCTCACTTATTACTTCTTTACATTCGTCTGTGATTTTACGTCTCTTTTTTCTCTATCATCTTCATAGTTGTTCATTTTATGCTTTGATTTCTTCGACTACAATAAATAATTCTTCTTCTTCTTCTTCTTCTTCTTCTTCTTCTTCTTCTTCTTCTTCTTCTTCTTCTTCTTCTTCTTCTTCTTCTTCTTCTATTCCGACATTTTCTTTTCTTGTATTTTAATAGATTTCATTTATTTCTTTAGCCTTCCACTTATTTCTAACTCAGTCTCTTAATTCGAAATTCTTAGCTGCATTCCTTTTTATATGTTTCCATGTCTTTCTTGACAACATTTTTTCCAACGCACCCTTTTTCTTTTTTCCATGCCGACTTCATCCGATCTTCTCTGTTCTGAAACCTCCCGAAGCTTTCTAAAAATACAGCCTTCGAAGACTTAGTCAAAAATACTCATCTTGTCTTTTAAGCTCACCGAAATAACAAGACTTCGACTCTTAAGCTGCGCTGTCACAAAAAAAACGCGACCATGTCTGATAGAACCGTAACCATTCCCGAAGAAAATCTCCCTCGACGACATCTGAATCATATGTGTTTCTTCCTATTTTGCTTTTAAGCCATACATAACAAATATTTTTCCATCGTTTCAATCCGCACCATCTTGTATTGTTCAGGACGATCGCAATAAAATTATAAGTTGGCACTGTTTGAACACAATCAATAGTATACTATGAGGAAATTCATTTTAGGTAGATATAGTCAGACAGGAAGCAATTGCCTCCCATGGGTAGTATTTCAAATCTAATAGAAGAGGAACTTCAGACACATAAAATAGACATCTGTTGATCTCGCAAGATAAAGCTAGCGCTTATTTGGTCAAAATCCAGTTCTGAATGAGACTACAATGTCATCTGTAGGGTGAAGGCCCCGGTGAGAGCACATGGAATCTATGAGCTGCCTAGACTACATACCCCTAACTCTTGGCCGTATCAATAAGATCCAAAGGATTACAAAGCATATATATATATATATATATATATATATATATATATATTATGAAATGCACAAAGATTATTTTGAAGACATTTTTATGTTTATACATTCTTTTTATAGATACAAATATTTAAGTAAATGCTCTGTTTTTATAATAAACAGTATTTATCACATTTAGGGGCTTGAATGTCCGAGAAATTTTTATAGAAAATATTCGCCGTCCGACTGTAATCGAACCTGTATCCTATACGCAACCGTCATTTAGCCTGCCGTGCTCTTAACCGATCGAGCCACAGAGGATCGTTCGGTTAGCAAGGTCGATTTTACTGCCTTTAAACTTCAATCTTCCATGAATATATATTTCCATACCTGATGATGTCTGTATGCACAGATGAAAGCTTGAAAAAAATTAAAAAGACCTCATGCAACTGGAATTTATAAACAGGGATCATAACATTCATCTACAGGTTCGGGATTAATGTCATTTATTAAATTTGTTTGCGAAGATGGATTCTCGCCATTTATATCATTAACTTCAATATCTGTTTTTTGTATGAATGATTCATGTAATTTAAATTGAACTGCACCACATATTTGATATTAAAATAACTGATCCGACGTGCAATTTTCGGATAAGTGTGACATTCCTCTATTTATTGAACAATTTAGTTCATGCCACATTGACTGAAAAACCTACCAGTACAAAATAATTCTCCTATTACCATATTAGTACAAAAATGCTTAATCTTAAAATTTATAAATTCAACCCCCGCGTTGCGACAGCACGCTCCTATATTTAACAATAACCCATTTCTAAAAACATATTTCGGATTACATCTATTCTTTTGTTGCCCTGTTATTACCTGGATGTAAAAAACAAATCTATTTCGATACCTGATGATGTCTCTATGCACAGATGAAAGCTTGTAAAAAAATAAAAAAAGACCTTATGCAACTGGAATTTATAAACAGGGATCATAATATTCATCTACAGGGTCGGGGTTAATGTCATTTATTAAATTTGTTTGCGAAGATGGATTCTCGGCATTTATATAATTAACTTCAATATCTTTTTTTTATATGAATGATTCATGTAAGATATATATATATATATATATATATATATATATATATATATATATATATATATATATATATATATATATATATATATATATTATTTATTTATTTATTTCTGTGAAGAAATATAGTCTTAAGACGTGGTATATTTATGGGATAAAGAGCTCAATATCAGATATAGAGTGTGTGTAAATATAAAAGTGAACATAGAAGTCAAAACTTAGTGGTGACAGTCTGTTTCATGCTATATGCAATCGTCAGGCCTCTCTCACTATATATATATATATATATATATATATATATATATATATATATATATATATATATATATATATATATATCTTGAACAATAAAAAGATTTAAAAATTAAAATTATAGACAAACTTGGTTGTATATCAATATTTTTTGTCTTATTACTTAAATTAGCTTCCTCGACTCGTTTCGACTTGAATGGCTATCATCAGGAGAAAAATCCTTGCTTGTTTGTAGCAGTGAACTACAGGAGGGAATGACTGTCTTTGAAGTGAATTTTGTCTGCAATTTTCATTTGTTTTTTATCGTTAATTTTTGGTCAATTCTTGTTTTGGTTAAACTGCCTTTTTCAATTTTTTTTTAATAAGTTCTGGGAGATTCATGAATTTCAGACTTACCTCCTTAGTCATTTTGACAGATTTATTGGTTGCTGAGAAGGTGATGTATGTGTTAAGTGTCTTTTATCTTTTATTTTTTATTTGGGTTGGGTCGTGTGTGATGTGTGTATGTGTATATATTTGTGTGAGTGTGTGTATGTGGGAGACCTCAACACCTCTCCAAGAGTAGTTGAGAATGTAGGCGGAGGTTGATCTATGAGCTTATATATTAATTCTATCTGTGTTGTTTAGTTTGTTATTTTAGACTAGACAAAATGTTTTGAGGCGCAAAATACATTTGTATCAATGTTCCTCTAGTAGTTTTCTAAGGATGGCTCTTGTTTCTATTAATTTCAATGATAGTTAATTTTGCATAGCTATTGTAATCATGTTTTTTCTATGTCGAAATGTTATTTTATAGCTAATAGTCTTTCGTGGGGAGCCGATTTGATCCGATTCGGAAAATTATTAATTCTGCAGTGAAATGGCCATTCAGATTTTCCCGAATATTGTTTTGGGCACAGTGTGCATTATAATAGGTAAATTATAATATGACTTCTACAGTTAGATTTGTGGTAGATTTTGAAAGTAGTTTTAGTGAATGAGATGGTGAATTGGTATTTCTAGTGTAGTTACACTACACTACACACACATACACACACACACACACACACACATATATATATATATATATATATATATATATATATATTGTCATCCACAGACAGACTGTTTCGCTGTATCACAGCTCATCAGTGTGTCTAGACGTCCGGTTGACTCTGGTTATAATCGAAAACCGGCTGAATTGGCGTCTGTCGGAAATTTTACCCTGAAGCCGTTGGCGCACGGCAGAGAAGAAGGTGAATTTAAGCGTATTTATTTTTAGATAAACACAGAGTGACTGAGAGAACTCGATTCGATTTACCGAAGAGTCTTGCATTATTAGCCGTAATAGTCACTGTTTACAAACCCATACATCCTCCCCAGAGAGCTCAACCGAAATATTTTTTTCAGGAGCATATATATTGTCATATATATATATATATATATATATATATATATATATATATATATATATATATATATATATAGAAATAAAATATGTGGTGCTGTTCAATTTATATTACATGAATCATTCATGCAAAAAGCAGATTAGTGAAGTTAATGATATAAATGGCGAGAATACATCTTCCAAACAAATTTATTTAAATACATTAACCCACGAACCTCTAGATGAATGTTTTGATCCCTGTTTTTAATAAATTCCAATTGCATAAGGTCTTTTTTTACAAGCTTTCGTCTGTTCCTACAGACATCATCAGGTATGGAAGCCCATTTGTTTTTTACATTCAGGCAATAACAGGACAACGAAAGATTAGATGTAATCCGAAATATGTTTTTTTTAGAAAGGTGTTCTTGTTAACTGTAAGAATGTTTTGGAGAGTGCGGTCGCAACGCTGTGATTGAATTTTTTAAAATTTAAGATTGTGCGTTTTTGTACTAATATGGTAATAGGAGAATTCTTTTTTAGTAGTAGGTTTTTTCAGTCGATGTAGCATGAACTAAACTGTTCAATAACTAGAGGAAAGTCACACTTATTTTCCGAGAGTTGCACGTCGAATCAGTACTTTTAATATCAAATATGTGGTGCAGTTCAATATATAATACATGAATCATTACTATATTCTGCTTTTTGTATGAATGATTCATGTAATATATATATATATATATATATATGTATATATATATATATATATATATATATATATATATATATATATATATATATATATATATATATATCCGATGCAATGAGGACGAAAATAATATATAAATTCTAACGTTTACGGCATTAATTCAAATGAGGGCTCGATACCGATAGTAGAACAACAATTATAGACAAAAACAGTTTACTCACTACAAAGATGTAACTTCGTTTCAGTGCATTTCAATTGCACTTCGACTAGTAAGAACCAAAATGTTTATGGACGAATGGTTCTGTACATAACCAGGTTGGTTCTCACCAGTCGAAATGCAATTAAAATGAACTGAAAAGAAGTTACATCTTTGTAGTGAGTAAACTGTCTCTCTCTCTCCCTCTCTCTCTCTCTCTATATATATATATACATATTTATACATACATATATATATATATTTATATATATATATATATATATATATATATATATATATATATATATATATATATATATATATATATATAGTAAATGATGGATAGCGAGAAAATTAATTATTTAAAACTTTTTTTTCCTACGTATTGTTAAAATAATTAACTAGGTACAAAACACTGGAATATGTATTGAATAATGTCTTGTCAAACCGATCCGTTGGCAGATTTATGTTATGAACACAAAAAATATAGTATTTTGAAAACCGCTGTCGACGCTGACTGATCCGTTTTTCTCGTGACACGCGGCCTGTTGTCCGTATATTGTTTAAATAAGTCTAGCATTCGCCCATGCTTAAAAAATTTGCTGGCACATAATACCCGGTGCTTCTGATGAAACGAAGAGAAAAAAAAAACAGTAATAGTATTTGCCTCGATCTGATGTTACTGTTTCAGTCCATTTCCCAACACAGTAAGGTTGCCTTACTTTGCCTTTTTCTATAAATAGTCCATGCTAATTCTCACTATAGTACCTACACTCCTTGAATTTGATCAGAATACTAGACTGGCAACGTGATCTTACCAATTTCCAGTTGCACTGGCAAGATGTAACCGTAAATTCTATACTCACGGATTATTATCTCGCATTTGTAGCTTGTTGAACTCCCTTCCGGTCCAATCCTTTGCAGCCAGCTTTCATCTTCAAAGTAATAAATGTAATATCAATTGCTATCAAATGACCCCCCTGTTTATTCTCCCTCTGTTCTCACCCTTTAGCAATGTTCCTGTTTCTAAATCTTCCACACCCAGTAAACCCTTATGTTTCATTGGTTGTAAAGCCAAAGCGTCATATGGGTTTACTGGGTTTTAAAAATGATACAATGAGACATGAGTGTTTAATGGGTTTTAAGAAAGAAACAATGAGACATAAGGTTTTACTGCGTTATAAAATGATACAACGGGACATAAGGTTTTACTGCATTTTAAAAATGATACAATGAGACATAAATGTTTACTGGGTTTTACAAATGAGACATAAGGTTTTACTGGTTTTGAAAAGTTATCTGTTGTTAAAACCATGATATATATATATATATATATATATATATATATATATATATATATATATATATATATATATATTAAATAAAACTATTTTAGAATATGCAAACATGCTTATAGTAAAACATATATATATATTTCTTGGTTTTCAGAAAGGTAGCTTTTTAGTTTGTAAAGCAAAAATGGCCAGTCTAATTATATATTACATATATGAGAAATCGTGTGGCCTAAATCTAAATTATACAAAAAGATACAAACGAACATATGGCGTCTATGCAAAAACACCCTATCCTAGTAAAACCCCGGATATTCTTTGGGTTGAGGTTATGTATTGATATATTATACAGTGGCTTCGATATTCAGCGGTTTAGACCATATCTATTTTAACTACTGGGACTCGTGGTTTATCTCAAATAGTGTTTCTCTTGCTGCAGCAGCTGCAATAATTTATTTGATTCTTACTTATCTTCTCGAGGGAATTTCAGGACACGCACCTGTCAATTCGATGTGATAGACTGAAATCTGTTATCATGTCAACAAATCTCCCTGGGCAATTGTAGAATTCGCAAACAAAAATCATTCCTGATGATGGCGATTAGTCTTTCCATCTTGTGTCCTGGAACATTCACACATTGGCCGGACCCAGGAAAGCACGAGGTCATGTCGATTTGGACAAGGGCCATTTATTTGAGGCAAAGTGCAATTCTGTTATCATTCATCTACGTGTCACGTTAAGTGTTCTTCGAAGAGAATTTCAGGATTTATAGCACTCAGTCATGCCTTAAGATAACGGCCTATTATTCTGCCCAGAAAAGGTGTATCACGCAAGAAGAGATCATAAAATAGATAGCCCATTCTCAGAAGACTTTAAAACCAATTTCGCTACGCTTGAGACAATATATGTTACTTTATGAATATATTTTAATTGTCCACAAATAAACAATTTCGTAAATTGAATGTACAGTGTTTCCTGGAATCATATATATATATATATATATATATATATATATATATATATATATATATATATATATATATATATATATTGTGCAAGTTTCATTAAATAATATAGACAAGTTTTGTCTATTTATTTTAAGTAAATTTCTTTCATATTGTCTGATAAGCTTAATGACATTATCATTGAAAGATAAAAGAAAAAAACCATATTGATACATGTTTTTTTTTTAATCCTATCTAAGCTTTCGGCTTACATAAGCCATTATGAAAGATGACATTTGCATTTCAATATATTAAACAATACACGGACAAAACAATAATTATAGTCTGGAAGCAAAAATCGCACCGCAGCTCATAATTCTCGAATTCACTCTCGCATTTGTCATGTGTGACGTCATGAGCAGCGGGGCGATTTTCGCTTCCAGCGTTTTATATGCACGTGGTTATCGTTGCTTGGGAATCATCCATGTAACAGAAACAGACTATCATCACTTTCTTGTCCGTGTATTGCTTAATATATTGTATTCTAATTGTCATCTTTGATAATGGCTCATGCAAGCCGAGGGCTTAGATTGGATTAAAAAATATGTATCAATATTGTGATTTTCTTTCTTCGTCTGATGATAATGTTCTTAAGCTTATGAGACGATATGAAAAGAATTTACATAAAATAGACAACACGTGTCTATATTATTTAATGAAACATGTGTGAATGAAAATTGCTGCCTAAATACACACACAATATATATATATATATATATATATATATATATATATATATATATATATATATATATGCTAGTTGAAACGCTGTTACATAATGAAAATCTATTAAACATCATAAAGAACCAAATGCTTGGTGACTTTCTAAGAATATCTTAGATGTAGCATAATGTCGAAAGCATGAAGCCCACAGTGAGGATCGAATTCACTATAGGTTTGGCCATTGATTTCTAAGGGCTGTCAATTTGACGACCGGTTTTGGTCCGTAATTTCGCACCAGGACGCTAATTCTGTATGGATCTCACGGTGGGTTTTTGGAAGTGAATGGGATTTGATTGGAGCCTTTCGTATTGTCTCGCTCCATTTTTCAATGTTGTCTGCTTTCTCCTTTGCTATGCGTTCTTGCGTTGGAATCTTTCCTTCGCAAGTTAAAGACGAATCCGTTCCGACGCAGAATCTCATTACCAGGTGCTACCAACACGGCCATGTACTCCGACGAAGTTTTCAGTTCTTGTATCGAGCAGATCCTTGATTGGCGAAGTCGGCAAATAAATCAGTGTTTACGAGATGGCGACAGGGGCCAAAATCAATTGTGATAAGTCCGCTCGTTTTCGGTTGGGTGTGCGTAAAGGATTTTCTCTTCCCGAACCATAGCTCTGGGCGGATGGTTCGGTCAACGTACTTGGCGTTTCGTTCAGTCTCGATCTCTTGCTGGAAATGAATTGGCCGGAAGTTCTGGAGAAGTCGGAGAAATCTTTCCGGAAAGAGGAGGGCGAAACTATGTGCCTCACACATCTACCCGATTCTCCTTTACCGACACTACCTATACCTGTTTTTGTCTAATTTCATTAGTAAGGCTCTTGTTCGCCTTCTTGTGGAGAGGCAAGGCCTCCAATGTACTTCGGAAGATCTGTTAGCTCCACCCCTCCGAAGGAGGTCTCGGTATGCCTCGTGTTAAGACTCGTCAACATACGCTTCGCATCGCATTCTTAGATCGAATGTGTCAGCAACTAGATGCTGAAGGAGAATTCTGGATGAATGTCGCCCGTATGAAATTCCCATCTCTGAGAAGTGTCCCCCAGTTTACCCCGAAGTGAGCGATTCGTCTAGCGAGAATGTCGGATTTCTTTGAAACACTTGTTAGGGCGACGGATGGACTCTCCGATGTCCAGGAGTTGTCCCGTAGGGCATTATATTACGTGTTAGGAAGTTGGTACAAGGTGATGTGATAGACGAGCTTGCTCTTACAACGCAGGAGGTTCGCTGAATATGGCCTTTGGCGCCTACGTTGAAATGGCTCAATAATCACTCATCTGGCTGGTGATTAGATACGCCATCTGGGTCGGCAAAAAACTGCTCGGTGAACCTGGAAAAAACTCCAAACTGCGTCGCTGTGATGAGAAGGTGCAGAATTCTTTCACTGTAGGCTCGAAGTCCCGTTGGGAATGTTTAGAAAATATCATGCTTCGCATGCTGCGCGAATAGTTTTTCGTCCTCGAGGCCAGTTCTGTCTGTAGAAATGTGGTGCCATCGGTGTCGAAGTCTGAACACTTTGTGTTCTTTTGTTTGCTAGGCGTTATGAGAATGGTGATATGGAGGACACGTCAGAAGGAATTCTATGGGGGCGAAAAGTTCACCTCTTCCCACTGATCTTGTTCTTTAAGCATCAGCTTAAAGTGAAGATTAGGACGGAAAGGCAGCCGGTTTCTCCATCGGAATGTGGCAAAAGGTGGGCGAGTATTGCGCGTCTGTATCGAATAAGATGGGTTGATTTAGGGTGGCACTTTAATACCGGTCAGCCATTAGGATATTGGTCTAACTGCACTGAAAATTGGTAACCTGGTCCAAAATTATGTAAACTTAGGGCTGTTTATTGTTTTAGTTTCTTCTTTCAAAATCTACTTAGCTACAGGATCCAAGATCATTGGCCTCTTACAATTCTGCTCTTAATTTCTTTAGTTTAATTCTCCCTACGCTTCCATATTAAGCGACTAGCGATGTAAGTTCTCTGGTGGATACGGGACGCCTTTCGTTTTTCGGGTGTGATTTGTTGTTGTGTTTGACTGTGTGTTTGAGTGAGTGGCTGGACGAATGAGGGTTTTATATTATTAAAGTCCTGCATTAATTTCACCCAGTTACCTGATGTTTATGCCACAATGACACATTCTGGCCTTTTCTTAGTAACAATACTATATTTAGTTTCTTTTAAATAGATTATGTCATATTGTAAATACACACTGTGTTTTCGATTTTAAATTGCAGTTTTATTCACCCGATCAGAGAAGAATTGCACATATGGGCACTAGTTAGGGCTTCATAGAATTTCCGAGGCATTTTAGTGAGTGTTGTAAGAATGGTAAGTAAGAATGTGTTGTTTTGGTGTGAGGAATATTGCAATATGTTCAGGTCAGTAAGTGTAGCTAGCTAAGTTTAATTATAAAAAAGAAACCCATTCTTTTCACATTCCTGCTTATTATTAATTTTGTCTGTACCTCATTTTCCAACACCCTGTATCCTCCTTCTGTCTTAGTGGCCTTATTGCCTTTCATGGGGTGACATTGATTTAAAAAAAACAACTACAACAATATATGAAACAGGAAGCAATACAAAGCGATGCAAGGCCGAAATTATGGTGCTCGCAGTGTGGCTCGAACTCATTATTCAATCGTGATTAATGTAACGGGACAAGATTGTTAACCATTACATCATATCAAAGTGACAACTGAGTTAACACATGAAATAAACAAAACACTGCCAATAACTGAATGTATGCTCGGATATTCATAAAGCGCCAAGACTTCCGAAAAAATTTAACAAGGGGTTTTCATGTGAAAATGTATCTTGAATTAGGTAATTCAAAAATATCCACAAGATTATTAATATTTTCTTTGTATTGGTGAACTAATTAGGCTAATGAAGAATGTCTTGAAATGTTGCAGGTTCTTAGTTCCCCCACATCGTGCATCTACATCACGCATCAGATATTTGAGAACACATCATTAGAAAGTGACCAACTTTGACGAAAAGTCATGTTTCTAAAAGTTGCTCAGCGCTAAATTCAGAAATAAGTGAATTTAGCTATCATGATTCTTGCACAAAACTAAACAATCATCGTAGGATGAACGAAATGTTTGCCCGACTGTCCAACATAAATTTGTCAGCGTGTTAAGTAGAATGCAGTAGCTTTGCGGTTAGAGTCAAGAGGAATTTTATTCCAAGCTTCAGTTATGTTCCGATTCAATGAATCAATATCGCCGGTGGTTTTGCGAGTGAGTTAGGCGTATACTCCAGCTATAATAAACCATAAAACTCAGATTTGGGATTTAGGGTGGCCACTGTGATGGAGCAATTATAGCTGTTTTTTTTTTCTCAACGAATAAAATCGCCGCTTTTTTACTGGGCACTCTGTATATTCATCCTTGCCATGGTGATGAAAGGTCTGGCGTTTCATGTTGCTTTAGCCGTGATTTCCGCATTTCTAAATGTAGTGATGTCCTCTGGGTTTAAAATAGGACAAGAGCTGCAGTCCAGAATGTCACTTCAGCTACTCAACGGTCAAACATTGTAACGTTAAGCATGTCCAGTCATGACGTTATCAAGAAACATAAGTGCAGTGCAGAAAGATATTATACACGAGAGGGCAGTTTATATATCGGAGAATCATGCTAAATATATTGAAGTATTTTCCCGATCATATTAACTCTGAAATTAGACCGACATGCTGTCCAGATTAAAAACAAAATCATGTCTGGGAAAGACAAACAAGTATACTGATAATACGAAGGACACACTCAGGGCTGCCATGCGGTAGACAGTTTTAGTTCCACGTGCCATGTTTGATGGATGTCGGTTATCAGTTAACTCCTGCGAATTTTCCCTCTGAAAAGGCAGTGGAGAACTTTCAGAGGGAAAATTCGCTGGAGATAACTGATAACCGACATCCATCAAACATGGCACGTGGAACTAGAACAGTCTACCCTAGTGATCGAAACAAAGGGTTCGGTTCGAAATTCCAACCACCTGAAGAAGGCCGGAGCGTACAACAGCCGAAACGTTGTGACAAATACGGCGACAAAAATGAGGACAATAGTCCGACTAATGTAAATACTGTACATAATACATCATCTCAGAAATATAGATAGACGTAATAATATATGTAGTAAATTCTGTAAAAAAAGTATTTGTATTTATCTGCTAACAAGATTATTTCAAATGCAAATTCCTTCTCAAACACCTGATTCACTCAGTATATATCATCATTTGGAGTCAGTGACCTGGGTTGTGTTACTAATTATGCACTGGTTGCTGATAGAGCCGAAGCAGTTCGAATCAAATGGGGTGCAGTGTAAAAAGTAGATGAAAGAAGACAGGCCGTCAGTACGGCGTGGGTGATGAAAGTAAGACGCGGTCATGACAGACAAGCTGTCAGTGTACATAAATGTATGGTCCAATCGTATTATATTGCAGCTATTTTAACGCCAGGCAGAGGTGAAAGGAAAAAACAAAACAAAATAAAATAAACGATAAAGGAAATGAAAAGTTTGTGGAGCGTGCTGTCAAGACGAACGCGTGCCGATAAAAGAAAAGCGAACTGGATGCGAAGAAGAAGAAGAAGAAGAGGAAGAAGAAGAGGAGGAGGAGGAAGAAGAAGAGGAATATAGAAAGGAAGAGGGGGAAGAAGAAGAAAACAAAGAAGAATATAGCAGAGGAAGAAGAAGAAGCAACAGAAGAAGCAGCAGAAGAAGAAGCAACAGCAGCAGCAGATGATGAAGAAGAAGAAGAAGGACATGCAGCATAGCAGTAGCAACAGCAGAAGAAGAAGAAGAAGAAGAAGAAGAAGAAGAAGAAGAAGAAGAAGAAGAAGAATATAGCAAGGAAGAGGAGGAGGAAGAAGAAAACAAAGAAGAATACAGCAGAGGAGGAAGAAGTAGAAGAAGAAGCAGCAGAAGAAGAAGCAACAGCAGCAGCAGATGATGATGAAGAAGAAGAATATGAATAAAAAGAACAATCAGCACAGCAGCAGCAGCAGTACGAGAAAGAGAAGAAAACAAAGAAGAAGAAGAAGAAGAAGAAGAAGAAGAAGAGGAATATAGCAAGGAAGAGGGAGAAGAAGAAGAAGATAACAAAGAAGAATACACCAACGAAGAAGGCAGCAACGAAGAAGAAGAATAAAACAAAGAAGAATACGGTAACAAGGAGGGTGAAAAACTAAAGGAAGACAATGACAGAAAAGAAGAAGAAGCAGAAGAAGAAGAAGAAGAAGAAAAAGAGGCAGAAATAGAAGAAGAATATGAAGAAGAAGCAGCAGAAGAAGAAGTAACAGCAGCAGCATAGGAAGAAGAAGCAGAAGAATAAGTACAGCAGTGCAGAAGAAGGAAAAGAAGAAAAAGAATCAACAAAAAATCAAAAAGAACAAAAGGCCACGAAGCAGTAGATTCAGTTAAGACAAAAGTAAGAAAAATTCTAACTTGATTAAGAAAAGGAAAAACAAAAGAAAAAAGAAGAAAATAAGTAAAATGAGTAATAAAACAAAAATGTCGAACATATCACGGAAAGTTGGCTGGTTGTACGCAATCTGATTTTATTTTTGAATATAATAATCCTCTAGTGTTACAACTCTTACTAATTAACCCATACCTGTGGGGAAGATGTGGAATCATATCAAGGCTATTTGCGCGTAAAGCAGTGTAACGAACGTAACCGGAATTGGAACTCGACACAATTCCGCGCGATTACCC
This sequence comes from Acanthosepion esculentum, assembly GCA_964036315.1. NCBI lineage: Eukaryota > Metazoa > Mollusca > Cephalopoda > Sepiida > Sepiidae > Acanthosepion > Acanthosepion esculentum. The sequence continues at coordinate 109,650,769 of OZ038491.1, forward strand.
ATTATACCGCACGCAAAACTAATCTTAAAATATCTAGTATTTCTAAGGGGTCACCCATATAGTTACTGATTACATTCGGCGTTGCTTAACTTTGATGATCATAGGGGAACCAATTGCTAAAACAAGAAAGAAGAAGAAACAATGTTCAAAATAATACAATAAAATCAATTGTAAGAAAAGCGAAAGGAGAAGACGATAAACATTCTAGGATGTTGATAAAGATGGAAACGGTGCTTTCAAATTAAGACGCATTCGAAATTAAGAACAAGAAAAGGAGAAAAAAATTAAAACAATCAAAAATGAATAAAAAAGAAGTAAAAGAAAAGAATAAAAGAAGCGGGGGGGAAAGCAGCGGGGAAAGAACTAGACAAAAAGATCGATGAGGTGAAAGATAATCGATAAAGAAAGTGACTTTGACCAAAGTGATAATCAGGATGAATGAACGTGTGTCCGTTGAAAGAAACAGCATCCATTTATGTACCTCACGAAAATGGAATGATTCTAATTCATACCTGAATCCTTCATATGAATCTAGGTTTGTGTTCACCCTTAATATTTACTATTATTCTCTATGCAATGTCCTCATTTGGATTATGGGGGTTGCCGGTGATTGTCGACAGCTAAGATTAGACTAAGGTTAGTCGGAAATAAAACTAGTTCAAAACTGGAAGACAGCATTCAGGTAATCTTCACGAAAGCAATGAGAGTCCCTACCTCAAAAGTCAGAATTTGAAATCATGACCTTTTAATGGGCTCAACCCTCCTGGCTTCGTTGCCATGTGAGAAAGTATGGCAGTTATGATGCTCTCAATTGTAAATCGGATTTGTAGGATGCGTAGGAGATGTTTTCGCGCGACATACGTCTGATTGTTGATTCGAACCAAAGATTATTGCCGATGAGAGCAAGGTCTGGCCGGTTTTTTTTTCTGGCCACCCAAGACCCATATTTGCAAGAGTCCTGGTACTGATATCTTGACCACAAAAGATTAAGTGATATTGACAGAGAATTCAATTTCGTTTTATGTAGGCTTGCGATAAAAGCAACGAGATGTATCATCGAGAAAAGTCGATGCTTCCATGGTGAAGCAAAAAAAATATTCAAATGCCTGAATCATTATCTCTCTCTCTCATTATATATATATATATATATATATATATATATATATATATATATATATATATATATATATATATAATTAAGTAATTCATCGAGTCTGAAACCTCTTGTTTATTTCTTGTTAATTATTTTTAATAATATATTTAATTTATATTTAATTATATTTAATAATATTAATATTATATTTAATATTTAATGATCTGAAATTGTTTATTTTATTTCTTGTTTATTTCTTTCTTAATTTTACTTATATATAAAAATTTCATATTGTCTTTGTTATCTCAGTGAATGCGAAATACAATAACAATAATAATAATAATAATAATAATAATAATAATAATAATAATAATAATAATAATAATGGCAGACATACATCCTGTTTCCAATAGAGCAAACAAATAGACATATTTGTAGTTTACACTCGAATCAAAAAGGTAAATCTACACAAGTCTGATAAAGCTCGTCTTGGGTTTTGTTTACATAATATAAATATGATTGTACTTCCCACCGTTGGGCAAATTAATTGAACCAAAACGAATAATTGTGTTACTATTTTCTTATTCTCATACTTTCCAAATGAAGCATAATTCAGTGCAAATGTTAGTACTTCCTATGTTCATTTCACGAAGTTATTCTTTTCAGATTGACCACAGATTCTCGATTAGAATTAAATCATGAGAGTTTCCGCACCAGCCTATAGTACTTTGATTTTCTTACTGGTAAGGCCTGCCAGTATATTCGTCCAGCATTACAATTTTCGTATGCTTTTTTGCAGTAACGCCTGTCGCAGACAATTGTCGGACAACAAATTGACAGTTGAGACAATAGTGTTTTGACGTGATAAAAATCTGATGCAATCACAGATGATACAATATTTTTCAAGACCAAACAAGCTTCATCATACACCCCCGAAATAGATGTATGTTAATGCGCAACCCTGCAAATCACCTAATCTGAGGAGAAGTAGAAATCGAATACACCCTGTCACTCCAGTGGGTCTAAAACTAACCGTATGGTGAAAGAAAGGTAACTAAATCGGTTGTTTCAATTAATTTGCACAAGGGTGTAGGTTCACTTTACACTTCATCAAGTAGACATAGTTTCTGGTTTGCTAAAGAATAGAAATGACAGATATTGTTTCATTTTACAATAAAGAAGAAGCTTGTTCGATTTTCCACTAAAAGCGAAGCTTGTTCCGTTTTACACTAAAAAGAAGCTTGTTCCATTTTAAACTGAAAAAGAAGCTTGTTCCGTTTTACACTGAAAAAGAAGCTTGTTCCGTTTTACACTGAAAAAGAAGCTTGTTCCGTTTTACACTGAAAAAGAAGCTTGTTCCGTTTTACACTGAAAAAGAAGCTTCTTCCGATTTACACTGAAAGGGAAGCTTGTTCGTTTTACACTAAAAAGAATCTTGTTCCGTTTTACACTAAAAAAGAAGGTTGTTCTGTTTTATACAAAAATAAGCTTTTTTGTTTTACACTGAAAACGAAGCTTGTTCCATTTTATACTAAATAAGAAGGTTGTTCCGTTTTACATTGAAAAAGAAGCTTGTTCGTTTTACACTAAAAAAGAAGCTTGTTCTGTTTTACTCTGTAAAAGTAACTTGTTCGTTTTGAACTAAAAATGAAGCTTGTTGTTTCATACTAAAAAAATAAGCTTTTTTCCGTTTTACACTGAAAAACAAGCTTGTTCCGTTTTACACTAGTCAAAGACGATAGATAGACGTAAGGTTTACACTGGGAACTTTGGAATTTTAAACTTTAACATGCATTTCAGTCTGTTTATTCATAGATTTGTCTATAAATCTTGTAGATAATCTCATTTATGCGATGCTCTGAATTTTATAAAGTTTATTCTTTTCATTTTCTATAACGATATCGCAAAACCGCACTCGCTGTTCTACAGCGTAATTCCATGAAAATGAGATTTTACCCTTATTTTCGAAAGAGACCTTCAAGTTATATTTGTATTTATTGTAAGAAATGTAAGCAAAGCAATTTCTGAAGAAATAATAATTTTTTAAAATTTATTTATTAATCCGACATTTTCTATCACTTAAAACGTTATATTTAGTGGATGCCCATATTTGAGTAGCCGTTCCGTTTTTTTGAGCCTTTAATCAAATATGCGTATCCACTAAAAATAACGTTAAAAACTATAAAAATGCCTGACATATATATTATTATTAATATATAATGTATAGCTCTGGCGTATTACATCAAACACATTTTATTAACACCAGCACACAGTGTAATATATATATATATGTGTGTGTGTGTGTCTGTGTTTGTGTGTGTGTGTGTGTGTGTGTGTGTGTGTGTATATATATATATATATATATATATATATATATATATATATATATATATATATATATATATACAGGGTGGCCCAAAAGTTGCTGACACATGAAAAAAATGCATAACTATTTTATTTCTGAATATTTTTCTTTTATGTTTTGAGAGCATTTAGGACTGCCCTTCCGACGTCGCCATTAGTAGACATAGCACCGAGGAACGAACCCTCATTGTCCAGTGGTACTTTGAGTCCCATGGGTCAATTTCGGAAACGCAGCTTTCTTACCGTTGACATTTCAATACCAGAGAAGCCCCGAACAAAAACACGATTCGCGGAATAGTTAGCCGTTTTCAGGAGCAGGTTGCAGTTTGTGATCCCCCAAGATCTGGAAGCCCTTGTACAGCAAGAACTGTTGAAAACTGTTGAGAATTGGAGCGAAGTCTGGAAGAAAATCCATCTGTTTCAACCAGGAGAAGATTGCAACAAATTGAAGTTTCGCGTTCCTCCTTACAATGTATATTGCCGAAAATCTCGGGAGTATGATTTTACCTACTGCTGAAATTTTGTCAGTATAACTTGAGAATTATAAAAGTTATTAAAGATTTAAAAGGGTCAGTAACTTTTGGCCCACCATTGTATATATAATTTATTATATTTTTTTTACCTATACTATAACTCTGGCAGTGTGAAAAAGCAGATAATGCAAGTTGTAAAGACATAAAAAAAATAAAAGCCTCAAAACATCCGTACTGGTTGAAAATAATCAAGCAGCACTGTAATATCTAGCAAAAAGAAAGAAAACACAGACCGATTCACTTAAGCGGATACGTAATACACTAAGCAGAGTAAAATTAGAATACCTAAAGAGCCATAACCTATCTACCTAGTTTTCAGCTACTGGATCATCCCGATAATTCTGACTAAAAAGGTAAGTTGAGACGACATATTTTTTATCAAACCGCCAGCAGGAGAATTAAAAAAATTGGCATAAAAAATAATTCTGATAAAAATAGTGTTAGCACAAACGATATTTTATTGATAAAGCGGCCACAGGGGTTTTTATGCCGACAACCATTTCAGATCTCAGGTTGAGTAATTCATTAAGTTTATTATAAGAAACTATAGCTATTTTTTCTTCCATACATATGAGGCAATATCCATCTCCAGCCATATATTTGCAACATTTTATCTTCCATTTCAATATAGGATCTATACCTCGCTTCTTTTTAATTTCTCACAAATACTCAGATAAAGTAGTGCTATGTCTGTATATTTCATATATATATTTCGTCCGGTTCATGCTCCTCTCCGATTTTTTGAATAATAGTAGTGGTTTATCCTTTTATTCCTGTTTAGAATTGGTTTTCCGATCACTTCTAAAGTCGCGTCAACTTTATACTTAAAAAAAAACAACAAAAAAACAAATAATGCAATTTTTAAATAAAATAAATATTAGAGAAACTTATATCAGGGAAAAAAGTTCAAGGAAAAAAAGAAAAGATTTAAAACATCCGTACTGCTTGAAAATAATCAATCAGCCCTTAAATGTCTAAGCAAAGGAAAAACACCGACAGAGTTAGCTAAGTTGAAACGTAAAAGTATTCAATATACTAAGTGGATTAAAAACTAGATAACCTACAGAGCCACAACCTATCTACCTAGGTTTCACCTAACGGAACATCAGGATATATCTGGCTAAAGATGGTTGTCCCAAACAACAATTCATTGAAAAAACGCCCAGTAGAAAGAGTAAAAAATAGCATAAAAACAAAAAGAAAAACAAAACAAAAAGAAGGGTTGGCCCAAGCGACATTTTATTGGTAAAGCAGCCACCCGAAGAAAATTCATTATTTAAGTAACAAGGCTTTTTATGTCCACAAGTATTTCACATCTCTTGGTGAGTAATTCATCAGGGTTATTATAAGAAACTATAGCTAATTTTTCCTCCATACATAGGCGGCTATATCCATCCCCAACTTATATTTGCGGCATTTTTTTTTACTATCTTCCATTTTAATATAGGATCTATACCTTGCTTCTTTTTTCATTTTCCACACAATAAAGACATCAGTAATAAATAATCAGTCTATATTTCTGAGATGAGGTATTATTTACACTATTTTCCTCATCTTTGTCGCCATATTTATTAAAACGTTTCGGCCGCTGTACGCTCTGGACTACTTCAGGTGGTTGAAATGTCGAACTGAACCCTTTATTTCGCTCACTGGTGTAGACTTTTCTAGTTCCACGTGCCATGTTTAATGGATATCAGTTATCTCCTGTTAATTCCCATCTGAAACTTCTGCTCTGCCTTAACCAGGTATTGAACGCACACTCTTTGGGTCCTGTCACTGGATCTAACTAACGCCTTTATCCTCTGTGCCATGTGTCCTTGAGGCGACAAAGATGAGGACAATAGTCGGAATAATGTAAATAGTGTGCATAATACATCATCTCAGAAATATAGACAGATACTTTCGGAAAGTTTTTCCATAGTTTCGGTGTTGATATTCATTTCCTGTGTGTTCCGTGTACACACAAGACGTAGGCGATAACAGCCCTCCACATCTTTCTGGCCCTTATAGCTCTTAATAAACTTTGTCTTTAAGTTATTTCTCCTAAACCCTGTTTCGCCATCCATTTATTCAACTTGACAATGTTATGAGTTGTTTTCCTCTGTCCGATTTGTCCTCTCTCTCTGTCCCGTCAGCATCATATTTTCCAAGCCCGCTTTCCTCATTATGTGTCCCAGAAATGTTTAATGGATGTCAGTTATCAGTTGTCTTCTGTTAATTCTCAAGGACACATGGCACAGTGGATAAAGGCGTTAGTTAGATCCAGCGACAGGACCCAAAGAGTGTGAGTTCAATACCTGGTTAAGGCAGTGCAGAACTTTCAGATGGGAATTAACAGGAGATAACTGATATCCATTAAACATGGCACGTGGAACTTGAACAGTATACCCTAGTGAGCGAAATAAAGGGTTCAGTTCGACATGTCAACCACCTGAAGTAGTCCGGAGCGTACAACGGCCGAAACGTTGTAATAAATATGGCGACAAAGATGAGGACAATAGTTCTAATAATGTAAATAGTGAAAAATTAATCAGTAGAAAAAAGTCAGCCAAAAAAAAAACATTATAAAACGGACACAAAACTGCATTCCAATCCACCATTATTTCTACTCAATATCCCTTATTATAATCTGGATCATAAACGTTTCCGACCACCCAATAACCGTTAGAATAATACAATAGATCACTGAGCAGAATATACAAGGTAACCAAAAAAGTTGTATCAGTTTTTTGATTAGTCATTGAATGAAGTTGAAATATATACGAAATGCGTGTAACAATTGTTTTCAAATTCGAACAGCCGCAAGTAGAAACATCAGAGGTTATAAAAAAACATGCGCACCGTGCCCGGCCATCAGTTATAAGCCGGACAGCTGTGAGAAGGATGTTGGTGGCTGTTTGCTTTACGACTTCAAAGTGGGCTTATCAGCAGCTGCATCAAGTCGCCGCATATGTCAAGCGTTTGGGAATAGTGCTGTGGATGTACGTACTGCAAGATGTTGGTTTCGAAAATTCAAGTCGAGAGATTTGTCTCTCCATGATGAGCCACGCAGTGGACGACCACAGGTCTTGAATGACGGAATCTTGAAGGCGGCCATTGAAGAGGACAGTAGTCTAACGTGTGGGTGAACTTGCAAGACAGTTCAACGTTTCCGATGAAACAGTTAGACTTCAACTGCACCGCCTAGGTAAGACGTACAAACTGAGCAAGTGGGTTCCGCAAACGCTGTTGGAGGTCCACAAGGAACAACGAGTGGCAGCCTGCGTATCACTGATTTCTCGCCACTGTACCACATCCTTATTCAATCGAGTGCTTACCAGTGATGAAAAGTGGGTTCTGTACGAAACTCCCAAGCGTTCCAGACATTGGTTGTCTCCTCACGAAGCTGTCCCTCACAACGCAAGACCGCCTATACACCCACGCAAGATTATGCTTTGTGTCTGGTGGACAGGTCGTCAAGTGGTTCATTATGAACTGCTACCAACGGGCCAAACGGTCACTGAAGACCTATACTCGCAACTATGGAAACGTGTGCAACAGGCATTGCGCCAGAAGTAGCCAGCACTAGTGAATCGCAAAGGTGTGCTTTTCCTCCATGACAACGCCAGGCCGCATGTCGCGCGAGTGGTCAGGGATACCATACAGCAACTTGGGTGGGAGAACTTGTGCCATCCACGTTATTCACCTGACCTTGCGCCATTCGATTACCACCTCTTCCTCTCTCTGGATAATCATCTTCGTGGAAAATCCTTCACCAATGAAGCAGACCTGCGCAAAGCCCTTACGGACTTCTTTGTGTCAACCCCCGCCCACGAGTTCTACAGCAAGGACATTGAACAGCTGGAGACACGTTGGCAGAAGGTGCTGGATGCCGATGGCGATTACTTCGAAGACTAAATGTAAGTTACACATACTGTGAAGCGTTTTCCTTTTTTCCTTTAAAAACGGACAGAACTTTTTTGGTTACCTTGTATAAATATTCGAGTGAAAACACAACGCAAATTGCCCGAACTGTTAGTTTAAGCATATAACATACTGTCGTCACTGGATATCGAAATGAATGTTCACGATCGATCCGGGTAATAATCATTCAATATCGAAATGATCTCTCCATATAATCGAAGGTTAATTGTTCTCGTCTCGCTGTCCAGATCTAGGGTTATCTCTTCTAGCTCTTTCTAATACACCAGCGGGATTTTATGATAGCAGAAACTCTTGCCACCTTAATTTTAATAATGAATCTCCACTTATATATAGCCTAGTAGTTATAAAAATTTATCTTCTTGTTTCATTTTCCTTAAAGAACTCAATCACGTAAAAGAGACGTTAGTGAACAAAAACCAAGCTACGCCCGTCCTGGGTATGACGATTAACTATATCCGCGTCCTGGGTAAGAAGATAAACTACGTCCAACAGCGGGGCCTCTGATCGGGAGGTTTTGAGGAGCGTGGAGCCACCTCTTAGTTGCTGGTGTTCCCGGCTCCGCCCTGACCCTTGATGGTGGTACCTGTTGGGGTCCCAGCTGTGGGAAAGTGGTTAACTCCCGAAACTGCGGTGGAAAAGCTGTGAAGGTGTAGAATGGGTTCTGATACCAGAAATACCTTGTAAAAAAGATTATTACCAGCAATGAATTTTTGAAGAAGGAACATTACCAGCAATACATTTTGGAAAAGAGGTATTACCAGCAATACGTTTTTAGAAGGAAAATATTACCAGCAATAAGTTTTCGGAAAAAAAATGTTACCGGCAAAACGTTTTTGAAATAAAATATTACTAGTAATATATTTTTGAAGTAAAAATATTACAAGAAATAGATTTTTCAAGGAAAAAATATTACCAGGAAAAAAAATCATGCCGGCATTAAATAACCCATTGAGTTTGATATGCCGTAGAACAACCCAAATCAAACCAAACCAAGCTATAAAGAACCAAAAGTATTTACAAGTACAGATGCCTCTTAAGGAACTGTGTTCTGGATAAAACCAAATTCATAAATAATTAGATTGGACATACTACCACATACTTATCTAGACGACTCACGTTTCACCTACCCGACCATAGCTAAATTAGGACTCCTTTAAACATTCGGGAAGAGCTAGCAAACTCTATCCGAAACATACTAATAGGAAGCCTCATCTATATGTAAAAAAAATGTTTAAAAATAATGGAAGCCGTAATAGTAAAAAAAAGAAAAGCCAACGTTCAGTAACATTAACTAAGAAAACGGCCACAATATGCTGACCATATTTGTAAAAAAAAAATTTACTATAACTTTTGACACATACATAAACATCTCACACATTCACTTAAAAATAAGTAATAACAAACGTTTTTGTTAATGGCTAGAGGAATAGCCGAAAGCTCTGGGATATCCAGAGTTTTTGGAGTGTTTTTAAACAATTTGTATTCTGGAAAGAAAAAAAATTGTATGAACAAAAACAATTTAAATAAAAGCTTAATGGCCATACCTTGTCACTCGTTTTTAACGAAAGTTATATATATATATATATATATATATATATATATATATATATATATATATATATATATATATATGTGTGTGTGTGTGTGTGTGTGTGTGTGTGTATGTGTGTGTGTGTGTGTGTGTGTGTGTGTGTGTGTGTAAAAAGAGGGACAGACAGAAAGAATAAAAGTAAGAAAGAAAGAATGAAAGAGAGAAATAGATAAAGAATGTTGGAGTATGTGGGTAACAGAGAGAACGTATATGAAATGGATCCCAAAAAATATATTTTCATTTCAGTGTATATGCGTACGATCGTATATATATATATATATATATATATATATATATATATATATATATATATATATATATATATATTCAGATATGGAGAAAAATGGACACATTTGAGAAGTGTATACATAGACGTAGACTTATGTACTTTGGCCAGACACATATCAGCCTCTCGACTTAGTCTACTTAGCCCACCGCCACCATATTTTCTCACCAAATGAGATGCTCTCTTTTTTCTTATTTTAAAAGGAGACGCCAACATCATTGTTGGCCACCTCTCGCCGTCCGTCTTTAGTTACATACTCTGGATTAAATCAGAATTCAATGTCGTGCCCTCCTGTCAGATGTTATATTGGCCGTCATCTATATTCGCCATATCGGCTAAAATGGGAAAATGGCGTCAGTGTGATTTCATTGGTTAATAAACCAAAGCTTTATTCCTTTGATAGATATACAGTCACGAAGTTTCTCCAAGATAACTCCGAAAAGCATTTCG
>OZ038491.1:109666009-109696009 GCA_964036315.1 Acanthosepion esculentum
TGTTTACAGATATTATGTGTTCTAGATTCTATGTTTACAGATAGTATGTTTTCTAGATTCTATGTTTACAGATAGTATGTGTTCTAGATTCTATGTTTACAGCTAGTATGTGTTCTAGATTCTATGTTTACTGGTAGTATGTGTTCTAGATTCTGTTTAAAGATAGTATGTGTTCTAGATTCTATGTTTACAGATAGTATGTGTTCTAGATTCTATGTTTACTGATAGTATGTGTTCTAGATTCTGTTTAAAGATAGTATGTGTTCTAGATTCTATGTTTACAGATAGTATGTGTTCTAGATTCTATGTTTACAGATAGTATGTGTTCTAGATTCTATGTTTACAGCTAGTATGTGTTCTAGATTCTACGTTTACAGATAGTATGTGTTCTAGATTCTACGTTTACAGCTAGTATGTGTTCTAGATTCTATGTTTACAGATAGTATGTGTTCTAGATTCTATGTTTACAGCTAGTATGTGTTCTAGATTCTATGTTTACAGATAATATGTGTTCTAGGTTCTATGTTTACAGATAGTATGTGTTCTAGATTCTATGTTTACAGATAGTATGTGTTCTAGATTCTATGTTTACAGATAGTATGTGTTCTAGATTCTATGTCTACTGGTAGTATGTGTTCTAGATTCTGTTTAAAGATATTATGTGTTCTAGATTCTATGTTTACTGGTAGTATGTGTTCTAGAGTCTATGTTTACAGCTAGTATGTGTTCTAGATTCTATGTTTACAGATAATATGTGTTCTAGATTCTATGTTTACATATAATATGTGTTCTAGATTCTATGTTTACTGGTAGTATGTGTTCTAGATAAGATGTTTACAGCTGGTATGTGTTCTAGATTCTATGTTTACAGCTAGTATGTGTTCTAGATTCTATGTTTACTGGTAGTATGTGTTCTAGATTCTATGTTTACTGGTAGTATGTGTTCTATATCTATGTTTACTGCTAGCATGTGTTCGAGATTCTATGTTTACTACTAGCATGTGTTCTAGATTCTATGTTTACTGCTAGCATGTGTTCTAGATTCTATGTTTACAGCTAGTATGTGTTCTAGATTCTTTGTTTACTGCTAGTATGTGTTCCAGATGCTATTTTTACTGCTAGTATTTGTTCTAGATTCTATATTTACTGCTAGTATGTGTTTAGATTACTAAATTCGATATGCATTCATACTTTTCCAAAAACATAAGTGAACGTTATGATCGCAACTGGGAATCGAACACGGCTCTCCGATTGCCCATTTCGAGCCTCAGTCCAATTCTCCACTCTCAAGTTAAATCTATGCCGCTATAAAAGTTATTTATATATTCAAAACGATTGGATATATTTTAGATAGACATTTAATTACATACATATGTACTTCTAAAATAATAATTTCGCATAGAATTATATTTTATGTTGATCAGTATTGGTTCAGACATATTTTGCTTTCAATGTCATTTATCGTAGTCATGTGATATTAAATTTACCTCTAATATTTTTTCGCTATACATTTTTTTCAAGATTCGACCATTATCTAATATCCTATGACAGTTTACTTGATGTTCGGACGATTACAATTCCTCTACTGAAGTAAAAACCATTTCATATATCTAGCATCCTTTATCATCCTCTCTGGTCAGTTAACAATCCACTCACCGATTGTAAATTTAATAAGTCTTTGAAAGGAACACAGATTGCATCACTGGCGCCTCTGAACCATCAATTTGTTAAATACGTTTTGACAATTCTTTTGTTCGATATTATCTTGTCTTCACCAAAAGAATTGATGGTTTTAGGATGGAAATATGAAAAAAAAATAATAAAGAAGATTTTTCGCAAGCAGGCTATTGGAATTTTGAGGGTATTTTTTTCTTTTAGGTATAATCAACTCAAAAATAGTTTGGATTATTTATGATCTATTAAAAAAGTATATTAAGATAATTGTTGAATAACGCGTGCACTAAAGTTAACGAGTTATATCTTTTCCTTCAGGGCGGAGCTCATCATGATCCTCCACGTTTTCCTATCCTTTATAACTCACAATACATTTTTTTTGTTATTTCTGCTAAACTCTGTAACGGCAACCATTTATTGAATATCATTAAATCGCTTATTCGATGTTTTCCGTTGTCCTTCTTGGCTTCAGTCTATCCTGTAAGTAATACATTTTCCAAGCCCTCTTTCCTCATTATCTGCCCTAAATAATTCAACTATGTCTTGCTTAAGTATAAGTGTCCTTTTGTTTGCCTTCTCTCTAAATCTTCGTCGCTGCTCACATGTTAAGATCATGTTATCTTCAGCGTCCTTCTGTAGAACAGATTTTATGTTTCCTTCAGTGAGGAGATTGTCCATCATTTACTACAATATAGGAGAAATAATATCACGTAATAGTTCAGTACTTTTCCTTTCTAAAGAATGTTTCTGTTTCTTAATACTCAGCTTAGCTTTTGGAAGGCATATTTGGCTAGCCCAATGAGCCTCTGTTAAAATACTTTCGAGATATTTTCTTTTTTTACCACGTACATTTTCAAATTTCAAGCAATCTATCAATGCAATGATATGTTTGTTATCGATACCACATTCTGTATAGATAATGGGATTGTTGAGTGTTGATTTAATTAAATAACAGAGGCGCTGTACCGGAGCTGTAACGTCTAACGAGCTATTTTCTTAAAACATCGCTGCTTTTTTTGCTTGTCCTCTTTTGTTTGTTGCCTTTCCTGTTTTGACGCTTGTACTGTTTTGTTGCTTTTCCTGTTTTGATAATGTCCTGTTTTATTGCGGTTCCTGTTTTGATGCATGTCCTGTTTTATTGTTTTTCCTGTTTTGATGTTTGTCCTGTTTTGTTGCTTTTCCTGTGTTGATGCTTGTACTGCTTTGATACCTTTCCTGTATTTTTCCTTTGCTTGTCCTATTTTGCCTCTTGCTTTTCCTGTTTTGATCCTTGTCGTGTTTTGTTGCTTTTCTTGTTTTGATGTTTGTACTGTTTTGTTGCCTTTCCTGTATTTTTCCTTTGCTTGTCCTATTTTGCCTCTTGCTTTTCCTGTTTTAATGCTTGCCTTGTTTTATTGCTTTTCCTGTTTTGATGTTTGTCCTGTTTTTTTGCTTTTCCTGTTTTGATGCTTGTACTGCTTTGTTGCCTTTCCTCTATTTTTTCTTTGCTTGTCCTATTTTGTCTCTAAAGAATCTTAACCAACCCAAATATCCGGCTTCAGTGAATCATCATCCAGTATCTGTGGCCGGCCACTGCCTTGTTCATCACAAAAAAGACAGATCTCTTGGCCTGAACTTCCGGAAGTAATACCTGGCGGTGATTTTCCTCACAGTCTTATCTCAAAAGACTTGACGTATTTGGCGACATTATGTGGTAGTGGATATGCCCACCTTAAAATCATAAAGCAAACAACTCTGAACAAGCTGCTTCGACACCGCCATGTTTTCTCGCTGCTTGTCGAGCTTAGACTAATGGGCCTGTGCAACGTACCTGCATTGGTCAATTGCAATGTTAACACCTCCTCCTCCAACCACTTTCCCGGCACCTGACACACCTATATGCGTGTCAGTGACCACTTCTTCCGATACGATATAAAAAAAGGAAGGACATTTTTGGGTTATCTCATTGGATTTCTACAAAGTCTTATCGTTTGGCAGACACAAATTTAAGACAATAAGACGTGTGCACTGTAAGAAATATGAAGCAACTCATAGATGTTTTTCCCTTTGAGCTCTGACCACCGCTTTAACGGTGGTAGAGAAAAAATGACGTAATGCACAGCTACCGGTTGAACGGTGGATAAACTCTTGTAACTATTTTTATATCTACCGCAAAAGACCGCTTGGTTAGCTAATATCACTTTCCAAAAGGTAAACAAAGTCTAGCCTATCTCTGCTTTAGCGCTACTTCTATGGAAAGTAACAGTACAATTTACATTCTTTGGTTCCGCATGTTGTAATCTTCCTGACTAGGACCATGCAACTTATATTGTAGCTAATCGGTGAGAAGTAAGTTCGACTCGAACAACTTCCCGTCCTGGGTATGACGATAAACTACATCCGCGTCCTGGGTAAAACGATAAATTACGTCCTACAGCAAGGTCTTTGATCAGGAGGCTTTCACGAGCGTGGAATCACCTCTTAATTGCTGGTGTTCCCAGGTCCACCATGACCCGGGGTGGTAGCACCTGTTAGGGTCCCCGCTATTGGCAAATAGTTATTGCCAAAACTGAGGTAAAAAAGCATTTTGAAAGTGTAAAATAGGTTTTATTACCAGAAATACTTTGTAAAAAATTATTACCAGAAATAAATTTTTGAAGAAAATACAATATTACCAGCAATACGTTTTTGAAAAACAACTGTTACCAGAAATAAATTTTTGAAGAAAAAAACTATTACCTGCAATACGTTTTTGAAAAAAAAAAAAAACTATGGCCAGCAATACGTTTTTGAAAAAAGAAACCTATTACAAACTATACAATTGTGAGGAAAAATATATTTCCATAAATAGATTTTTGACAAAACAGAAATATTACCAGGAAAGAAAAGTTGTCGGCATTAAATGACCCATTGAGGTTGATATGCCGTAAAACTAAAAAAAAAACAAGCAAACAACTTCTTCCATTTTGAAAGTGTAAAAATACGTTTTAATACCAGAAATATTTTGTAAAAAATTATTACCAGAAATAAATTTTTGAAGAACAGAAACTATTGCCAGCAATATGTTTTTGAAAAAAAATTACCAGCTATACAATTTTGAGGAAAAAATATTTCCAGAAATAGATGTTTGACAAAACAAAAATATTACCAGGTTAAATAAGATGTCGGCATGAAATGACCCATTGAGGTTGATATACCGTAAAACAAAACAAACCAATCGAACAACTTCTTCCTGTGAACTAGTGTCCTGTGGAACAGACTACCAATATTATGTTCCCCTGATCAATACAATCTTAACCTGTTCAAGTCTAGTGTTAACTGTCATATTTCTCTCCTTTCCGCATAACTGCCTCTTAATGTAACCCTTACATCGAGTCGATCCTTGACCTTGTACAGGGGGAACCTTACATTAAAAATAATGACAGCGAATTCGACATTTCCCTCACAGACGAAAAGGAGACGAGATAATATTTCTACAGTTGGATGCTGAAAAGACCGTCCCGACGCCCTGTTTATACGGCAGGAAATAAAGTGGAACGTAATTAACACCAAAGAGACCGCACAGTAAATCAGTAACAAAACAGTTTAATCCATATCAGAAGTTGTCTCAATAAGATAAATACCTGTAAAACATATTCGATGTCTATTAAGACGCTACAGAAAATAGTCAGTACTCTTCATCCCGTTCCATCAAACCTCATCGACACGGTTTTTCCATCTGAGTACAGGATGTCAGCTGATGACGATTTCTTGAAGTGACGAATAGGGAGCAGGCACGGGCCAACGTCACCACCAATCAGATATCTATCTATCTATCTATCTATCTATCTATCTATCTATCTATCTATGTAATTATCTATATAGACCTTTATCGATCTGTGAGTAAGTTACTCTCTATGCACTGCAAATCATTAACAAAAATGTTTAATCAATATTAGAAATTAGCTTATCTATCAACTTCAGTCATTTAATTTTCTGTCTATCAATCTAGTTATCTATGTATATATTTATCGATCTGTCAATCACTTACTCTCTATGCTAGCTTGTCCATCTATTTCCACCATTAAATTATCTATCTATCTATCTATCTACATATATATATATATATATATATATATATATATATATATATATATATATATATATATAAATCTGTCTTTCTAGCTAGCTATGTAGATATTTATCGATCGGTCTGTCATTTACTCTTTATGCTAGCTTGTCTGTCTATTTCAGTCATTAAATTATCTATCTATCTATTTATCTATCTATCTATCTCAGTCTGTTTATTTCTATCTATCTATCTATCTATCTATCTATCTATCTATCTATCTATCTATCTCAGTCTGTTTATATCTATCTCTCTATCCTATCTATCTATCTATCTATCTATCTAGGTATACATTAATTTTGAATATTGTAATTATTATTTATTTTATAAGCATTAGGTTAAGCAGGCAGTTATTAATTATATAATTACAAATTATTGTATTTTTGTATAGCCCACAATTAGCAATTTTCTGTTATAATTCTAGTGATATAAAAATATAAATCTAATTGTTGGACAATTCTTTTTATTGCATAAAAGATAAAACCTGAAAATAAAATATTAATATTATTAGCATTTATACCTTCCACCACAACGTTTTTCTTTCTCCTAATGTTCTTTTAAGGTGACAATTGTCCGGTGGGGGCAATCTTCCGGTGGAATTGTCCGGGGAGTGCAATTATCTGGGGCAATTATCCAGGGGGAATTACCTTGAGCAATTATTCATGTGGGTGCAATTGTCATTGGACAATTGTCCAAGAAAGGAGGACTCTTAACCAGGGGCAATCATTCAGGGGCAATTATTCAGGGGTGAGGGCAATTGTCAGTGGGCATTTGTCCAGGAAAGGAGGGCCATTTACGAGGGGGCAATTGTCCTTGGGTAATTATCCATATTCATCGGTCAGTTGTCCAGGAAAAGAGGGCAGTTATCCAGGAGGCAATTGTCCGGCGACAGTTCTCCTGACATTGAGAATACCCTTGAAGGATCATAGAATCAACTACAAAATTTTGAGTAAAATTCCCACAAGATATATTTAGGACAGCATATACAGAGGAAAATGGCGAATTCTTCTTTTTTTTTTCCTTTCGTGTCGTATGGAACATACTCGATCATGTCATCTCCATAATTTACTCTTAGTAATTTTTTTTTTAATTTTGAGGCCTCGCATGATCCATATTCTGCCAATAATATACACAAGCTCATTATGGAGTTTACTCTTTGTATACTTCTGATCCATTTGCCTTCAATATATCATGTGAGTGTTAAATTTCCTACGCCTACTTTCATTATTATCCGTCCCAGAATTTTTAACTGTCTCGTCTCAGTGTAAACGTCCTGTTTGTCTTCTGTTTTCCCTAGAATTTTCTCATATGTTTAGTCCTTTATACTCTCAGTATCCCACATTTTTGTCGCTTCAAGTCTCTTCTGTGATGAGATTGTCCAATATCCATTGCTATATACCAGGACCGATATAACAGCCCAGAACAGTTTTTTGTATCTAATGAAAATTTCCAGTCTGTTAATACTTTGCTTAGCTTTTGAAACGTATGTTTCAGTCTCCCATGGCTGTTTCTGATTTCAGTATGGCATTAATGAGTTTGTGTCAAGGAATTGCAGAACATGGAATGAGGAGGAGACTAAGAAGACAAACATTTCTTAGAGCTGTGAAGGATAGAACGAGGTGAAGGGCCATCATCGACCCCGTCCTGAAAGAACTCGGTATAAAAATAAAACAAAAAATGTGGAAAAGAAAATATGAGTTCTATTCTACTATTCTAGAGTGATGTTTAAAATATTCCTCATAGGTAAGATGGCGAATCGGTAAATAGACATATAGATATGAACCGGTTCAAACCGATAGATAGATAGATAGATAGATAGATAGATAGATAGATAGATAGATAGATAGATAGATAGATAGATAGACATAGAGAGTAACTGACTGACTGATCATGAAATGTATGCATAGAGGTTTGAAGTCAGACAGATACACATATCGATAGATTGGTAGATAGATATGAAAAGACTGAAATGCATAAAAATACAGGCAACCAGTTAGAACTATTGGTAATAACAGAGATATAGACACATTACAGACGAATTAGTCTCATAGATAGATAGATAGATAGATAGATAGATAGATAGATAGATAGAAAGATAGATAGATAGATAGATAGATAGATAGATCATTACATAATTCAATGACTGAAATAGATCGACAAATTGGCATAGAGAGTAACTAACTGACAGATCGATAAATGTATACAGAGATAGACCGATAGTCAGTTACTTTGATAGATAGATAGATAGATAGATAGATAGATAGATAGATAGATAGATAGATAGATAGATAGATAGATAGATTTATAGATAGATAGATAGATAATTCAATGACTGAAAAATATAGACAAGCTGGCAGTGTAACCCCGTAACTTCCTACTTCTTATAGATAGATAGATAGATAGATAGATAGATAGATAGATAGATAGATAGATAGATAGATAGATAGATAGATATAAAATATTGGAAAGTACTGACAAAGAAAGATTAAACTGAAAGATGAGAGTTTTCTGAGCGTAGTTTGGATGTAGCACAAGATCAAGTGTTTTGCGTGCCCAGTGAGGACCGAACTCACTAACCAGTCGTTAATGCTCTAGCGTGACAAGCTAGCTAACCATAATGCCTCGTCGATGTGCCTCGTCAAACTGACCAATGAGTCGCTAAATATGATCAGTCTGGAACAGATTATTTATAGATGCATAAAAAAACCGTCAAGGCGAAAATTGATAAAAAGAAAAAGCAAAAAAAAAACACAAACAAATGAGGCCTCCACGCTCCAAATATGCCTGAGAATTGTTTCCCACACTTTTCTAGTTTCGCTGCTCTTAGACCAGCAAGTAAATGATAAAAGTAGCAAATTCTTCCGGGAATTTAATCGGTTATATTTTTTTCGGATTTCTTTCCGATTGTCTTTTCTATTATCTTTAGCGAAGGACTTGTAACAATGTTAATAATTTTTGTTGTATTTTCTTTATGCTCTGCCGAGTTTGGAAGAAAAATATACACTGAAAAAATACATACGTTAGATACATATTTGAAAATAAGAATAAGCAAAAATAAAATTAAAAAATAGGACAAAACATAAAAAAGGTACGCCAACAATACAATGTCTCTTGCATATTTTCTAAATAAATAAAAGGAAAATTTTGTCTGTACGTCCTTATGTCTGAAACTCGGGCCAGACTTGATCTATATACACATACATTTTTGGAATCATAATAAAGCCATGATTTTAAAAAAAAATACCCTTCATCTTGTGCTTGAAAATCCAAAATATACATACATATATATATATATACATACATAATATATATACATACATATATATATATACATACATATATATATATACATACATATATATACATACATATATATATATACATATATATATATACATATATATACATACATATATATATATATATATATATATATATATATACATATATATACGTATATATATACATACATATATATAAAGACATTTATATTATGTTTAACGTTCTTTTTATAGATACATGTATTTAAGCAAATGCTCTGTTTTATAATAAACAGTATTAAATAACATTTACCGGCCTGAATGTCCGAGAAATTTTCATAGAAAAATATACATATATATATATACATACATATATATCTATATACATACATATATATATATATACATACATACATACATATATATATATATATATATATATATATATATATATATATATATATATATATATATATATATATATAATTTAAATATAAATATAATATATAGGAAATAATAGCACAAATGGCATCTCACTAAATCCATCTTCGTAACATCACCTAAGAAACTTAGTGCAAATGAGTGCAATCTCCATCGGACAATCAGCTTAATTAGCCACATTAAACTAATAATTCGAATCCTGATGAACAGAGACCGAAGAAAGACGAGAATAGGAGTTGAACAGTGCGGCTTTCTCTAGAAATGGAACAAGAAAAGCCATATTCATGACCAGAATGATAACAGAGCAAAACAAAAGAAGATGGATGCGTATACAGGTGTTATCGATTACACAGAAACATTTGATAAGTTACGCCACAAGGATTAGTTGAACAGGTAGAAAAACTCGATCTATTTGAAAACAGTGATATTAGAATTCATAATTTATACTGTGAGTAAACCTCCTGCATACGGATTGACACTGAATTAAGTAGCTACGCGTAAATAGACAAATGTCCATAAGTGTTGAGTCTTGACTCATTGTTGAATCTCGCCTATTGCATGGAATAATAATGCAACACAAAATGTACTTAGAACAAGAATGTATTATAACAAGAAAATGTACACAATATTTACATATAGTATTTCTGTATATTTCTGGGAAGACGTTCCTGGAGAATGTGTTGACTAAGTCGCAGTCGGGCAGAGTCTCTAGCTGGATCTCTGTATTCGCTCCTCTTGTCTTCCGGTACCAACCATTATTTATATAGTCGGTAGTCACCTATGCAGATTAGGTGGATCCTACCACAACAATAAGACAAGGATTTATGTCTTCTTCAAAGATTTATTCAACTTCTGCACGCGGTGTGCGGTGTTGTGTAATGAAAAACGGCACTGAATGAGAGCAGAGTTCGAATCCCCACCGGATACTTTTACATTCACTTATGTGCAAATATCCTTGGGAAGGGTGTGTATCCATCTCACCAAACTATGGGTTTGATAGGATGAAAGACTGGATCGTATAGCCTTGGTTGTCAATCAGTCTACCGCTGAAAGAAACGGAAGCCTACTGCGGTTAAATTTTCGGCCTAGTCAGTTATGAATCTTAAGAGACATGATCGCCTAAGCGTATGGTATTTAACTGTCTGGCAGCGAGGTTATCCCAAGGCAGATGGAGACCCTAAGAGCTACATTCCTTAGTTCGACCGATTCTAGCCTTCAGAGCATGGATCCGTCATGCTACGCGCATTGTAGCGAATCGACTTTTATGTTCCACTCGAACAGCTACTTCCCTCGAACCACTACGTTGTGGGACCAACTCCCAAGTAAATGTTTCCCCGATCATTGCAATCTATACCTGTTCACGCCTATGGTTAAACGTTATCAGCTGCGTATATCCATTAAAATGTGTCTGTAACACGAGTGGCTCCTGGGCCTTGTACAGGGAGAACCCCACTGAAAAAGAAATAAAAGAAGGTATGCCAGTGACATTGTTGTTAGATGATATGGAGAGAAAACTAGGGGACAGCATCAGATATGCAGATGACACAGTGTTGATAGTATACCTGGAAAGAAGACTAGAAAACCTCCTGTAGAAGAGAGTGAAGGAAAGCGAGAAAAAGGAGGAAGCATCAGCTAAATCAAGAAGACAAAATGCATCGTTATTAGTAAAAGCATGATCCCAAAATGCAAATCAGAGATATGAAAATCAAACAAGTGCAACAATTTAAATATCTAGGAAGTGTTCTAACAGAGGAGGAAAAGTATCACACAGAAATTCGAAGACGTATTGGGATGGCCAAACATGCATTCTGTTATACACCGTATGAACTCAATTGGGTCCCAATCGTTAATAAATACGTTGGACACTATTGTAAGTGGGGGCAATATGCTGCCTAAGCTGGTAGCGTGAGCTGTCAACATGGGAAGCTTTTGCCGTGTCGAACTTTCTGCTTTCGGGAAGAGAGGAACCCGGCCGAAGGGCAGAGTCTCGTCCGGGGATGTAGACAGATACCCGATCCCGCGTATGCGAGGTCTACGGGAAATTTTTTGCCTGAGCATACGGGTTCGGATTTCCTCACATTAAATTTGGCCTTGTGTCACATCTTATCTCGTGGGGAGGCAGGTAAATATCGCAATATGCTGCCTAAGCTGGTAGCGTGCTGGTCAGTGTGGGATGCTATTACTGTGTCGAACTATCTGTATTTGAGCAGTCTACTACTCCGGACGAGACTTTACCCTTCGGCATAGCCTCGTCCGGGGAGGGAGACAGATACCCGATTCCGCGTATGCGGGGTCTACGGGAAATTTTTGCCCGAGTCCACGGGCTCGTATTTACTCTACATTAAATTTGGCCTTGTGTCGCATCCTACCTCGTGGGAAGGCAGGTATATATCGTAATATGCTGTCTACGTAGTCCACCACTAGCAGTGGTTTACCTATTTCCCGTCGCTGGCGAGTATTGTATTTTGTTGATGTTATAAATATTACCATTTGATTTCCAACTTCGGTTTTGGTTATTGCTCATTCAGTAATCTTTCCTAGGTTACATCACATTCCAAATGCTAAGCAGGAGAATAAAAGATAGAAAAACTTCATAAGAAACAAAGGAAAGATGACTGAACTGTTGCGTGATATCTGTCCTCCTATATGGCAACGAATGCTGGACAATCTCCTCACATATAAAGAAGAGACTTGAAGCAACAGAAGTGTGAGTCTACATAAGTATGCTGAGGATAACATGAACCGAATATGTAAGCAACGAAGAAGTTTTAGAGAAAATGGTATCAAAAAGTAAACTTATATTTATCATCTGGAAGAGACAGTTGCATTTCAAGGACACATAATGACAAAAGAAGGCTTGGAGAATCTGATACTCACAGGACAGGTTGAAGGTAAGAGAAATAGATGAATACAACGCATAACATACTTAGTGAGCTTGAGTAAATGGATGGCGGAACAGGGTTCAGGAAAGCTAACGACAAAATTTATTAAGAATTAAAAGGGACAGTAACTTGTAGAGACATGATCGCCTGTGTCCTGAGGTGTAACGCAACATAAAGACGAGGTGATTTCAGTCCTGACTGCTTGCTGTATACAACTGACTATATCTAAAAACTCAGCTATAATTTGCAAACTACAGAGTAGTGTTATGTTAAACGAGATAGTCTCGTCGACTATTGCTACTGAACTGTGAGGCTTTCAGTAAGTACTAAATTTTGTGGCCTTGTCTTAAACCATGCTAACCTTAGTAAATAACAATTTCAAACACGGTATGCATTTGGATGTCGTGTAACGTTAAACTAGGTATCGGCTACAGATACCATTCGTAATTTGTTTTGTATTCAAAGATTCACAGATTTGGAATTTATTTTTGTTATAAGCTTATAATTCTGTTTGTTACTTGCTGAAACATACCAGATGTTCTATTCACCCTAAGATTATTTAAATCACCGTGAAATTTCCAGAAATGATTATTGCTTATACTCCGCATAATCCTATTTACAAAACTACTTTCGTAATATCACCGTCGTCCGGACAACTTAGAACTGAGAGGTTTCTTAAATAAGCTTTTCTTCGAGGTAATTAATGATCGAAAATGTCTCATAGAAAAACGGTATCCGCTGGTTCCATCGTCTGGTCAGCGCTGAATTTCCATTTACCAAAGAGGATCTTTAACGAACTGTACACTTCTTTTTTTTTTTTTCTTTCGTTCTATTTTCAAATCGAATCATTCTTCGCTTTGGTGTTTGCTCTTAAGATGCAACGTTCTCGCTGCAGGCCAGATTTCATTAGCAGATATCTTCGCGTTGACTACTGACTTTAATCAGCTTGACCACAACAACGGAGTGGTTATGAACAGTACCAAGAACTGTTATAAAAACCAGAAATCTTCGTGTGCTTTAGGATGGTTTTCTGACAAACGCAAGGGAAAAAAATGTTTAAGGAGATTTCTTCAACAGTTGTTCCATTTTTTGGCACACGACACAAAAAATGTGCGAAAGAGGATTTTGTGAAACAATTATACATATCTATCTATCTATCTATCTATCTATCTATCTATCTATCTATCTATCTATCATCTTGATTGATCAGTTACTGAATGCTACACACCTTCTGCCTTGTGCCACATCTAATATATCTATCTAGCTCTCTATCTATCTATCTGTATGTATGTATGTAGGTATATATGTATTATTTTCAGATGCTTTTTTTACATGTATATAATTCCACAATAAAACATTTTTTAGTTTTTTATTCAAAAAACGAAACGCCTCACATAGTTCTCAATCAATCCCCTATTTACATAGAGCTAACATATCATGTTTCAACCATACGCGTACGTGCGCTCGCACACACACACACACACACACGCACACACACACACACACACACACACACACACACACACACACACACACACACACACACACACACACACTGGGCCCAGTGGATAAAAGCGTTAGCTGACTGTTTCAAAAAGTGACAGGACCCAAAGTGTTGTGAGATCAATCCCTGGCCTCAGCGGAGAAAGCAAAAAGCCTGGAATGTTATCAAGGCAAATTAAGTAAAAATGTGATATCTAAAAGCTTGGTGCGTGGAATTAGAACACTCTATACCCATGGACTAAATAAAGGGTTCAGTACGAAATTCAAACAAATATCACCTGAAGATGGCCTGAGCGTAAAATGCCGGAAACGTTGTGAATTCGATTGCCATTGGGAAACGTATCAATTCTCTATGGGTAAATATCAGGTAAGACCGGGTTCTATAGCCGGAATGGGAACTGGTCTACCGCAGAAAGAAATGGCAAAAAGATTCTGCCTCATCTGCCATGTATCGAAAGATACATGATCGCCTAAACGTGTATCACATAACTGACGGACTATAAGGAAACATTTGTCATTGATTAACCGTTCAACAGCCAGTACTGCTTTCGGTCAAAATTTACAAAATCTCTCTCTTGAAGCAATTTATCTAGTCAACAGGTTTTACAAGTTATCGCTCTTTTCAGTATTGATGGGGGCCCTTCTTAACTTTTTATTTGAAGTGATGAAGAATGTCAACATTTTGATAATGTCATTATTTGCTCTTTGAGTTAAATGTGCTATCCATTTTAGTTGTTGCTTATTGGTAGTCCTCAAGTGAAGTCTTTTGTGTTATTTGTTGCAGTTAATTTTTTTGATTATGTAGCGCCAGTCAGCATTTTAACAAGGATGGTGACCGTTGCAAAGACACCATACTTTACTCGCTTAAATCTGTCAAAGTAAATAGGAACGGGTATGAAAAGCAAAATTGCAATCAGATGAAATTATTGGAGCACAAAATGAGGAAATAATACTTAGAGATATTAACACTCACAGGTCATATGTGAAAAGTTTTGCAGATAAAAGTCCCTAAGGATATATGGCTCACTGGATAAAAGCGTTGGTTGAAGTAATTCATTGACTGACCCAAAGAATTGTGAGTTCAATACCGTGTAGCGAAGGATTACTAAGATGGATTGTAACTGAAACTGAGAAATCCAGAAAAGGCATGGCACGTGGAACTAGAGCAATCTACTCCGATAGAAAAATAAAGGATCCGATTTTAAATTCCAGCGTATATAATCTGAAGATGACCGGGGATTTCAACAGTCGAAATATCGTAAATATGACAATAAAGATGAGGAAAACAGTACGTACAATATAAATAGCGTAAGTAGTCTTCTCAGAAATATAGGCAGATGTTGAATGTGAATGTAGCAATAAAGATGAGAACAGTCCGAACTATGTAAATAGCGTAAATAGTTACAATACATCATCTCAGAAATATAGGCAGATGTTGAATGTGAATGTAGCAATAAAGATGAGAACAGTCCGAACTATGTGAATAGCGTAAATAGTTACAATACATCATCTCAGAAATATAGGCAGATGTTGAATGTGAATGTAGCAATAAAGATGAGAACAGTCCGAACTATGTAAATAGCGTAAATAGTTACAATACATCATCTCAGAAATATAGGCAGATATTGAAGGTGAATGTAGCAATAAAGATGAGAACAGTCCGAACTATGTAAATAGCGTAAATAGTTACAATACATCATCTCAGAAATATAGGCAGATATTGAAGGTGAATGTAGCAATAAAGATGAGAACAGTCCGAACTATGTAAATAGTGTAAATAGTTACAATACTTCATCTCAGAAATATAGACAGACGTTGAATGTGAATACGGTAATAAAGATGAGAACAGTCCGAACAATGTAAATAGTGTAAATAGTTACAATACCGCATCTCAGAAATATAAACATAATTTTCTCACAAAAGTTTTCTTCTTTTTGGCCCATCAGACTAGTAAGTTTAACGAGTGTCCGAAAAAGATCTCAAATGGTCACACTTCCCAAAACCTGGGCACATTACCGGACATCTCTTCACGGCTGGACTGCGACGTTTTTCAGCATCGTCTGCTAATGTTCAAAATGGTAAACATTGAATTATGAATATTGACTAATATTTTTCTTTATCCTTTTTTCCTTCTCCCCCTAATTCCCAGATCGTAAATCTACGATCGTTAGAAAGCAACATAATTTACGAAGCAGTCTCCGGTGAGACTTGAAATCGCATCCATTATCCTATTTTTTTTTAAATCGATGAATGTCAGCGTTAACGAATGAGGTTGTCTTGAAAATTTCTCGGCGCGAACAATGGGGAATTAAAAAAAACATTGATACTTCAATAGCTGGTCGAAGAACCAAGAAATGTGGAGTTAGCCTCAATGATATTTTGGGTTAGTGAATCGGGAATCCGATTTCGAAATCCAGTCGAGTTTGTTATATTAACTTTCAAACAATTGCATTTGGGAAACCTATGCATCTCGGAATTGCTAGGTATGGGTTAATCAGTGGTCCCCAACTACCGGGCCGCGAAACATTTGCTACCTGCCCGTGGACCATTTAGTCACGGACCGGGGAGCATTTAGTACCTGGCTGTGGACAGTTTGGTAACGGGTCGTGCATGATTTGGTGGACCATTTGGTCATGAGCTGAGGACCATTTGGAACCTGGCTGTTGACCATTTGGTAACGAACCGTGGACCATTTGTTATGTGATAAGAGCCATTTAGTACCGGTCCGTGGACAATTTACTATCGGGATGTGAACCTATTTGGTACAGGGCCGTGGATTATTTTGTAACGGGCCGTACAGAAAGAGTAAAAATGTTATTTTTATCCTATTTTATTGTCTTTTTTATTGTGCTTTGTCATGCGAGTGATCGAACAAACCCACTAAACCGACCTGCAAGTGGAAAAATTTTCTTGCAGTGATGACTGGAATCGCTTGTCTTGGGGCGCCAACCAGTCAAGGAGAAGAAAATAAACTGAAGGGACAAATCAGCCTGAAGATAATCTTGCCTTAGACCAGGGGTCGGCAACCTTTTGCTAATTATGTGCCGACTTAGGGTTTTAGATCATTCAGCGTGCCAACAGCATACGTATTTCTATACAATATTCGACAATGTATTTTATATATTATATATACTTTAATATATAGTAAAATTGAAACAGCTAAATATCTTCGGTGTAGTAGTTATTGGTTTGGACTTCGTGATGTTATTATCGGCTGTGTGCCATTGTAAATCGCTTGGTGGCCACGTATGGTACGCGTACCGTAGGTTTCTGACCGCTGCCCTAGACAAAACCTACTGCAGGACATGTGGTGACCGGGAGAAATTAATGAAGTGTTCATAATAACAAGAATGGGGAGGAAGAGAATCTGTTTAATAAAAAAAAAAGAAATTTATTATTTACTGTTTCTATTGTTGTTGCTATCCCAAAGTTCGACCATCGTAGCATGCTGCCTTCATCAGGCTGATGCTGATCCGGGCAACCTAATTTCAAACTGAACACTTTATTTAATCTACCGGTGTAGATTGTTCTTGTTCAACTGCACATGTCTCGGGATATCTCGCCCATTTCTTTATTTAGTAAAGCTCGCCACGTCTCCACTGAGTCCAAATACACACTGCTTCCTCCAGGGATTGAACTCACAACACATCAATCAGCCCGAGTACTGATCAGTGCTGTACTTATGCTTGGCCCGCTATCACTGTAGTTTCTCTTTTATTAAAAATGCTAACTAAGACGTGCCGTTATTCGAATTTGTTTCGTTTGAGTCCTACCTTATCTGCAGTCGCTCTCTCACATACACCCCTCTATCTTTTTTACAAATACCTTCACGGTAACTGCTCCGATGAGCTGCTTTCGTTGGTTCCCATACCTCATGAATTTAAGCGTTCTACTAGGCTGTCATCTCGCTCTCACCCTTTCACTGTCGAAACTGTTAAATGTAACCGTCTCTTTTACTCCAATAGCTTCATATCTCGCACTTCTGGCCTGTGAAACTCTCTCCCCATTTCTTATTTTCCTGATAGCTATAATCTCCAACTATTCAAATGTAATGTCAATCCACGTCTCCAGATGCCTTGATCTATCCCTATCCTTCTCTTCATTCTTTCCTCTATCACTCCTATTTGCTCTCGCTCCAACTCTCTGTAACCCCTTGCGTGCTAGTGGCTTCCCACCTTGCTTGAGGTGAAACGCTTAATAAAAAAATTAAAAAAACTTATTTATTTCTATGCTAGGCCTGTCAAGGGGGTCCTAATAGTCTAGCATATGCGCTGATTGTTTTGAGGAAATTCAGCGTAGTATTCATAAAGAATTAATAGATTCAATTTAAAGTTGATATTTTTATTACTTCAGAGGTTATTAAGGTGGATACTCCTATTTGAAATAGACGCCCCATTTTGCATAACATCTATCGGCCGGATCAGCGGAGAAATGTTAATAAAGAAAACATTATCACCGTCCGGAATTGAACTTGCGTCCCACATATATAGGAGAAACCACTGTCAGACCTGGTGAGATTTACACCTCGTCTATGGAAAGTGTCAGAGCACAGTAAGGCACTATTTTATCTTTTAAGAAAATCACACGCTCCTCACTAATATAATTTATCGAAAGCCCAATTCTGCATAGATTAGTACCTGAAACGTAAGGGAATTTCTAGAGGTTCAATGGATTTAGTTATAATCTGATATTTGTATTACTTCAACTTTTATTATTTTTATTGTTATTATTAACAAAATGACTGACGTAACTCTTCCAATATTTTTCAACAATCAAGAGAAGAAAGCGAATTAAAAAAATATAAAGAATATTAAAAAAAAGTCTTTGACAATGTTAAACGAGATTTCGACAGTGAGTCTGTTTTCTCCAAGTTATATTTAAACATTTTTTTCAAATTTATAATCCCCCCTTCTTTT
The DNA here is from genome assembly GCA_964036315.1 of Acanthosepion esculentum. NCBI lineage: Eukaryota > Metazoa > Mollusca > Cephalopoda > Sepiida > Sepiidae > Acanthosepion > Acanthosepion esculentum. The sequence goes on from OZ038491.1 coordinate 109,684,773, forward strand.
TTTCTTTCGTTTTCTCAGTGAGGTATTAGTAGGAGATAACGATCGTGCGGACTAATGAAGGTGGAGGGGAGGCAAACACAATAATAATAATAATAATAATAATAATAATAATAATAATAATAATAATAATAATAAACAAAATGACTCGCGTAAGCTTCAAATAGATTTCAACACTTAATAGAAGAACGCGATTTAAGAAAATAAAAATAAAACACTGTTTGCCAATGTTAAACATTGTAACGACAGTATGTCTGTCTTCTTCAAGTTATATTAAAAAAATAACTCAGTTATAAAAATATATAAATCTACAAAAAAATATAAGTCTTTGTATAAACGCTGCGTGCCTTGTAATGACAAAACGTCTGTACTAGTAATTAATGCGTCAAAACGAATGCGACTATTATTACTACTATTATTATTATATTCCCTTTGATTTCTGGTGTTTACTCATTTATTTCCGGGTATCGCCCAATGACCTAAGGTCAGAAATGGCATCATGACATTTTCCAATGAGCTATTAAAAAAAGGAAAGAAAAAAAAACACATACTTTGCAAAGATAAAGCCCTTCTTAAGAGGTGAGCTGTACTCGCGAGAACAATTTCTTGTATTTCTTTAAGGCATGGATTCCCAGGAATCGCATAAATGAGTCTGTTGAAATCTTTTCCAATCAATCCGAGGGATCCAACTACAACGGGGATAATTGGTGTTCCCATATCCTACATTTTTGAGATTTCGATTTCAAGGCCCTTATATTTAGTTAGCGTTTTGAAGGTCTTCAATGATATATTGCAGTCTGCAGGGACTGCCATATCAATAAGGAGATAATTGTTTTGTTTGTGGTTTCTAATAACAATGTCTGGGCCGTTGGATTTGATTGTTCTGTCTGTGTGTATTGTGTAGTCCTATAAATTATTACAGGCCCTATCTACTTTACAAGGTCTGGTTGTTATCCATACCAATTTCTTTCAACTTCCTTTCCGTAGAAAGTGCAGATTTTCCAGTGCAGATATTAACCACTCTGTCATGTCGTGTTTCATATTTAGCGGGTGCCAAAAACGTGCAACCTGATGCAAGATGTTCAGTTTTACCTTATATTTATCACAGAATCTGCATTTTGAGCTAACACAAGTTTTCAGTGTCTGTCTATATTTCTGAGATGAGGTATTATGTACACTATTTACATTATTCGGACTATTTTCCCCATCTTTGTCGCCATATTTATTACAAGGTTTCGGTCGTTGTACGCTCCGGCCTGCTTCAGTAGGTTGGAATGTCGAACTGAACCCTTTATTTCGCTCAATGGGGTAGACTGTTCTAGTTCCACATGCCATGTTATAAGTTATCTCCTGCTAATTCGCCTCTCCAAGGATATATAACACAGTGGATAAAGACGTTGTTTAGATCCAGTGACAGTACCCAAAGAGTGTGAGTTCAATACCCGGTTAAGGCAGTGGAGAACCTGGAGAGGGGAATTAACAGGAGATAACTGATAACTGACATCCATTAAACATTGCACGTGGAACTAGAACAGTCTACCCCAGTCAGCGAAATAAAGGGTTCAGTTCGACATTCCAACCACCTGAAGAAGGCCGGAGCGTACAAACGCCAAAACGTTGTAATAAATATATAAAGATGAGGACAATAGTCCGAATAATGTAAATTTTATACAAGTTTTCAGTCCTCTGCAGAAAGGATAAAACTCTTCGGTTTCAGCTATTATTATTATTATTATTATTATTATTATTATTATTATTATTATTATTATTAACTATAATAATGTTTAACGTCATAAAAATGTAGTATTGTTTATGTTACTATATAATTATAATCGGTAGTGAGATATGCAAGTCTATCGTAATATCTTAAAATGAGAAATTAGTAAAAAATGATAACTTCAAATAACTCTGTGTTTAGATCAATTAAGAAAAAATCAGTGTAGAGGAGAAGAAACGCTTACATCGGTTGTGCGGCGCCAGGAAGTTTCTATCTATGCATGACTCTACAAAATCACATGATTAAACTAAAAACGCGAATCAAATTCTTAAATAAGCTCTAGATATCAACACATACATATGGATGTCATACATAAGCATGAGACCGACATTTGGCCGGAAATTGTCAACTGTCACCAATAGATCAATGACTAAAAATGGCTTCGAGCGAATAACACTTATATATCTCAGAGAAGACAATCCTGATTCAAATCACGTTAACTGGCACTACAGAATCTCGAAGAACTCTACCAAATAACAGAAGGTACCGCTTAAGAACGTTTAAGAGCAACACCGAAATTGTATATCCCAAGTAACACGAAGAGAAAATAATATTATAATAAATATGTTTATGTTCTCCACTACTTCCAATAAAAGGTCATTACAGGAAATCTGTTATTATTATTCGTATTATTATTGGTGATGATGATAATGATTGCCATTGCAGAAAAATGTTTTACAAAACTTTTTCAAGATGTATTAACTGATTAAAGTATCAAATGTTCCAGGAAAGATGGCTGGGAAACTGTGATACTCACAAGACAGAGAAAAACAACGCGTAATGCAAGGAGATCTTGTGTAAATGGCTGGCTGTACAGAGATAAATAAGAGACAAAATTTATTAAGATCTGCAAGGGATAGGACATTATGGAGAGCCATATTAGCCAATGGCTTGAAGTCACATAGTAAAAGAATAATATTAAAAAAAATAATAACTAAAAAAATCGAAGCATGCACTTAATATGGCTCGAGCATTCTAGGCTCACGAATGCCTCTCCAACACGTTATATCGATCAATGAATTTCGGCGTTAACGAATGAGGTTGTCTTGAAACTTGCCCGGCGTGTCCAATGGGGAATTAAAAAAAGACGAACTGATTGTTCGAAATTTGTGCATGTTTGCCAGAGGTTCTACTGGCCTAAAAAGACGTAACGTTGTTGTAATGTTTGGTGTTGTAATAATATTATTATTAATTTTCTGGTGCATACTCATTTCATTGCGGGTCCCAAACAGAGACCTAAGTCCAAAAATGGCATCATGACATGAACATTTTGGGTAAAAAATTACATATTTTACATAGAAAAAACCCTTCGTTAGTTGTGGCCTGTACTTGTGAGTGCATTTTTTACATTTCCTTATTATTATTATTATTATTATTATTATTATTATTATTATTATTATTATTATTATTTATTTATTTATTTCCTTTGCTATCTTCCGTTTACACATTTCTTTCCGGGTCCCGCCCAGGGGCCTAAGGTTAGAAATGGTATCATGACACTTTCCAATACAAAAAAAAAATAATTACATAGATAAAGCACTTTGTAAAGTGTGGGCTGTACTTGTCAGAATAATTTTTTGTATCTCTTTTAGGCATGGACTTCCAGGGATCCCTTCAATTAGTCTACTGGAATATTTTCCAACCAACCCTAAGGCTCCAACTGCAACAGGGATTGTTGATGTTCCCATGTGCCACATTTTTGAGATTTCTATTTCAAGGTCCTTGTATTTTGACAGCTTTTCGAATATCTTCAAAGATACATTGCAGTCTGCATGGACTGCCATATCAATAAGGAGGCACATTATCATTATTATTACTATTATTATTATTATTATTATTATTATTATTATTATTATTATTATTATTATTACTGCTGTTGTTGTCGTGTGTTGTATCATTTTGCCAGTGAGTAATTTTAAATTGCTTAATTACCTGCCCTCGTGGTCTATGATTAAAAAGGGGCAATGTAATTTATTATTATTATTATTATTATTATTATTATTATTATTATTATTATTATAAATAAATGAATAAATAAATAAATAAATAATCATCATCATCATCAAAGCCTAAATGGGTTATGTGCTATGAATTACGTTCCACTTCCATCTTCATTTCGTGCCTTCACTTTTGAGTCCTAATCTTAAACAAATTCTCGTGTGTTAAAAAATAGGAATGGAAAAACGGAGATCTGTAAAGCGAAACGAAATAAAAATAAATTAAAGAGAAAAAGACGTAAAATTTGAGGAATGAAAAAACAACACAGAAATAAGTCCAGCTTTAAAATATCATCAGCGTCTGAAGAAATGTAGTTAAGAAATTTCTATCGTTAATTTAACGAAAAAAAGAAAAGAAAAAGAAATGGTTGTTACTCTTCATGTTATTTGAATTCTCCAACTACTCCAGGGCATTCTCTTGATCGAAAAAATGAAAAGTTTTAAAAATGGCGCAGAAAAGGACAAGTGGTAGCAAAAATCGAAATGAAGCAGTGATAGGGTCAGAATTAAGTCGCAATATAGAAAATAGAAATGCTAGAACCTACTTGTGGGCTAAGCTCCCTGACACCAAAGTTTTTCGTAAACTACGCAACGAAAACCTGTTGTAATAGTTCAGCAACCTTGGCATATTTGGGAAGGATATTAGAATAAGCAGCAAACCGCCTGGATGGGTGGGGGTAGAAAAATGACTACAGCAGATATATTAAATAGTAAGCGGTGTTAAGATATTAATGTGTCTTCTCATTGAACTTATTTTACCTATACAGTGAAGAATTTCTGAACGGGTTAGAAATCCTACCAGGATTCATTTTTGTCAGCCAGAGTGTTAATATCCTAAGATATTCAGATGACAGTGTTGATAGCAAACACGGAAACATAAATTACCAACATCCCTGCAGAAGGTAGTGAAGGAAAGCGAGAAAAAAAGGATTAAAAATCAATTGCCAGAAAACAGACCGGAGTGTTGACAGCAGAAGGAATGTGTCCAAAATGCAAATTAAAAATCGTAGATACCAAAATCAAACAAGTATAAGCAATTTATTATCTGGGAAGTGGTTTAGTACTCGATGGAATGCGCGATACTGAATTCCGAAGCGGCATTGGGATTGCCAAAGATGCCTTCTAAAAGCTAAGCAGGGTATTAAGAAATAGAAAAAAAATCGTTATAAACAAAAAAAAAAAAAAGAGTACTGAACTCTTATTTAATATCTGTCACCCTATATGGCAGTGAATGCTGAACATTCTCCTCAAATTTAAAGAGTCTTTAAACAACTGATGTGATTCTACAGAAGAATATTAAAGATAACATGGACCGAGTATGTGAGTAACGACGACATTTTAGAGAAAATGGAAACCAGGAAGGAATTTATACTATATATCAAGAAGAGACACTTTAAATTACTACGTGATTGTAAAATCTGAAACTCGCAGGACAGATTAAAGGGTTCCTCTTTATTTTCCTTTTGTCTTCTTTTCTACCTTCCTCTTTATTTTCCTTTTTCTTCTCTTCCTCCTTCCTCTTTATTTTCCTTTTTCTTCTCTTCCTCCTACTCTTTATTTTCCGTTTGTCTTCTTTTCAACCTTCCTCTTTATTTTCCACTTGGCTTCTCTTCCCCCTTTCCTCTTTAATTTCCTTTTTCTTCTTTTCCACCTTCCTCTTTATTTTCCTTTTTCTTCTCTTCCTCCTTCCTCCTTATTTTCCTTTTTCTTCTCTTCCTCCTACTCTTTATTTTCCGTTTGTCTTCTTTTCCACCTTCCTCTTTATTTTCCTTTTTCTTCTCTTCCTCCTTCTTCCTTATTTTCCTTTTTCTTCTCTTCCTCCTACTCTTTATTTTCCGTTTGTCTTCTTTTCCACCTTCCTCTTTATTTTCTCTTTTCTTCTTTTCCACCTTTAAGCATTCTTTCACTTCTTCATGCCCAATCTTTTTTTTTTATTCATTTCTATTCTTTTACTTTCATTTCCTTGTTTCTTTTTCCTTCTTCATCTTCCTTTAATTGTTTTCCCTTTATTCTATTTTTCCTTCTCTATGCTCATTCTCTTTCTTTTCCCGCCTTTATTTCTTTTCTCTTCTTTATCTTCATTTACTTTTTCTTTCTTTCTTTTCCTTTATCTTTTTCATATTCTTCTCTCTACGTTATTTCTTTTTATTTATTCCTTTTCTATCTCTTCTTTATTCTCTTCCGTCTTCGTCATTCGGTTTAAATCGTTTTTTTCACCATATCATTCTCACAATTATTTTTTGCCTTTGCAGCAAGTTATCTGATACTGAATCTTTTTCACACAGATTTATTTTTGCTCTTTTAAACATTTTCTTTAAAAACTATTTTTGGTTATCGTATTTTTTCCTGCTGAAAACTCAACAGAAATTTGTTCTCCCAAGAGGTAAAAAAAAAAAACCAAAAAAAAACCCCCAAAAACACGAGAAGTAAAAATAATAATGATAATAATATTTTTTTGTGTGTGAGTAATGAACCGGTTAGCGACACGGTAAGAGAAAATTTTCGATCTGGGTTCGTATTCCAACCGAGTTCATTAGTCTCACCTTATCATTTAGAAAAGTATGACTAAATCTTTTTGTTTTCTCAGGGTTAAATAGCTGTCCTTAGCTGGAGGTTGCCGACAGTCTATTAGCATCCAACTGACTCGAGAGACCATGGATCCGCGCCTGAAAAGCTCTTGCCGGGACCGACCATGGAAAGAAATGAGTATAAACCATAAATCAAAGGAAGTATTAATAATAATAATAACAATAATAATAATAATAACAATAATAACAACAATAATAATAATAATAATAATAATAATAATAACAATAATAATGATAATAATAACAATAATAATAACAATGATAATAATAAGATGAATATCAATAATAATAATAATAATACAATAATAACAATAATAACAATAATAATAATAATAATAACAACAACAATAATATTAATAACAATAATAATAAAAATAAGCTGAAGAAGATGAATATCAACAATAATAATAACAATAATAGCAACAACAACAACAACAACAATAATAATAATAATAACAATAATAATATTGAGATCAGAATACATCCCAATATGCCTTCCCTTCAGAGGTTCGCGTTGTTTGGAACTGCAAGTATTTCGTAAAAAGTACCCTCTTTCTGAGGATCGAGAACTTAGTGAAGATCACCTACAATGCTCCGACTGAAAACTAGGATCGGGATAAAAAATAAGACATTAAAAATCTTTCCAAAATATAAAGATTCTTGAATAGAAATTACAAAAATAGGGCATTTAAAAATAACCGCTATTCCAATAATAATATGGGCACTCGGAATAAATAAAAGTAATGATAGTCCATTTAGAAAGAAGATAGCAGCAAGCCCTCACAATTTCGAGATACAAAAGTCTGTACTGACGAGCCCCATCTGCATACCAAGGGACATTCTCTCAATATTTGTTTGTTTAGTGGCATATCAACTCCTTATGGGTCATTTCATGCCGACATTTAAATTTTTGGGAGCATCAGTAATTCCATTTATAAAAATGTATTGTTGGTAGTATTATTTTTTTTCAAAAATGTATATCTGTTAATTTTCTATTATGAAAATGTGTTGGTTTAAAATGTATTTTTTTTACTTTCATAGTCTTTTAATACCAGTTTGGAGTTAACTATTTGCCCACAACTGGGACCCTAACAGGTGCTACTACTCCGGGTCTGGGTGTACCTGGGAACAGCAGGAATTAAGAGGGGGTTCTACGCTCCAAAAATCTTCCCGATCAGAGGCCTTGCTGCCAGATGTAATCTATCGTCATACTCAGAACAGGTATCAATGGAAATAAACTTGATAATTAAAAAAAGAAAAGCTTCAAGTCGCAGATAAAAGTCTTCGCAAATAATTGTATGTAACAGAAGATCTGGAAAATATCAATGTTGTTTAGAGAAAATATCTGTTTTTTTTACACCCAGTTCTCTTTCAGAATTATAATAAAATTAAGAAAAAAGGCAAGAAAAATGTTGTGGATAATCACTCCTTAATTATATTTTGTTGATCTGAACAGGCTTATTCCTTTTGGAGTTTATTACTACATCTCTCTCGTTCAAAATATTATTTATTCTTTTTCTTGGAACAAATTAAATTCACCTTCCTTTTCTTTCTAATTTTTCTTTTTCCATCTGGTATTTCCATCGAGTTTCCTCTTTTATCTGCATCCGTTTAATATATTTCTATTCTCTTATCGTCTTACATAAATATGTGCTAAGTATCCTCGTGGGTCTTTCTTGATAAGGTGTTCACTTCTGTCATTCTAATGGCTATATTCCTATTTTACACATGTTTTTTTTTTCTTTTTTCCACACAACTTTATTCTATCTGGAATGGAGAAACTGAATCCTTATTAATGATGACACGAATCAATACCCTAGGTACCAATTACATAAGGGTCAATGTGTATGAAACACACGAAAATAGAGAACGCAGACAGGATATAGAAAGAAATGAGATTTCCAATGTTATTATAATTAATAGCTCATGAAAATACGCACTTAGACATGTATAGGTAGGAAGGGTGATCAACTGGTAAGCTGGATAAGAATTACTGTTTCGTTATAGGAATAAACGTGATGTAACCCAACGGAAGACTAGCATAGGATAATAAAATAAATCATGACATTCTCTGCCACTTTGAGATTCAAATAAATGAGTGATCATGGCTAGATGATAGTATTGTTGCCATAAGTAAGGTGCAGAAAATCTGGAGTTGATTTCGCTATTTTATTTAAAATTGAAAAGCGGGAAAAATATTCACGCTTCGCAAGGGAAGTGAAAAATAAAATGTGTAGCACGCTCACGACGCTTTTCCCCGTCGATAATGGCGAACATGAGAGCCTTTCAACCGAGCAAAAAGTCTTCAAGAAATAGAAATCCGAACAGGAATTGAGACCGCCCGTGGATTCAAGAATAGACCAAGTTAAATAAAAGAAAATGCTTCCCCCAAATAAAAGACTCCAAAACCATGAAAGACAGAACCTTACAGTTAAAATTAATATTAATGAAAGAAGAGGTGATAGTTTCTGTCTGGACTTCTGGGATGAGGAGTTATCAGGATTCACACTATTTATATTCGAACAATCGTCCTCGCCTTTTTTTGTTGCTATCACAACGCATCATCCATTGTACCATCATCAGATATCTATCGATCTGGATAACGTACAGGGTATTCTGAACTGAATACTTTATTTAATCTATAGGGGTAGACATTTCTCGTTCCACTATCCATGTCAGAGAAAATAGCCCAGTGAAATAAAGAGTTGGTTCGTGAATTTGATGAGTAGTAATTAGTAAATTACAATTTAGTACGATTAGTAATTGTAAGTTCAATCGCAGGGGTGGTAGTGCGTACTTGGCCTGCTTATAGTTGGTACTATTGTGGTCATGTTATAGAAGTTTGAGCTTGCTGACACACGTTTTCTGCTGTTACACTGTAAACATGTCCGCTCCACTAGCAGTACGCACAATGAAGAAACAAAAATCAGAGGTCCAAATATGCAGGCAAGATTCTTCCTCATCAATAATAACTCGGTTCACCATTACCATCTTTCGAGTTTGGTGAATCTTGTCGTCAGTTTTTGAGGATTTCTTTTTGCGTCACGATTCTTCTGACACTTTTAAACTTACCAATTCACTCATACATACTTATAGGCGGTTTATACACCGTCACCATATTGTGTTAAAAGCCATGGATGATTTTTCCCCCTCATCAATCAGCCGACCAGAGAAAACGTTTCACTGTTCTTTGTTCCTCTTTGGTAAACTCTGCTAGTGGAACGGCCATCTTTACACTGTCACAACAGCATTAATACTGGCGTGAGGACACTCAGTCTTTGACCACGTGACCACAATAATGACAACCATAAGATTACGTGAGCAGAAGGCAAGGTGACAATCCTAAATGCATGCTATGATGAAAGTGCGGATAATTTTTGACTTACCTTCGTGTGTGTGTGTGTATGTATATATATATATATATATATATATATATATATATATATATATATATATATATATTCTGTATATTTAGGTAGTAATTTTGATGTATGTTTCAATAAATAATATGGACCAGTGTTGTCTAGTTTAAGTAAGTTCCTTTCATTGTCTGATAAGCTTAATAACATTATCACTGAAAGCCGAAAGGAAATCACCCTATTGATACATGTTTAAATCCAATCTAATCTTTCAGCTTACATAAGCCATTATCAAAGATGACAATTACATTTCAATATATCAGATAATACACGGACGAAACAATAATGATAGTCTGTTTTTGTTGCATGAAAAATGTATATATATATATATTTGGAAAAAGATTGTATATATATATATATATTGAAAAAAATGGTATACATATATATATATATATATATATATATATATATATATATATTAAAATGAAGAGAGAAACCGCAAACATTTTTGGTTGTAATGTGTTTTTTGTTTGTTTTTTTTTTTTTAAATATTATGGTTTATTTTCCATAAATAGGAAAATAAAGAATTATATTTTAAAAAAATATACACATTACAACAAAAAACGTTTGCGCTTTCGCTTTTCATTTCAATATACATACTTTTCTCTTGTTGGAACTACTATAACCGCTTCCCTATATATATATATATATATATATGGGTGGGGGCGTGTGCGTGTATGCATATAGTATCTTAGGCAGCATGCATTCTTCGTAACTAGTTTGATTAAAAATGATCCGATAAAAAGCATAATATGAAATATATCACCATTACTCTAGTTTTAGCGTCTTTTTAGTCTTGTTAATTTGTGAGCAGGGTAGTAAATGAACGTATACCATTTTATCTTTTTGTTTCAACTCATATATATATATATATATATATATATATATATATATATATATATATATATATATATATATATAATCTGATAATTGACTTCAAGTCTTCATTTCTCTGGTCGTAAATTATTTTTTCTTCGCCTTTTTCCAGAGTTCTCACATATAATATTATTTTATACGATTTCTTTTTTTTTTATATATATATATTTGTCCTTTGAAGGGTTTCGCTTTGTCTCACGAATCCTGTTCCTAAAGGTCATTTTGCAAAATAATATCATCGCTGTTTAAGTATATGAAATCGTCTGTTTCCGCCATTAATTCTGGGTCGGTTTATACGTTCTGTTTTTAGATTCTTGTAAGTGTATCAGAATTCTATTCACTGGCTGCCAAATCACATCACGAATAATCCATCTATCTCCTTTGACAAGCCGCTCAAACAGAATAGAGATTTTCCTAATCTCCCGAGACCATAAATACAGACGCCAGAAAACATCTAATCAAGATCATAAACACGAGCGGCTATTTTCTGTTTTCACGTGGACATTCACCTACAAGTCGATTTTCAAGATGAACCTTTATTGCTAAAAATTGTTGAGAAGACATTGAGATATTCTGAAACGGA
>OZ038491.1:109701009-109743509 GCA_964036315.1 Acanthosepion esculentum
GATTTTAAAATCTGAGGGTGGGGGGGTCAGCTAAAAAGACCAACTAAAATCAGAGAGGCATCGAGGAGAGAATAGAGGGAACTTTTACTTTTGGTGATTAGATAGCAGACATCCAAACATATATAAGCATCCCGATAACATTCATACTTGCCAGTCGGAGATTCTACCACGAAGCGTTGGCTCACGGCAGGTATGAAGGTGAATTTAAGCATATTTATTGTTAGATAAACACAGTGACTGAGAGAACTCGATTCGATTCACCAAAGAGTCTTGCATTATTAGCCGTAATAGTCACTGTTTACAAAGCCACACTTCCTCCCCAGAGAGCTCAACCGAAATAAATTTCCCAGGAGCATATATTGTCATCCACAGACAGACTGTTTCGCTGCATCACAGCTCATCAGGTGTCTCTACACTATATATACATATACATGGTGCGATCGGTAAATATAAAGAAAGAAAAATACAGTATGATGGGTAAATTGTCACCATTTTATATTTTTAATTATAGTGGAGTCAATTGGGCACAGTCAATGAGGAAAACCCCACCATTACGCATTTTACTCCGCCATTATTTTGGAAACGGCGTGCCTTTCTGCGACCACATCATCACTTACATTTGGTCACCTAACTTCCCAGATTCCAACCCTCTTGATTATTATATGTGGGAGGGGGCAGTTGAGCGAGAGACCAACAAAAATCATTGTAACACCAAAGATGAACTGAACGCATTCATCAACTTAAACAAGGAGAACGTCCAAAAGAATTGCAGGAGATTCCGAAGTTGTCTGGAGGCCGTAGTTGATGCCAATCGCGGTCTTATTAAATATATTTACTGTTTCTTTAGTTTTTCAAGGTACTTTTGTGCAATTCTGGGAAATATATCTGTTAAAATAAGATATCAGAATTATTGACATTTTTGTATAATTTAGACGACAATTTATTTATCCATCGCACACTATATGTACACAAACACACAAATATATACATATATATATATATATATATATATATATATATATATATATATATATATATATATATATATATATATGTGTGTGTGTATACACATATATATATATTTATATATATATGTATATATATATATGTATGTATAAATATATATATGTATATATATATATATATATATGTATATATATATATATATATATATATATATATATATATATATATATATATATATATATATATATATATATATATATATATATATATATATATATGTATAGACACCAGCGCATATGATTTAATTATAGAGCCGAAGGCTTTCTGCAGAAGGGCTGAATACAGATATTTGTTTCATTACCTTCCACAAGGTCCCAAACAACCGCTGGTTTAGAATTCAGAATTGTTCTTCTCCTAGACGAGTCTCCATCCAATTAAGGATTTAATGCCAACGTAAAAAAACCCAATATACAATAGTATTGTCACTTAAATAATACCAACATCCGCAAAGCAGGGTATTATTTAAGTGACAATACTATTGTATGTTGGTTTTTTTGACGTTGGCATTAAACCCTTAATTGGATGGAGACTCGTATATATATATATATATATATATATATATATATATATATATATATATATATATATATATATATATATATATATATATATGTCAAATGAGAACAAATGAAGTATAATTCCACTGTACGTAACATTTAATTTAAAAGCGGGCTCAATACAATATAGCGTTAAATATTATTTATTTTAGATTAAAACAAAAAATGCTCAAAAACGATACACAATATCAATCTTGTTTCGACACGACGAATGTGTATCCTCGAGAGAATGGTAAATTACTGGCGATCGAACGATAAATTTAATTTCAAAAGAAGACCAGCTTCCTCTTTTCCGAAAAAAAAGAAGAAAAAAATGAATTAAAAAGAGAATCGAAATGAATCTTTTGGGTTTCACCGTGATTAACCAATCAAATGTGACCAAGCTAAATTCAAGCTAACCGAAAAAAAATATTTAAAAAAAAATCTATATGGGTCAAAACATGAAATTTTCTGCATATAAATTCGAGATAATTTCATTTGGTACAGAAACAAAATGTTACCTTATTTTGTAATGTATACAGAAACATGATATTCAACTTCAATTATTTTTTTAAATGCTTCTTTTCTTTTTTCTTTTAACTCCCAGATTTTCTACTGTTAATCTAAGGAAAATACTTATCCAATTTCTTCAGAATCGGTTGAAATTAAAGGATTCTTCTAATTTCTGTTCATGTGTAGGCCGACTTTGTTTTCTCCATGTCAACAATATATATTTCTATATGAAGAGGAGAATGTGTTTAAGTTCTTCATTGAAAAGTTTGTTATTTTGATTTGCTTAAAAAATTAATTTATAGACACCCTCGTGCAAATTAATTGAAACAAGCGTTTTAGTTTCCTTTCTTTCATCAAACGGTTAGATTTAAACCCACTGGAGTGTCAGTGTGTAATCGATTTAATTTTTTTCTCAGATTAGGTCATTTACAGTGGTGTTAAGTAATATGAACCTATTTTTGGGGTATAAGAAAACTCTCCTGATTTAAAGTCAATCGAAAATTTGCGGTCAATCTGCAAGGAACGACTTCGTGGAATGGAAATACGAAGTACTAACATGTGTACTGGGTCATGTTTCATTGGAAAATACGAAAATAAATTCGATAATAATGGAATTATTCGTTTTCTTTCAATTATTTTACACAAGGGTGTATTTTAAAATGAGGAAGTTTGGATTAATTATAATGAAAATAGAAACAATTTCCCCGAATTTCAAAAATGGTCACCTCGGAATGAAATGGATAAGTCGGTACTATTAACAATTATACCAAACATTCTCAATTAATTTTTCTGAAAAGGATAAAAATCATGCATTTTCACTGACCAGTTCCACTATATACAGTTAAATATTTTTTTTCTGGCGGGATTAGATTTCAAGTTTAAAAATTTAACGGTCGCACAATACTTGTCTGGGTACGACCTAAGAATTTTCCAATTAAAGATTTCACTACTTTCCATAGATTGAGATGAGCAGCATGTAGTTTTCACTGGTCGTTGATTGTTACAGTGTGCCGCAAGGGAAAAATAAATTTAAAAAAATAGGTTGTGCCAGAGGTAGTTTCGCCCAATACCGCAAATTGCTACAAAACCAAAATACTAACCTGAACACCCGAATCATATTTTCAAATAGCCTCGTCAGAATTGGACGTTCATATTGATGTTAAGCATAGCGCAAAACATGTTCAGGAATATCTAATCTGTCAGCTGTATACATCGGCTTCCTAAGATTAATGGTGAAGAAAGGCTTTGAGCAGGTTAGGATCTTGGCAAATATCATTCTTATTTCAACATTGTTCACTGGCGCTAGAGAATCATAAATAAAGAACTGTACCAGATAACAGAAGACACTTGAGAACTACCAATAGCGGCAACATCTAGAATGTATATCGAAGAGAAAATAATGACATAATCATGACGTTAACTTTCCTCACCGCTTCATATAGAAAGTTAGGAAGGAAACTCCAGTCAATACTAGAAAGAGGGATAACAGCTACTGGACTTGAGAAATCTGCTTGCCAAACTTTCATCTGAAAACTTTTATAAATTTCAACCGAAAACCGTACTGGCCAATCGGCCAAATTATTCCTTATAGAAAAATAGATAATATTACTGTAGAGTGACTATGAGTAAAAGTAAAATAAATGACAGAATCTGTCCAACAATCAGAGTTGCAATGAGCAATAACAAGAAACAGAAAAATATAAAAGGACAAAAAATATAAAACAAGAAAAAATACATGCAAGGTAAAGCAACAGCAAGAGGGCAAAAAGTTCACAAATTTAGAATCAGGATTAACACACAAGATCACGATCGGGTGGATGAACGTGGTGTTATGACTTCAAGACCGGGACCATGCCATATGAAACCGAGAACTAGCCCGTTTTATTAGCTAGAAAAAAGAATCCCAGCATTCTTCTACATATAAATTAAGGAGTGAAAAGTGTTTTTTATTCATTTCCATTCTAATTTTTAATCACGGTATTTTGTAGGTCCTTTGTGAATATGTGGTATTATGGTAGCTATAGGATTGATAGATGATGGACACGTTCTTGTGGTGATTGAGTATATTGTATTGAATGAATGGGCCGTGAATGTGTTTAGCTAGGACTAGGATAGTTACTGAATACCAGCCTTTCCCCACTTCCCATTCGTCTTTGTGCCAACATTTTTGTATTTAATCAGGAATAAATATACGTTCCCATTCTAACTGGAAGCAGTGATTATCATAACTATTAACATATAGACTTCGATGAGTAGCAGCTCTCTATCAGCCGCATTGATTGTGATAGACTGCGTTGATGGAATATACGTTTCGTTCTTAACTTGTTAAGAATTATGAGGAACTCTTCTTTAATAGAACCAAAGATAGCCACATTAAATCAAGAGGAGGAGATCGCATGAAATTTGTGTATAAATTAATACGGGTGTTCAGATTCTTTGGATACGCTGGATTGAATTTCAGAGAAAATTTCCTAATTAACATTGCGAAGTCGGATTCCGGAGCCATTCTTGATTTCTTTGCATTCATTCTTATTCCGAAACCAAGAAAGACATTGCAGAAAATATGCAGATTCATTGCATACAAGTGGGCAGAGAATCTGTTTAATAATCAGACGTAAAACGAAAATGACTTTAATAACATGTCAGAAATACTGAAACCTTACAAAAGAAAAAAAAGATTTAAATTCAGTTGTGAATCGATGGAAACATGAGGCATATATAACAAAGTTACGAAAAAGTAATCAATGCACAGGAACGTGTATTGAATGATAAGCGGGGAATTAATTTTGCCTGTAAAAACAAAGATTAATTGCAACTTCCATTTATTGCTAGCAGTGATATCCAAATGTTATGACATTTGTGAGTTATTTAGAGGTTTGTATTATGAAATATGCATATTAAATATGCAACAATAAGATTTTTTCTCATTGAAAGGTGATACTTCTTTTAAAAAGCTATTGAAATAAATCTTGGATACATCTACAAAGTGTAATAGTTAGCAAGGTTATCTCACCGAGATCAAACCCAACGCTTTAACCTTTAATGTCTGTGTGATCCAATGGATAAGATGAGTGACAATTCCAGTAGGATTGGTTATATTCACTTACTCGTATATACCTTTGGGAAATGGATGACTATATCTTTTCTTCCCCAGCTATGGTTTCATTACTAGGACTTGGATCAGAAATTAATTATTACCTCCAAAAGATACATTTCTTAAGCATTTCCAAGCAAGCAAGGCGGGAAGCCACTAGCACGCAAGGAGTTACAGAGAGTTGGAGCGAGAACAAATAGGAGTGATAGAGGAAAGGATGAAGAGAAAGATAGGGGATGGACAGGGTATCTGGAGACGTCGATTGACATTATATTTAAATAGTTGAAGATTATAGCTATCAGGGAAACAGGAAGAGGGCAGGGAGTTCTACAGGCGAGAGGTTACATTTAACAGTTTTATCAGTGAAAGGGTATGAGCGAGATGCCAGCCTAGTAGAACGCTTAAATTAATGAAGTTTGGGAACCAGCGAAAGCAGCTCCTTGGAGCAGTTACCGTGAAAGTATTTGTAAAAAACGACTGAGGGAGGCGAAGGCACGTCTGCCAGAGAGCGACTGCAGGCGAGATGACAAAAATATTTTCTGGCTTTAAATATCCTGCAAATGGATCATAGACCGTAAGTCAGTCATTCAATCAATACATTAATTAAGACTAAGTAGTGAGTGCTCCATATATTCGGGCTTGTGCCACATGTAAAACTACGGTTATTAAATACAGATTGGGCAATTAGGCGTGGTATAATAGCTAATAAGCTTTTCTGGCGCAATCAGTTACGACTGAGTAAGAAGTTCTATCCCCACCGGTTTTTCAAGTACGTTCTACTGGCCGAGTGGTTAGAACGTTCATTTTCTGTCCATGAGACCCGGGTTCGAATCGCACCATATTGTATTATTTGTCAGGAAGGTGATTCTTGATGTTATTGGTATGGAGAAGGCGATTCCATCGAGTGGCGGAAAACCATACCACGGGTTGAACGAAACGGGAAAGGGACAGAGGTTTTGAGCGTGCTGGCCGTGTTCAGACTGTTGATTACGCCATATAACGCGCTCTCTCCCAGCAAACGGTATCTACGATCCGCTAAGCTAGTTGAAGTATAAACCACAGGTGGGATATGTGGGTGATGACCAACTACAAATGTGCCTGCGTCTGCAACACGGATTAGCTAGTCTCCCTTGTATTCTGGTGTTATATACTCTATCTATGAACACGAATGGACATGTCCCAATTCTCATAAATACGTTGGATACTATTATAAGTGTGTATGGGGGATGCTGTCTAAGTAGTCCACCACTAGCAGTGGTTTACCTACTTCACGGCGCTGGCGAGTATGTTATTTTGTTGATGTTATAAAGATTACCATTTCATTTCCAAACTCCGTTTTAGTCATTCCTTATTCAGTGGGTATCAAGATAATCCGTGTAGTGCCCAGACACATCTTTTATTTACTTAACTCTCACAGGATTATGCTGTCCCTACATTGGTTGCTAACCAAAGTTAGAGATCAGAGGTTGCTCTGTTATTTAATCCGTATATAGAGGGAAAATGAGTACATTATGTTTCCGGGGCTGTAGTGATGCAAATCTGAAGGCAGAGACATCGATTAGAATTTGAACGAAGTACGACGCACACATCCATATATTTTTAGTCATGAGCCTTCAAACATATCAAATCTAAAAAGAAAACAAACTCTACTTACCTAAGATACATAGATGACGTTCTTTTATTCATAAAAAAAGATAAATCTATCAGACGTAATAAAGAAACTTAATGAGGTTAGATCTACCATCTACACATGAAACTACATATGAATTTGAAACAAATCTCTATCCATCATCGATTTCTTATTAATATGTAACAATATAAATTAAATTTTTAAAGATTATCGTAAAATCCACTAACTAAAACGGGTTAATTCATTTCTATTTCCACCACGATTAGAAAATAAAATCAGGTTTAGCCATAGGATTCTACATCAGGGACCTTAGCATATGTATCCCTGAATACCTATGTGTAGAAAAGAAATACAATGAGAAAACATTTAGGCTTCTTCACTACCTTCATCATTTCATCCTTAATACCAGAAAACAAACTTACAAAATCCACAGATCCGAAAAAAAAAAATAAACAGCATCAAGGGCACTTCTAACAACAACAGAAAATTCCTAATACTCCCTCTAACACTAAAATACTTATAAATAAATTACTTATCCCTATTACTCAGGTCTTTACCATCACGTGCAAGACAATCGGAGAAAAAATTAGAAAGAAATTAAATCTACCATTACTTAAGATGTCGGTACCTATCAAAATATTTTTTTAAAATGTAAAAAATAATTATATCGGTGTGACATCACGAAGTCTAAACGCCAGTATCTACGAACATAAAAGGGATGTACGTTTGGATAAACATTGAAACTGTATTGTAGTAAACAGGAACACAACTGATCATAAATTTAGTTTAACAAATGCCACCCTAATTAAATAAAGAAAAGATATACATATTTTTTTACATCAGAATTACTTAGAGAGACAACGAATAATGATATTAACGACTATAAACAAATCTTAAAAACATATTTCATCACTAGCATTTATTGAACACATTCTTAAAGAATATCCGTGAATGTAAGTGATCAAACGTTGAATACAAAACAAATTAATAGAAAAAAAGTTCTTTTGTGAGTCAAGCCTGATCTATAAATTCTTAGAAATGATTTAATCATCTGGTCATATAAAAACTATTAAAAAGAACAGTTTGACACTCTATTCTCCTGATAACCACATAAATATATATTAATATAAACGATCAAATTGAGATTTTTTATATATATATATATATATATATATATATATATATATATATATATATATATATATTAAAAAATACAGTAACCGCAAGCATTTTTGTTTGTAATGTGGATTTTGTTTTTAATTATTATGCTTTATTTTCCATAATTTTGCTACAAAAAAATCTACATTACAACCAAAAACGTTTGCGGTTTCTCTCTTCTTTTTAATATACACACTTTTCTCTCGATTGAACTTCTATAACCTCTTCCCTTATATATATATATATATATATATATATATATATATATATATATATATATATATATATATATATATATTATATATATATAATATATTATATATATATATTATATATATTATATATATATATATATTATATATAATATATATATATATTATATATATATTATATATATATGTATGTATTATATATATATATAATATATATATATATATATATATATATATATATATATATATCGGGTGTAACAGCAGAATTGCCCAAAGAGTGTAAAAGCATAATTATCCTTATGTTAGATTAAGATTTGAGTCGTTGTAGCTTAGAAATAATGAAAGATATCTTACTGAAATTCTCCAAGGTTTTTATAACACTACTGGACACTACTTTGAGCAATAAGAATGTATAATTACTCTCCAAGCTTAACAGAAAAACCGTGATAAAATCTATCATAAACGAACATGACATGTTCATCAGTAATTAATCATTGCTAATGACCCTAAACTCATGGAGTATTGAAATAAAGTCCATATATATTTATATATAGATATATATTATTCCACTATCATTTTCCAATTTAATCATAGCCCTCTCTAACATGCTAACACTTTGTTTTGGAGTAACGAGGTTCCAGACAAGTTTCACGTAGGATTTAATGTTCAAGTCTTTGGACTGTAATAGCTGAAACCCCTGGGTCAAGTACCGAACGCCTTATGGATTGAGTTGAATCATTTCTGTTTGATCTCTTTAGCTCTAAGTTGAAATGATGGGCCCTCTTATTGCTGTAACCTCCTGATTTTCCTCTGGGATGTTCCTTCTTTTTTTAAATTATTTACCGTTGCGTTGGTGTTTCTTGAATGGACTTTGAAGATGGAAGCGAGAGTATGAATGTTGGTACCATTACTGAAGGCCTGAACTATCTTTTTCCTCTCGCCTTTGCTCAGTTGGGTAGACAGTGGGACTACACAAAACGATTTTAACGTGTTCTCTTTCTAGCTGAATAACTAAAAGGGCTCTTCGGTGATTCTTACAACTAATGGTCACAAGACGGCTTAACGTCTTATCTGAAGACCTGGAAAAAAGAAAAATCAATTAGTTTAGTGGTTTTCTAGATATTAAACATTATGTAGGATGAGCAATTGTGCTGTTACATGATTTGCCCAATTTTACTATTACACCCAGTATATATTCTTCTATCTGACATATCCCTTGAAGACGTTGGCGACATTCGCCCTACATAAATTCATGTCCTTTTTAGAAATTAGTAAATTTCGTCTCTTTTATCTCTTCTAAGCCCAGTTCTGCCGATCATCTATATAGGCACCTTATTGTTTTCTTCTGGTTCTCTTGCAATCAATATGTTTTGTGAGTCTCTAAGCCATCTTTCGGCATTATGTGCCCTAGAGATTTCAACTGTATAATACTTATGTTAATTGAAATCTTTGTTTCCATTTGATCTGAAACTTCGCCGTTGCTCACGTGTTGAGTCTATATCATTAGCAACATACTTCTGTAGTACCACATTTCATTTTGCTTTAAGTTTTTTCTTCATCTGTGAGGAGACCGCCAAACATTCATTTCTATAGAGGAGGATTGATATTACAAAACCGTTCAATGCACTCTCTGTTTTTAATAACATTTTCTTATTACTTTGCTTAGCATTTGGAAGGCATCTTTTCGCTATTCAAATACACCTTTTGATTTCAGTGTCGCACTTTTCATCCTCTGTTAAAATGCTTCCCAGTTATTTAAATGATTATATTCGCTTTATTTGGAAATCTCAAATTCTAAATTTTTATGTTTGTATATTTTTCTTATAACCATACATTATGACGACTTGCAATTGATCAAGACTTACGTTAAAATACGAGGGTCATTCAATAAACAAGGTGAATTTTTCGGTATAAGGACTTCTAATACAGATAGAAACTTACTTTTTTTTTCAACTTAACCTCCCAGAACTGTCACACCACTTTTCACATCTGTGCACAAGCTTCCGTATTCCCTCAGCGTAAAAATATTTGGACTGATGTCTCAGCCAGTCTCTCACAACACTTTTGACTTCATCGTCACTTTTAAACTTCGTGCCTCTCGTGAACGCTTTCAAGGGAACAAACAGGTGAAAGTCTGAAGGGGCAAGGTCTGGGCTGTAAGGGGGATGAGGGAGCAGTTCCCAGCCCAGCTCGTTGATGGTCTGCACCGTTTGGGCTGCTGTGTGAGGCCTTGTGTTTTCATGATGCAAGATGACTCCTTCTGACTGATGACCCCTGCGTTTGTCCCAACAGATAAGCTCAAAGTCCTTGCAATGTCATCCACTGTCACCCTTCTGTCAGACTGAATGAGGTCATTGACTGATTCGATCACTTCAGGAGACCTCAACACTGCGCCGTCCTTCTTTAAACAATTTAGCCTACTTGTAGACATTATTTTGCCTGAAACATTTGGCACCATACACAGTTGACATTCTCCTATGAATTTCAACTGGTTTGCACCCTTCAGTAATCAAAAACTTGATAACTGACCGCTGTTCAATCCTGGAGCATGCTTCTTGGTCGGCCATCTTTGTTAATCGCCAAAACTCTCAAAGTTGTTTTTTTTTTAATCTGCAAAAGAAATTAAATCCATGTGAAAAAGAAGTAAAACAAAAAAAATAAAAAAGAGTAAGCTTCTATCTTTATTAGAAGTCCTTATACCGAAAAATTCACCGTATTTATTGAATGACCTTCGTATTAACACAAAGAAAATGTAAATCATTATAAACAATGTATCGAAGATAATTCGTTTATACGTAAATATTTATTGCAAGATCAATGTCGAGTGTTATATAAAGCAAAATACACAATCTAAAATTTTGGTTTACACACCACAGAGAAATACCAAGCTCTTCAATAAACAGAGAGGTTCGATCTGCAGCCCTAGATATCTACAGCGTTATATAGGGTTTGACTTGCCGGAAAGGTTTGATTTGATTTAATCCAATAATTCTTCTTTTACCGTGAAATGAAGGTCGTCCTAAATGTGTCCTCCAGATTTTCCTTTCAGAGAAACACTGGTTTTCCCAAGGCTCTATCCTGGATCCTACACTGTTTCAGATCTTCATCAACGATCTTCCTGATGGCATCAGTTCTCAAGTAGGCATCTACGCAGACATTACCATTTACTCCTGTCTCAATAGTAAATCCGGCATTGCTGACAGTCAACCTGTCCGTTAGTCTCGACAGTGGAATTCCGTTCCTCTTAATTACTTTCCTGATAGCTATAATCTTCAAATATTTAAAGCCAATCGACATCTTCCGATGCCTTGATCTTGATCGCCGTCCTGCTCTCTATAACTCAAAACATTAAGTTTGTAACTAGGAATATGTGCCAAATGGAATAAAAAACGACTACCAGAGAAAAACATATTAATTAAATTTTATAAATCAGCGTGCAACAAAAAAATTAGCAGTGATCAATATAAAAAAATGCTCGATAAGGAGGTACTGGCATTTTACAAAAAAACATCACAAAAAACTACTGGACGTAGGCGATTTTCTTGTCCCTTGTATCTCTAAATAAGTTTATCATTTTGTTATTTCTCTCAAAACTTGTGCAACCATATCTTTACTCAAGACCAGTGAGTGGGTACGCGCTGCATTATGTCTTGCTTTTCCTCAATCCCTCCTGTGAGTATCAGATTTTACTAGCCTTCTTTCCTCGTTACGTGCCCCCAAAATTTCAAGTAACTCTTCCTGATTTTATGTATAAATTTCGTTTCTGTTTTCTCTAAAATCTCGTCGTTGCTAAAAAGGTTCGATCCCTGGTATCCTCAGCATCTTTTTGTCCTACCAAATTTCTGTTGCTTCAAGACTCTAAATTCATCTTCGTCCAGCATTTACAACCATATAGAACGGCAAGTATCACCTAACAGTTCTGTACTCTTTTCTTTGGTTTTAACGATTGTTCTGTCTCTAAATACGCTACTTAGATTTCAAAGGTATCCTTGGACATCCCAAAATATATTCGGATTTCAGTATCGCACTCTCCGTCCTCAGAACACTTTCCAGATATTTAATTTCTTTTCTTGTTTGATTTTAGTATTAAGTTGTAAATTGTATTTTGGGATCAACCCTTTTACTGCATACCCGGGAAAATCAAATTAACAACGTAAATAAAGTAATTGACGGAATGTCTAAGCTGCATAAGCAATAGAGAACAAAGAAAACGTTGGGAATCGCACGTAATATCGGATTCTCAACCCAGAAAGAATGAGTTATTTAAAATTGTGCACCGTCATGTGTAAGAAGATAAGCTACATCAGCGTCCTGGGTAAGACAAATAAACTACATCCAACAACAATGTCTTTTATCAGGTTTTGAGAAGCATGAAACCACCTCTTCATTGCTGGTGTTCCCAGGTCTACCCTGACCCGGGTGGTAGCACCTGTTAGGGTGCCAACTACAGGCAAATAGTTAAATCACCACAAACTCGGGTCAAAATACTATACTTTAATACCAGAAATACTTTGTAAAAAATTATTACCTGCTAAAAATATTTGAAGAAAAAATTATTACCAGAAATACATTATTACCAGCAATACATTTTTGAAAAAAAATATTCCCAGCTATACTTTTTTGAAAAAAATTACTAACTATATATTTAAAAAATATTACTAGCAATAGGAATCTTGTCGGCATTAAATAACCCATTGTGGTTGATACGCCGTAAAACCAAAATAAACCAAACAAATCTAAACTAAAGAATACATATTCTGTTCATATGATCTATCGTAAAAATGTCGGCATTAAATAACCCATTGAGGTTGGTATGCCGTAAAACAAAATAAACCAAACCAGTCTAAACCAAAGAATACATGTTTTATTCATACGAAACTATCCTAAAAATGTTGTCGGCATTAAATAAACCACTGATGTTGATATGCCGTAAAATAAAATAAACCAACAGAAATCGAAATATAATAAACGCTTTAAAGTGGATGAATTATTGGCTTCGTACCAAAGATGTCATAAAATGTGATTTTTTATGAATTGAGAAGAAAACAGCATCCATATTCATCTATTTCGATATTGAGGAATTTTACCCATCATTATCTAATAAACTATTATTGAGATCTATACGGTTGGCCTGGGAGTACTTCTCGATTGATGATAACAAAATCTAAATAATCAAAGAAGTTCAGTGGCTCATTAAGTAATATAAAATGGTTTGTGCGTTAAGGCGTACGACGAAAACTTTGACGCGGAAATAGGGACGTAGGATTCGGCGAGAAAATATGCACTTTCTGACAGGAATCGAAGCTGTAACCCTAATGGGAAACGTCATTTGCTCTGACGTGCTGTTGACTATTCAACCATAGAGAAGCGTCTGGTTAGCAAAGTCCGAATTACAGTTTATAAACACACAACTTTTTTTTTCTCGATCGATCATTTCTGCTCACGAAACTTATCTTAATGTAATCAATGATATCATATTATGAAATATATTCAGTCCGAGAATTATTTAATATATTTTCTGTTTACACATGTTGGTATGTATATGACTTCTAAGGTTATTTTCGTGGATACTTCCTATTTGAAAACGACGCCATATTTATATCCATTAAACAGTGTGTATTTCGTCTCTCACCTTATGCATTTGAGGAAAGAAAAATGTGTTCCCTGGCAGCTATCGAATGTACGTCTGTTCCGGTGCACGCTAACGCACGTTCGATAGGGGCGTCAATTTCAAATACAATGTCTTCACTATAATAATGTTTGAAGTAATATAAATATCAGATTTAAAGCAAATCCATTAATCCTTTGAAATGATAATAAAAGCTAGCAACAGCTGTATCGGTAAAATGGCTGAATTGATTATTAGCCAGAACAGCAAAATAACAATGATAAGTAATTTAAATAGTAACTAATTCGACTGTCGCGTCAAACAGGATGACCATTACACAGGAAATGTTTAACTAGAAATGTGGTTTATAGGGCCACAATATTTAGTATTAATAAAATCGAGGGCTATCGGACAGTTCTGTCTACCCAATTGTCCTTACGTTGCGTGGGTCAACTTGCATAGTCTTTAGGTAGTTTCTAAAGGTGCACTCGCTTACCAATATATATATATATATATATATATATATATATATATATATATATATATATATATATATATATATATATATATTAAACATGTAGTATTGAATGTTAAATACAACATAGTCATAGGACTGGTCAGAAACAGAAATAAGAACCTTAGACAGATTTATGAGGCTGGCATGATAGCCACCTCACATACAGTAAATAATAGACCTGGTTTCTTTCAGATCGCGAGCTCTGTGGCGAGATTAATGCGTGACAAACGTACCGATAAGCTATAGTTTTAAATAGTCCCCCTCACCCTCCACTTAGGACACAATCTTCTTCCCTGTGCGCAGGTCTTCGTAGTTGCCGCCCACGCGACGCCAGCATATCCGACTCTAAGAAAGAATACTTGACTTTAGAATTTCAGTTTTTCTGTTTCTGACCAGTCCTGTATATATCGTCTCTCCATCAAACTTAAATCTAATATAAATATGTCTCCATTAACCATGTCCCGAAGAAGGGCTATTTGACCGAAACGTCTGACGTCGACAGAATAACAAAAACAAAAACAAAATAAAAACAGTAAACTCACATATTCGGATTTTGCTTTGTCTTTTCCACATTTTCATCATACCGTCGGATCTACATCCACACATTTGCTTACATATATGTATATACATATATATACATATATATACATATATATATACATATATATATATACATATATATATATACACATATATATATATACACACACACACACACATATATAAATATATATATATATATATATATATATATATATATATATATATTCAAATGTCATTATAGTGGATACTTCCTATTTGAAATAAACATCCCATTTTCTAATACAAAGTAGCCACTATAATAACGTTTGGAGTAATAAAAATATCGTATTACGAATAAACTCATTCATTTTATAGAAACATATATAACGTAATCCTCTGTGTATATGACGCTGTTTTTTTCATTAAAATATGCTGCGTCATATACTTGAGTTGAGAACTTTATCCCATATATCTCAGGATTCATACTGGAATAAATTATGTCAAATTGGGTTTATTATAATGTCTATTTAATGGCGACTTATAATAAAATGAATTAAATCTTTCGCAATATTTCTCTAAGCCTTATTTGGTTCAGTACTTTTTTCCGGATTCCATGAGTTGTAGATCTATTAACAGGTAGAACTATTTTATTTAGGATTAAACAAAATATAAAAATGGAAAACATCAAAATCAATATTTTTAATTCAAAGTCAATTAATACCTGTTTAAAAATATACAACATTAGCAAGTTTTGCAAACAGCCGATGATATTTTTCCTAATATTTACAATTATTTACATTATTCGAACTATTGTCCTCATCTTTGTCGCCATATTATGACATATTTATTACAACGTTTCGGCCGTTGTACGCTCCGGCCTTCTTCAGGTGGTTGGAATGTCAAACTGAACCCTTTATTTCGCTCACTGGGGAAGACTGATCTAGTTCCACGTGCCATGTATAATGGATGTCAGTTATCAGTTATCTCTTGTTAATTTCCCTCTGAAAGTTCTCCACTGACTTAACCCGTATTTAAAACTAAACAAATTGTCACTGGAATCTGTAATGACCACTTGTTTCACCACTGGTTTCTTTGCCAAAATTAATTAACTTAACAATTTTTTTTATTGTTCTTCCGTCCGTATGAATTCAGCATTCTTTTCTGTCAGTCTGGAAAATGGTTCCGTTACATCTGTAAATTATGGTACAAATATTCTATAAAAATTCACTAATACTAACAATGATTCGAGTTCGATTTTATTTGTGGTTACGGATACTTTTAGTATTCTGTTAGTGCTTCATATTGTGACACTCCTTTATTTGAAATGGAAAATCCCAGAAACAATAGTTTAACATGACTGTTTCTGCCATCATGACTGCGTTAATTAATTTTCTAGAATTAATGTTATGTACATCATTTCCAAGAGGTTCGTGATTTTTGTTTTAAATTTGCAACAATGATGATTATTATCTCAGAGTTGTTTTCCAGTTCAAAATATCACAAGTTTTTTATGACTCGTCCATCAAAACGACATAACTGCAGATGGCTTTCACGTACGATTGATTTCCCTACATGCTACAAAAATGTTTTGATATTAGCGTTACTGTACTGCCCGTGTCCATTTGCATACCCACATCTACGTTGTTTATTCAAATTCTTACTAATTCTTTTCTTTGTTCTTCTTTTGTGCTTGTTCAATTCATTCCACGTTTTGGTTTTTAACTCTGAACACTGCTTTGAAATGGTTCTTTTTTTTTTAGACAATCATTACAAGATATTCCAAAGGCTGGGAATTTCTTCATTTCGTGTTTATGTCCACAGAATCGGCATTTTGTTATTCTTGATTTCACTGATTTCTAAATTACGTTGTCCGTTTTCACTTTTTTTAATTTTTTCTATTGTTGAACGAAATCAATGCAGGCGTTCAAGGACATATTTCCTACTTGTAATTGTTCCAGAATTTTGTAGTGGTGCGTTCAATTAGTCTAATTTAAATTTAATTCTTCAATTATTTGATATTCTCTTCAGGGTCTTGCAAACTCACAAATGATTCAAAAACATTGTCAATATGTTCGACAGCTTCCTGTCAGCTAGCCATTAATTATGCTTTCTCTCATTAGTAATCCCTTCCTAGGTCACATATCTTCTGCATTATCTGACTTGTCTCATCAAAAGTCAAATCTTCCAGTTTCATTGGATGAGCCATTTTTTGAAAATTTCATTAAGCCTTCACATCCAGCTATGATAAATAAAAGATACCTAAGTTCGATTTCTCATTCATTTCCTTTCTTCTTTTTATTTTTTATTAATTTTTTTTTTTTTTGTTCTAGCTCTTGCTGGAAAACCTTTAAAGTTGGGCAACAACAAAGTCGATGTTTTCATGAATAACGGATTTTCTATCGGTGTGATTATTGTTATGAAGTAGTATTCGCCTCGCATTTTATCAAATAGTCGTTTTTATAGGCGTTTCTCGCATACCGAGAGTGGTTTTTCAGTGCGCCCACGTTGCTACCGAATGTGACACAAGGTCAGTTTAAAGATGGGTTTAACAGCAAATTCGCAGAAAGAAAAAAATTCATGCCCCTTCGATACTTTCACATATTGAAGATGCCTCAGCCGCCATCTAATGACCCCAGTCCCAGCCCAAGGGATAGGTACTACCTGGGGAGTGTATAGTTCCCTGGGCTTGAGCGAATATTATTGACAGAGGAATGAACCCACTCTGCCAGTCAGCAAAATATACTTGTATACCGAAAGCTGCCTTGTCATTATTTATATAGTTTATTCCTTAACTATGCTGATCCTTCAAATATACAAATCAACCATTCGCCCTTGCATGGAGTATTGCTGTCATATATGGTCCGGAGCCCCTTCTGTTTACTTCGTTCTTGATAAGATCCAGAAACGGTATACAACGTAATTGGCCCTGATCTGTCATCTCGTCTGCAGTCGCTCTCTCACAGACGGGCCGTCGCCTATCTCTGTCTTTTTTACAAGTACTTTCACGCTAATTGCTCCGATGAGCTGCTTTCGCTGGTTCCCAGGCTCCATGAATTCAAGCGTCCTACGAGGCTGGCATCCGGCTCCCACCCTTTCACCGTTGGAACTGGTAAATGTAGACGTCTCTTCTACTCCAATAGCTTCATATCTCGCACCTCTCGCCTGTGGAACTCCCTTCCTTATTCCTGCTTCCCTGACAACTATAATCTCCAACTATTCAAATGTAATGTCAATCGACATCTCCAGTTGCCTTGATCTATCCACTATCCTTCTCCTCATCCTTTCCTCTAACACTCCTATCTGCTCTCGCTCTAAATCTTCTGTAACCCCTTGCGTGCTAGTGGCTTCCAGCATTGCTTGGGGTGAAAAGCTTAAAAACAAAAATAGGCAGTCATTTAATTTCACGTTCACACCGTTTTTGTTTTTTTTAGATATGTCAGGTTCAGTTAATTTTCTTTAGTGACACAAGTTATTTGTTTCTTCTGCCGTGGCCACAACTGTTTGGGTCACAGTCACTTTTTGATTACTTTAACCGTGGCTTTTATCCACTGGACCAGGTGTCCTTAAATGAAACTGAGATATCCCCCACCCTACAAAAAGCATGATACTTGGAATTAGAACAATCTATCCACGTGGAGTAAATTTCAAAGTATATCAATTTTAAGAATGCCGGGAATGACGGCTGAAACATCGTGAATATGGCAATAAAGATGAAGGCAGCGATCCGAATTATGTAAATAGTGTAAATAATTACACCTTATACCAGAAATATAGAATCCGGCTGTAATAAAAATGCTCTCATTCTTAGACCACAGGACTAATAAAAGAAATATATGGCAGTAATAATGTACTAGACACAAGGAGGGTGATTGGTCTTCGTTGCCGAAGAAACCAAGTGAAAACGGATTCGAGCTCCATCGGACAGTCATATTAATGAGCCACATAACCATCCTAATAATCCGAATTCAAATGAACAGAACACGAAGCTTAATTAGACAGGGAATAAAACAAGAACAATAGTACATTGTTAGGAACACTGGAACAAGAAATGCCTAGTCAAATAGTAGACGTATAGAACATTATATGAACACTGAGAACCAACTCTCCTCAGTATCTTATTATATCTTTGGGAAGATATTGGAGTGGTTTTCCTTCTTGTTTTTTCTAATATGAATTACCCCCAAAATCTAGAGTACATCCTCAATTCTTCTATTTAACCCATATTGCATGGGGACGAAATTAATTTAATGCCATCTGTATCCAGTTGACCGCTATAGGTGATCCTGGATTGTGAATTCGTCTAGACGATAACTTTGCCGGCCAACATCAATTAATCTCCCCGCTACACTTCTGTCTGTCTACAATCTCATATCGTTTGTAGGTGTTAGTAAGTTTGTTTTTTTTTTGTTTTTTTGTTTTTTTGGTATCGTCACTAGTCACTGTTCTATCAATCATTTACACAAATCCGGTGAGAAGATACATCCTTGTCTCGGTCCCCTTTCAATTGTTTTTCATCCTTATTGAGGCGGTTTGATTCCATTATATTTTCCGCATTATTCTAACACGGTTCGCTAAAAAAGGTTTAGCTTTCCTAGCAGTTCAAATAACCCTTAACAATGGGTTTGTTTAATCCATAAAACATATGTGTACGTCCTTCTGCATTTTCATTGTTCTTACCGACATCCTGAATATGATTATAGCATTTCTTGTTCCAGTGTTCCTAACAATGTACTATTGTTCTTGTTTTATTCCCTGTCTAATTAAGCTTCGTGTTCTGTTCATTTGAATTCGGATTATTAGGATGGTTATGTGGCTCATTAATATGACTGTCCGATGGAGCTCGATTCCGTTTTCACTTGGTTTCTTCGGCAACGAAGACCAATCACCTTCCTTGTGTCTAGTACATTATTACTGCCATATATTTCTTTTATTAGTCCTGTGGTCTAAGAATGAGAGCATTTTTATTACAGCCTGATTCTATATTTCTGGTATAAGGTGTAACTATTTACACTATTTACATATTTCGGATCGCTGTCTTCGTCTTTATTGCCATATTCAGAATGTCGGTAAGAACACTGCAAATGCAGAAGGATGTACACTTATGTTTTATATATTAAACAAACCCATGGTTAAGGAATATTTGAACTGCTAGGAAAGCTAAACCTTTTTAGCGAACCATGTTAGAATAATGCGGAAAATATAATGGAATCAAACCACCCCCATAAGCATAAAAACCAATTGATCAGGTACACAAAAATAGTAATGGGACCGAGACAAGGATGTATCGTCTCACCGGATTTGTGCAAATGATTGATAGACCAGTGAACAGTAGCGATAACAAAAAAAAAAAAAAAAACTTACTAACACCCACAAATGATAGGAGGTTGTAGACAGACAGAGAAGTGTAGCGGGTAGATCAATTGATGTCGGCGGGCAAAGTTATCGGCTAGACGAATTCACAATCCAGGCTCACCTATAGCGCTCAACTTGATACAGATGGCCTTAAATTAATTTCATCCCCATGCAATATGGGTTAAATAGCAGAATTGAGTATGTACTCTATATATTTGGGGTAAATCGTATTGGAAAAAACAAGAAGGAAAACCACTCCAATATCTTCCCAAAGAATTTATACACGTTCAGATATAATAAGATACAGAGGCGAGGAGTGTTGGTTCTCAGGGTTGATATAATCTCCTATACGTCTACCATTCAACTGGGCATTGCATATTGTTGTTGTAACGTCTGGTCTGGTCTGGTGCTTCTTTTATGTATATAGATTTTCTTGATAATATGCGAAGATTAATCTTAAACCTTATAGGTCCTCGCAGGGCATTTTGGCTTTAGTCACTTTCCCAGCATCGTTTTCCTTTTTTACGGTACATTAATTTTAGGATCGATACACTGCTGCCGCCTTTTCTATAAATATTGTGCCTTTTTTATAAATATTTTCCAGTAAATATTTCAGACGAGCTTTCCCCTTTCGTAAACCGACTTCTCGATTTTTAGATGCCGCATATTATTGACAGCTAGGTCTCACGGTTTTACCGCAGAAATTTAAAGATTTTAAGGTGAGTTTTATTCTAATATTTACTTCTCTCGCCTACTGAAATATATTTCGGCTTCTTGGATTCCTATTAAATACGATCTTCAAAAGTTTTAATGTAACGACAATCGTCATTTTCCGACTTTCTGAATACTGTACTTATAATGTATTTTGAATTGTTTTCACGATCAATAATCAACACTGTGGCCAAAAGAACATACGTCATATGATCATCATATTACATAAAAAAATACTGGATATCAAAGTTAATATTAGCTAGTCGATCATCTCAAATGTTTTTTTTTATCTATATAACAACATTTAGTGAAAAAATATTATATTGCGAAAAATCCCCGAATCAACATCCGTCATAGAGCTAATATATGCTGTTTATATATAGTAGTTTATGACCCCGGGTTTCACACTTTCGCGATCTTCAGATAAACTGTTTTATTTTTTTTAAATGTGAACCTATTTATGCTTTATTTGTGTGTGGTGGAAGTTTTGTTTTCCTTGTGTTTCTTTGGGATGACACTCACATATACATATAGAGACCGACAGGCATACAGACGTACGCATGTTTGTTCTTACGAACTTCGTACGAAATAGCATGCATACGTGCACGTATACGATATATATATATATATATATATATATATATATATATATATAATATTAGTGGTAAATGTACACATACATATGCAATCATATATATAAAATATAAATATAGATACATACATACATACATACACATACAATTTATGTATAAAAATAATTCCAAGAAAATAGAATTCAGGTAGAACTCAATGTCCAAGACAGAGTAAGGATATAATAAAAAGACTTAAACATATAATATGCCATGGTCATAATTTAACTCCATTGTAATCGATTCCAATGGAATAAATTATGACCATAGAATATTAGTGTTTAAGTCTTTTTATTTATATATATATATATATATATATATATATATATATATATATATATATATATATATATATATATATATATATGCATATATATATATATATATGTATATATATATATATATATATATATGTATATATATATATATATGTATATATATATATGTATATATATATATATGTATATATATATATATGTATATATATATATATATGTATGTATATATATATATATATATAATATCTGGATAAAATAAATGAAACAAAATTATGCTATATATATATATATATATATATATGTATATATGTATATATATATATATGTAAGATCATTCGCATACAGGCATGTTTCGCTGTATCACAGTTCATCAGTGCGACTAGACACTAGTAGAACAATTTTTGTGTTATATATATATATATATATATATATATATATATATATATATATATATATATAACGCTCTCGAAAATCTTTCGGTTGAGCACTGTTGGGAGATGGGAGAATCCCATAAACAGCAGCTGTCAGCGCGAACGCATCTCTCTTCATTAATGAATACAGCACTCTGGCTCTCTGTCGTTTGTTTACATTCGAATAACAATACGCTATAATTCGCCTTTCTTTCTGTCGAAGGACCGATGGCTTGGGGGCTGAAACTCCAAATGATATTCTAGTAAGACTAAAAATAAAAACAAGATAAAAACAATGATAAAGGTTATATAATAAAAATAGGAATAATATGATTATGAAAATAATAAATTAGAATAACTTTTAGAGGAAGGACGTTAACTCATAAATATTAAACTATATTTTATCATATATGTGTGTTTTATTGGACAATCGTTAGAAATTCTAACGACTGTCTATTACAAAACAGATGTAAAACAGAATCTCTTGTTTAACTAAGTAATATTTCTACTATAGGAAATCCAACAGTTAAGAAATTTTATATCAGGTGTACCAAGAAATCATTTAAAACTAAGTGGTACCAACATATATTATCGGTCACCAATAATGCATACAGAAAAAGGACGCCCTTTCTAAATATTTAAATAAATAAGGTAGGTGAGTTCTATATAGCCATAATGTTTTAGTATATAATAATCCACCCTCTATGGTTAATTACCTTATTTTGTTTAATCAGCTTAAATATTGTTATATATTGCGTCAAGTTTGTATTATTACTATCATATGTAGATGTTCCACATTTTTATTTTATTTACAGGCCTCTATAAGAAGCTTCATGTATATATATATTTTTTAAATCTGTTAATTTTAACCCTACTCTCCCTTCAAAAAATTGAAGATGCCATATTTTCTACAATCACGATAAATTAGTCGCTGATATATTTTCCGCTTTCGTCGATGATGACCTATGTGCCGGTTCACCATGACATGAATAACTCACCAACCTCTACCCTCTGAACTTACTTTTCTATTTAGCGTAGATCTGGCATTTAATTGGTTAATCAAGACATACAAACCTATTTTTAATGCTGGCCTTATCTCATCCCATTTAACTTTTGGGAAAGTGGTAACACTATGTTTTTAAATTTCCTTAAAAATCATTTAATCACTAGATACTTACCATCGCCTGAAGAACCAAAGGAGTGCATTATTGTAAATTGTCGACACAGTGTATCTTTACCTTAAAAATCATTTAATCACTAATTACTTACTATGGCCTAAATAAGTAGAATTATGTAGCGACATCAAAATGTTTTAATACAATCTCTTATAATAATAATAAATTATATATATATATATATATATATATATATATATATATATATATATATGTATGTGTGTGTGTGTGTGTGTGTGTGTGTGTTATTTGACAGTATAAAAACACATTGGTGTGTTAGACGCACTCGCACCTCTTCGTAATACCGACATATCTCTCTGGGTCCTTATTCTTACGCGTGCTGCATTAATGTTTCACTGTTATCTGTAATTCTGTTCCGTTACATCTTTTTTTTTTTCGTTATTTTTCAGATGATTAATGATAGGAGTGTTTTACAGCATATATAAGTATGATGAATCAGGGTTTTTTTTTCGAGCGTCGCCAGTATTTCAAGTTAATAATTCATTTTAGCGCTCCAATAATAATAATAATAATAATAGTTGTTACAATGTGAAACATACACGTTATTATTGTCCAACTTATCATTGGGATATTGAGTTCTATATGCTACCGGATATAATGACCTACATTTAGAAAATCTGAATAAAGCCACGTATATCATCGCTTGAGAATCGTAGCTTCTCACTTTAAATATTCTGCGAAATGTACGGTTTGAGGTCGTACTATTTGATAGAGTCAGTTATGTGCCATGCGTGATAAACGCATAGGCACATAACTGTATTCCTCGTCAGTCATGTATCTTTCGATACATATCTGACGAGGGAGTTTTTTTTTGTCCGCGGTATGTTGCCATTTCTTTCTGCAGTAGACCCATTGCCATCCAAGCTTACAGAACAGGGTCTGTCCTACTATTTACCCATATCTGGGGGGAGAAGATAAGGATTCATACCTTTCCCAAGGGTATTAACACGTAAGTGCATGTAATGGATTCGAGTGGAATTCGAACTCGGCTCTCCGATTCTTCCAGACCGTTATCCATTACTCCACCGTGCCTCCTCTATTTGATAGAGAAAATCCATAATTCAGGATCTGCGATCAAAACTAAAAAAAAAACTACGGAAAATTTAATAATAATAATAATAATAATAATAATAGTAATAATAATAATAATGTAGTACCCAGTCTAATATGGCTACCTCAGGTAAATGTCAAAATATGATGTGCTCAAGATAGTGCCAAGATGTTATGAGAAAAGTAGTGCTTAAATTTACAGGTATAGGCTAATTAGAAAAAAAAAGACCTTCATTTAGACAAACCCAGTCTGCTTAGAGGGTCGGATAAGGGTGCTCTAGATGTGACGCAAAAGACGCCTTGACTGTCTCCTCTTTCAGATTTAATGAAATACTTTTCTCGAAATTAGTCCTGACATGGCATCTGGTCTTTAGACATCTTTATATTAAATATTACCAGCAACAAAAAATTAGTTGGCATTAAATAAACCATTGAGGTTGATATGCCTTAAAACAAACCAAACCAAATGTTCTAGAAGTCTGGTCTTTTACTGTCCTTTCTTCCCTCCTGGTGACTTTTCATTCTGTCACATCCAGTAACACCTTGCGTCTTAGTTGAAATATCGCCTAGCTTGGGGAGAAATGATGAAAAGAAAAGAAGAATATAGCATTTCATTGATTGATTGATCGTTTTATTTCATGAGATATTAACACGTTGTGGGACTGATAAACCTGAAACATTCAATTTTGGATTTAACATTTTTTTGCCTAAAAACGTTAAATAAAAATATTTTACTACTTTGTTGATCTTAAATGAAAAAAAAACGAAAGCTTTATTTTTTAATAAAAATAAAACAGTTTCAATGTTTTGTTTTAAATGGAACAAATACATAGAATTCTGAGATGGAACAAATACATTGAGTCAATAGCTTCGTCCACCGCAAGGAAAGTTGGCTCCCTGTGCCGCGCCAGGAAATTTTTCTCGCCGGATTCGATCCTTCAGATCTACAAATCAACCATTTGCCCTTGGATGGAGTATTGCTGCCATATATGGTCTGGTGTCCCTTCTGTTTGTCTCAAGGTTCTTGATAAGTTCCAGAGACGGATATGCAATGTAAATGGCCCTGATCTGTTATCTCGTCTGCAGTCGCTCTCTCACAGACGTGCCATCGCCCCCCTTTGTCTTTTTTACATATACTTTCATGGTAACTGCTCCGAGGAGCCGCTTTCGCTGGTTCCGAGGCTTCATGAATTTAAGCGGTTTACTAGGCTGGCATCTCGCTCACACCCTTTCACTGTTGAAACTGTTAAATGTAGCCGTCTCTTCTACTCCAATAGCTTCATGTCTCGCACCTCTCGCCTGTGGAACTTCCTCCCCTTTTCCTGTTTCCCTGATAGCTATAATTTCCAACTATTCCAATGTAATGTCTATCGATGTCTTCAGATGCCTTGATCTATCCCCTATCCTTCTCTTCATCCTTTCCTCTATCACTCCTATTTGGTCCCCCTCCAAGTCTCTGTGCTAGTAGCTTCTCGGCTTGCTTGGGGTGAAACGCTTAAAAAATGTTTGATAAACACAAAGATTTGATTTTATTTTTTTCTGTGCTCATATTATATATTTTAAAATTTATAGACTTCAGTACTATACTTGTACTGAGCCCTACCTCTTTGAAAATTGTAGAATTCTACTTGGGTTGACATTGCCAAAATTCTCTTGTATTTTTCTTATTCTCTGATATTTTTCACGATGCAAATTGAACTTTTAGTTTATTGAATTCCAATACCCTGGCTCTCTATTGAACGTTTTATTTATTAAAGGATGGTTCCGTTTATTTATTTAATAATTATTTATGAATTAGAACAAGTTATTATACATGTATTCAAGTTTAAAATTCCATCAACATTTTCTATTGCTACTTAAAAAAAGGAGAAAAAATGAGTCAAGATTATTAAGTCAGTGCGAACGAGCCTTTCTTTGGCTGAATAGTATGTACTT
This sequence comes from Acanthosepion esculentum, assembly GCA_964036315.1. NCBI lineage: Eukaryota > Metazoa > Mollusca > Cephalopoda > Sepiida > Sepiidae > Acanthosepion > Acanthosepion esculentum. Next base: position 109,727,387 of record OZ038491.1, read on the forward strand.
TGCCAGGTCTACATAGTTTTGAATTTAGAGTTTTCTTTCTTTGAGATTGGTTGACAGCCAAGTCTATAGAATCCCGTCTGTTCTAATATTTACCCATAGCTGGAGAAAGAAGAGTTGAAATTTAAGCCGTATATCTGTATATTTATCGATTCTTCATGTTTAAAAAAAGTGGGTCCAGTGTGTAATCTGGCAATAGCTTCACAAGATCATGTGTTTGATCCACACAATGCATTTAGCTTCTTTGATCTTCAGCCTATCGCATAAAAATTACCCTGTAAGCCTTCACGCGTGAAATATTATACATGTCTATAAAAAGTATTTCATTATATGCTTACGTGTGCGTGTATACCGTTAAAAAATACGTGTTATATATATCTTATAGGTTAAGATTTTCAGGGAATGGTATACTGGGTCTCCATCACGAAGCTGTGCGTGCGTGAATCAGCTGTCCTTATGTTTTCAATAAGTTCAGTCACCACGCCAGGGCATCAGGATTATATTTCAATCAGTTACAGTTATCCACTGATAATCTGCATGTCCGACTTTAAGTGATGTTCACCTACGCACTGATAGCGAAAACCCGAACCGGCCGGTCCATTACACAGGAGAAACGAGCTTCTCCAAGGCCAGCATCTATCGACAGTAACCGGGAGTCACTCCGCCATATTGGGAACTAACACACCTTGTCACTATTTTTTGTTCTTATATCTTCAATCCTATCCTGAGTCCCGGCCAACAGACGCTCGATATCGTGATTCAAGTGTAAGTGGTCAGATTAGCAGTTAATCCTCTGAAATCCAACCGACCAAAGCTGAAGGGGAAAAGGAGGGGGGAAAAAGACGAGATCTCGTTTTAATCGATATTGTTCACGTGCTTACGCCAGGAGAGGAGAAAAAGCAGCAAAGAAAGATGAGATTTAAAGAAAAAGAGAAAGCAAAAAAAAAGGGAAATTAAGAATAAATATATAAGATACAATATAAAATATATACATACGAATATATACAATATTATATATATATATATATATATATATATATATATATATATATATATATATATATATACGAATATATACAAAATATTAAAAAAGAACGAAGCCAAAAAACTCAAAATAAAACTAGAATCGAGATTCAAAAAGATGAGATGAGAAACTCCAGAAGTTGGTCTTCTTTTGTGGAGCCATCCGACATTTTCACGAGAGATTGATCTCCAGTTTCATTCGTGTCTTCCATGATAGAAGATAGTGTGTGACCCTATGGCATAAAAGTGCGAAAGTTTCATATGTGTCAAGAATAGACACTGCCGATATATGTGTAAATAATCAAAATTGTTGATACTTTTCTCTCGTTATTAGGCCAATATATGTCCATCTCTGTTTCTTTTTTTCCAGGAGTTATAACCATTCTTCGTCCAAAGTATTTTTCAAGCCCTGGTATACCTCATTGTCTTGTTCAGCTGAATTATTCAAATTTATCTTATTTATGATGCTTCTACAATGACTATAATCTTCACCTGTTCATGTCTAGGGTTAAGCATTATTTTCCCCACATATTCACATAAACGGTGTCGCTTACCCTGTAACCTTCTTCCTCGAGTGGCTCTTGGGCCTTGTACAGGGATAACATATTTGTAAAGCTCCATAAAACCTTTCTCTTTCCGTGTAGAAACAATTATGAATTATTTGATTATCGTGATTAGGACAAAAGAAAAACGTTATCAAGTATAAGTTTATAAAAAATCCTTTAGTAATTGTAGATTTAAAAAAATATATATTATCCGGTATTAAAACTAATAATCTATATATAAAATTATGTGACTTCTGTTAGTGCTCCCGTCCCTCCGTCACACCCTCTAAAACAGCTATACATTGATCGATCGAAACCAACTTTTGAAGAAGTGCAAACAGATAAGTGCGTAGAGTAGTACAATAAAGTTTTATTATTTAACATAAAAAATACTCTCACTTTTTAAAAAAAAACAATTTAATGATAAAAATAACAAATAATTATTTAATAAGAATGTAATATTTTTTTTACATTTCTTTTCTTTAAATGTTTATATATACAAGAATTCCAGTTTCATGCCTTTGCGAGAACTATAAACAAATCGAAAGGGAAAAAAAGGAGAAATTTGGCTGCACGAAGAAATATTTAGGCATGACCAGCTGTATGTTAAATGCTCAAGAATAAGAAATCCTAAGAATGTATTCTTCGTTGTTAAAAAGGGAAAAACATTCTTAAAAAATATTGTTTAACATGAAGTCTTTTAAAACTCAATTAAATAATAGAAATTATTAAAACGCGAAGCAGGGTTTTTATCAAAGTATTTTTCCAAACAAATCAGCTTATTCAAATTTCATCGATTTGTTGAAAAAATTGAACGAAACTTATAGTTGTAAATCTCGACAAAAATAATAACGATAACTTCAACTAAACACTGTAAGAATTTGAACACTCGTGTTGCAGCAAATTCTACTTAAAATAAAAATCCGAAATTTAATACCGATTTGTAAAAAGAAAATCGGTATTGATGAAAGGTTTCTAAAAAATGTGATATTAATTAAATTTTTATAAAAATCATGTATTAAAGCAAAAAAAATACAAATAAATATCCGCTATTGATTATATCATTCCGAAAAATAAAATAAACCTACATTATAGACTTCTAAAAGGTCCGACAATAATTCTAAGTTTACAAAAACCCGGTATTAATTAGAGGTTTCTAAAAAGCCAGTATAAATTTTAAGCTTCTAAAAAAGACAGCATAAGTTATATGCTTCTAAAAAGTCAGTATAATTTATAGGCTCCTAAAAAATTCAGTATAAATTATAAGCTTCTAATAAACCCAGTTTAAATTACAGACGACTTTAAAAGTCAGTATATATATATACTATATACTTCTAAAAAATCGAGCATAAATTATAGGCATCTAAAACATTCTGTATAATTTATAGACTTGTACGAAAATAAGTAGAAAATATAGCCACTATTTACCTTATTCGGACGATTGTCCTCATTTTTGTCGCCATATTTATTACAATGTTTCGGCTGTTGTACGCTCCAGCCTTCTTCAGGTGGTTGGAATGTCGAACTGAACCCTTTATTTCGCTCACTAGGATAAACTGTTCTAGTCCCACGTGTCATGTTTAATGGATGTCAGTTATCAGTTATATCCTGATAATTCCCCTCTCTAAGTTCTCCACTGCATTAACTTGGTATTGAACTCACACTCTTTGGGTTTTGTCACTGGATCTAACTAACAGATTATCAAGTTTAACTGGCACAGTTGATAAAGGCATTAGTTAGATCCAGTGACAGGACCTAAAGAGTGTGAGTTAAATACCCAGTTAAGGCAGTGGAGAATTTGGAAAGGGGAATTAACAGGAGATTAGTGACAATTAACATCCATTAAATATGGCACGTGGAACTAGAACAGTTTACCCCAGTGAGCGAAATAAAGGTTTCAGTTCGACATTCCAAGCACCTGAAGAAGGCTGGAGCGTAGAACGGCCGAAACGTTGTAATAAATATGGCGACAAAGATGAGGAAAATAGTCCGAATACTGTAAATAGTGTACATAATACCTCATCTCAGAAATATAGACAGAAATTATAGGCTACTAAAAAGTCTAGTATAAATTATAGGCTTCTAGAAAACCCAGAACAATTAATAGATTTCTAAAAATAAATCATCGTATTACTCATAGGTTTCTACCAAAGATCTATGACTGTTTGATTTTTTTTTTTTGGTCATTGGCGTTAATGGGTTAAAGAATTTGACGTTGTAGAGAGTAGTGTTTGCCCACGTCATGAACGGACATGGTTACAATATGTTACAATGTGCTTGTGAATTTTATTGATTTAATTTCGTCCTCTTACTGAAAAATACGATTATTTTCCGAAATAAAGAAATGTTTATGAATGTTTGACGCAATCGAATGCGTACGACCCTCCTTTATCGGATAAAACACAGTAAATCCCACCTTCTGTTCCCAATACTTCCACAGCCAACTACCCGCCTTTTCCGCATACGTCAAAATGGAGAACACCTCCCAAAAGTAGAAAAAAAAAGTATCGTTGACGAAAGTCGAGCCTTTTTTCTTTTGAAATGACGTAAAGCGGAGACATCACGTGTAAAGCTTCAATTAATCCTTTGTAAACAACTTTGAGTATTCAGACGTTTTTCTTTCCCTGTTGTTTAGGCGTGTGTCTTTTATGACTGCGACACCTGTGATCGAAGTAATGGCGACGGCGACGCTTTTATTGATATAAAAGCAAAAGGAGATTGGTTGGTATGTACCAATGCTGTTGACGGGAATAGGGGTGAATGAGATTTTTTTTTTCTGTTTCTTTCCTCAGTGTTTTTCTCATTGTAAATTCCTGCCAAAAAGTCGATTTCCTTTGATGATGGTAAAACTTTTTTTTTTTTCATTAAATATCTGGTAAAATCCCATTTGTTTTTTTTGAAAAATTCTCTTCGATAATTTTTTTTTTTTGACAAATGTTTACAAATATAATTAGGATTTGGGATAAGAATGATCTCAAACAAAAACATTCTCTACTAGGTGTTCCAAAAAATGGGATTCAAGATAAGCCTTTTCGAAATTATACTCTGGAATTTGAACTGAAAGCAGTGATGGCACTTACCTTGAATCAATCATAACAATAGCTGCATCTACTGCAAGGAAAGTTAAATCTAACATTCGACCGTGGATTGAATACTATTGACGGATCTGGCCCAGTCCTCCTGCTATTAATCTCGAGGTTCATGACAAAGTCAAAAGAAGGAACTGCAATCTAACCATTCCTTACTTGCCATCTCGACTTCATTTACTTTCTCATCGACGTGGCTTCTAGAAATATTTCCATGGCAACTGCTCTGACGAACTTTTTTGAGCCGAGTTCCAATTCCCGTTGGGTTCGTTATATTCACTTACGCGCAAATACCCTTGGGAGAGGTATAGTTATTTTCAAAGCGTAGCTTAGATGTGGCACAAGGCCGAAAGTATGGAGCACCTAGTGAGGATCGCACTCAATTTTCAGTTGTAACTGATCTAGACAAGATTGCTAACGATTACACCACGCCAATATGCACAAAATGTTTTTCTAAGAGTAACTTAAATGTGGCACAAGGCCGAAAGTATGGGCCAAACAGTGAGGTTCGAACTCACTATTCAGCTGTAACTGTAACTGATCGAGAGAGACAAGCTTACTAAACATTATACCACTTTTAAGTACCCAATACCTCGTCGAAGTGCCCAACCATTGGCAAAAGTATGAATCCACTTCTTTTCCCCAAAATTATGGTATTGGTAGTCCATCTTATCAGGAGTTCCTTATATTTGACAAAAATTATTGCAATCTGCAACAAGATTCTGGCTTTAAATAACCCACAAATCTTGATAACCCGTAAAAAAAACAATTAATCCGACTTTATATATACGTCCCTAAGCTAATTAATTGAAAGAAATGCTTTAGTTTCCTTTCTTTCACCATACGGTCAGTTTTAGACCCACCGGAGTGACAGAGTGGAATCGATTTGTATTTTTTCCTCAGATAAGTTAATTTGCAGTCATGTGCAGTAATATGATTCTATTTTCGGAGTGTATGATGAAATTTTTTGGTCTTGAAAAATATGGCCTCATCCGCATCAGATTTTCATCACACTCAGACACTATTATCGCGACTGACGATTAGTTGTCTTACGGACATTGTCTGCGATGGGCGTTACTTGAAAGATGCGTAAGAAAATTTCTAACGCCGCACGAACACAATAGCAAGCCTTACCAGTGAGCAAATCAAAGTAATATCGACAGGCTGGGAAACTCTCCTGATTTCAATCCAATCGAGAATCTGTGGTCAATCTCCAAGGAACGACTGCGTGGAATGGACATACGAAGTACTAACATGTTTACTGGGTCTTGTTTCATTGGAAAATTCAAAACAAGTAAATAACGGGTTTATTCGTTTTCTTTTAATTAATTTGCACAAAGGTGAATTACTATGGAAACGGCCATTTTGGTTAGGTGGTCGGCCAGTTATTTCTTATCTACAGATCAGTCACCTTCAGAAAGGTTATGCTGGGGTGTGGTGGTGTATCTATTCCAAAGCTAATGGTGGCGGTCACTGTCTCGTTAGTTTAAAGCGAAAGATAGTTCGTGGAGCGACGGCAGGTCGTTAAGTGTCTAGGGGATTTTGTTTTATTTTGTATTATATTATCTATCTATTAATCTCCTTATTTATTTGTTTATTCAAATGGCTGTTTCATATAAACGCGTTGCACTGAACTACAATTTGTATTTTTCACAACTTCAAAAAGGGTTTTTCTATTTAATGATTGGGCTAAGCTGTTAAGACTTTTATTAAACTATGGAATTTATTTATATATCTATTTTTTATGCTAATTATTTAATGCGAAAATTTGTTGATATCGGCAAAAGACCGTTAACTTCTGTCTATGGTTTAATAACTTTTCATTATTTAGAAGCTTAATGATGTGTAGTTTTTCATGTAGGCATAAAGGGCATGGGTCATCCCAGGTTTTACAATTTCTTGTTCTATTTATTATTTTCAATTTTACTTTTGGTGTTTTATTCGTTTCTTTTAAATGCCAAAAATATTGGGATAGATATGTCTGATTTCTTTTTTGAATATTGTTGAAAGAGCTCTTGTGTTGTCTCCATTTAATTTTAAATTTATTCTTCGTTGACCCAATGTATATCCTGTCAGTGTTAGGACTCTCAATGAATGAGATAGTGCATTGGTATACCACGGATTTTGTGAGGAATTTATTTTCCAACAGGAAGTCTTTAGGGTTCATAAAATCACATAATTTATTTTTGTCTAATTTCAGTTTAGGATGTTTATTAATACTGTTTTGGCATGCGTGTTTTTCCAGGATTTTATTATTGTTTCTTTTATGATTTTTTCTAGGTGCACTGTCTTTTTAACAATAAAAAAAAAATACTAAAGAACTCTGGATTATTTACCTAAAGTGTTCTTTCCTATTTTTCTGCATACCTGCACACACACACACACACACACACACACACATATATATATATATATTATTTTAAAATAAAAATTTTCAAACACACTGAATTCTATATTAATATTTTTAATATGTTTTGTTTTAACATTTTAATTAGATTCCTCGACTAGTTTCGGCCAGCATGGCCATCATCATGAGAAAAAGTTCTGCTTGTTAGTAGCAGGGAACTACAGTAATGAATATATCTGCCTATCTCTCTCTGCCTATCTGTCTACCTATCTATCTATCTATATATATATAATTACACAGTCACTTAATCAAATAATACAGACATATTTCCGCCTTGTCTACAGATGGCAGCTACTTCGTCTACGTCAAACAACTGACAACATGTCTATTTTGTGATGTACATCAGTTTAGCAATGTGTTTGTCTTTGCAGAAAACTATATTAAGCTCGGTAGGTTGTGGGCCGTTTATATATTACGATGATAGCTATCCACACCTTCCTAGCCCATTTGGCCCCACGCCATTTTCTCCCACCCTTTCTTCTCCCATTCTTTGAATCTATCTGCTCATGTAGGTTACTGTCTTCCTTTATCTCTCTTGCTCTCAAAATGCTCTGTGATGTTTCAGATTTTCAAGCCTACCTTCCTCATTATGTCAACCTTAATTTCATCTATCTCTCCCTGATTTTTCTGTATACGTTCTCAGTGTTGTCATTTTCCTTGGGACTCATTTGTTACTGACTCGCTCCTTCCAGTATCCTTCTAATAAACCCACGTTTCCGTTTATTCTAATTTGTTTTCATCTGTAGGGAGAGTGTCTATCATTCCCTGCCACATAAAAAGATGTATATCATATAACAATCCGGCAGTATTTTCTTTTTTCTTATACATAGATGTAAATACCATGAAAATTAATGTTTGAACTCATATAGCGTATCAAACTAAATTCAATATGTTTAAGTACAAAGTTGAGCAACTTTTCCCCTCCACATAATTTCCCCTGTCTTTATGTTAATTTATGTTATTTTATATAATTATGTTAATTTATATTCAATGAGTAAAATCAGTGAGCTGAGTATTGTGCTACCTACCCGACAGGTAGTTTGTTATTTGTGGATTGTTTTGTGTGTTTTTTAAAGCATTTCACCCCAAGCAGGTCATGAGTTCCACAAGCACGCAGGGGTTTACAGAGAGCGAAAGTGACAGAAAAACGCTGGATATAGGGGAGGGGTTGAGGAAAGATAAATGATTAATGTGGATCAAGGCAACAGAAGATGGCTATTGACGTTGCATTTAATTTTTGAAGATTGTAGTTATCAGGGAAGCAATTAAGAGGAAGGGAGTTCCACTGTAAGGAAGTGCAAGAAAAGAAACTGTCGGAGTAGAAATGGCGGTATATTTAACTATTTCAAAAATGGTAGGACATAGAAGCCCATCTTGTAGCACGTTTAAATTCATGTAGTCGCGTGACCATGGAAAAAAGCTAGCCGGGGCACTTGCGATGAAAATATTTGTAGATAAGACAGAGGGAAACCACATCACGTCTTTCAGAAAGTGACTGAAGTCAGGATGCGAAGTCCGGATCGATTACATTATAGATCCTGACTTGGGTTTTGCCGAGAACCTCCAGATGAACTGCAGAGGCACCAGACCACATATGGTAAAAAAGAGATCGAGAAGCGAAACACTCCCGTCAGGGTTATTTGGAAAACGCGTAGGAAAGTTAACCACTTACGTTGAGAGATTGATTGTTTCAAAAGTTAAGGGTTTGGATGCAAGCGAGGTCAGTGACAGAGTGTTTAAGTCCACCTATGGTGGACATTAAAGTCGCCGAGCAGGAACAGGTTTGCAAACGTGTGTAGGGAGATGGCCTTGTCTATATTATCATAAATAGTATCCAGTACGCAACAGTCTTGAAAGGAGTGAAAAGTAAACATGATTGGGAGGGAAAATTAGGTGAATTAGAAGTTTGTAAAAATGTTAAGTTTTCATATGCAAAATTATTTCCTATTGATAAAGCAGAATGAGTTTAAATAAATCAGGCGTATAACAGAAGATGGTCCCCCCCGGCTTTACTTGTATTTCAATCATTTTACATCTTTCATTGAGTCATTTCTCTTTTACTTGCTTGCATTTATTTCTGATGTTTTTCTTCAATTATTGTTAATTATTCTACACTATTTCTAAATGTTATGTCTTTGTCTTCTTCATTACTTCAAGAATTTCAGCATAGCTACCTATTTTTATGTCTTGTTTTTTGTTCCACATGGGGATATCTTTGAATATTATCACTGGTTCTTCCCTACGAATGTTCTTTTTTTTAAAATCGTGTTTTCCCAATGAAGGAGAGTAAAGCCACTAAGACGCATGGGGTGCTCAGAGTGGAAACATTAATAATACGTGGGAAGAGAAAAGTGTAATCAGGAGGACAGTAGATAGCGATTGGCATTGCATTTAAATTTTTGAAAATTGAAGTCAGCAGGAAAACATGGAAACGGAAGGGACTTCCACAAGCGAGAAGAGCGAGAAAAGAATCTGTTAGTATAGCACTTACGGAGATATTTAACCAGCTCAACTGTAAATTGATGATATCTTGACGGCAGCGGGGTACTGCGCTTACATTTAAATAGCATATGTACCTTAGCGAAGAGTGATATTTATTTGTAAATATTTACAGAATGTGGCACAAGGCCGGAATGGGGAATGGGGAACAGGACTGTCTTTATTTGCCTTTAAACTTAGTTAACCTCGAACACTGACCCAAGCATGCAACAATATTACTTACACCAAACAACGTATTCTTACTTACCTTCACCATAATACCTCTTGTCTCTATGAAAATCCTAAATAGTCCCCACATGTAAAATTCATTGTTTGTGGGGGGAGGGGAATAAAACAACAATTAAGTGAAAAGCTTATCCGAATAATTACTATGAAAGTATTTATAGGAAAGACAGAGAAAGACAAGCTTACGGCAGTGGAAGTGAACTGAAGTCGGACCGATAAAATTGTTGATTCTTCTTTGGTTTTTATCAAGGAGCTGCAATGTAAATAACAGGGGCACTGGACCATATGTAGCAGCAATATTCTAAGCAAGGACGAATGGTAGACGTATAGAAATTTAAGTTGGATTCTGGAGAGAAAACTCGTCTCGTACGATACAGTGAACCGAATTTCTTAGCAGCTGACATAGCAATGGATTCAATATAGTATTTCCACTATATGTCACCTGAAAACGTTATTCGAAAAGGCATAATGAATCACAAACCTGGAGGTTAGCATCAGCCATGCTGATGGCAGGCAGAGAGGTTGCTCTCAGATGATTAATGGAGAGGACTTTAGTTTTGCCCCATATAACAACAGACCTGTGGTCGTTTTTGACGTCTTTTTCTTTTTCCTACGCTATTGTTCAGTCAGTGCAGATCCCAAGTGACGTTCAAGATAAAGACTATGGAATGCGGTTGTCTCAAGGACATACGATTATATGTAGCATATATAAGGGTTGAACCTAGAAGTTGTTACGATTTTAGTGGTGAGAAATTATTATTATGTATTTCAATTTAAAAAGCTTTAATACCGAGATAAACAGCTAATAAATTGTGAATATATGAAATTAAAATATAATCATCGCCAAAACTGTGGCTCATTTCTAAAATAAAATGAGAAAAATGCTTATTAATTACGAAATTTTACGACAAGAGAATGAGTAACCGTAGAAAGTTAATTTTATTTCACAAATACTGATATGTATAGCGATTTTTGAAGTGTAGCTTAGATGTGGTGTAAGGTTGCAAATATGAGGTACGCAGTAAGGATCGAACTCGCTATCTCGTCTTAATTGTTCTAGCGCGAAGAAGCTCGCTAATCATTCCGCCGCCTCGAGATGCCCAAATATTGAAGGATATATGAATAAATTATGGAAGTGATGTTATTGGAGGAATTTGTAGTTAGTTTTTCGGCTACAAAAGAAAAGAAGCAAGGAAAAATAACAACAAATTATTTTGTTACAAATTTTTAAAAAAAGAGGAAAAATGTTTAATTTTTTTCCAATTATTCACTCTTTTAAACTGTGTGCTGCTTGATTCGTTCTTTTGTAAAATAACAGTTATTTCATTCAATTTCATTGACTTTCGTAGCAAGCATCGCTTTTTGTAAAGAAAACATAATTTGTAGAGCCTCTGATCTCGGATCAGGTCAATTTCTCGATCTCATTCGCAAACAGATAAGTAATTGCTATTTCTTTACTTGTTTTACATATATAATCTTCGACGTGGTATAATCAATAACAAGCTTATCTCGCCAGATCAGTTAGAACTGGGTAGTGAATTCGCTACTCGCTGGGTGCTCCACACGTTCGGACTTGTGTCACATCTAATCTACGCTTAGAAAATTACTATATATTATCTTCGTAAAATCTCCATTTTTCCCACATTATTTTGATTTTCTGGTACGATTAATAAAAGATTTGGTATTTATATAATTCTTCAGTCTAATGATGGAAGCAACATTTAAGTTAAAACAACAAGTATACATTTTTCAAAATATTCTCCTCCCATATCAAATAGTATAACTGTGCACGACAACAGCACAGTAAAAATTACACATCAAAAGCTGTTACTATTTACACTATTTTATATTGTTCGGACTGTTTGCCTCATCTTTGTCGTTATATTCACCTTTCGGTCGTTGTACGCCCCGGCTTTCTTTACGAGATTGGAATTTCGAACCTGTCTCTTTATTTCGCCCACCGGGATAGATTGCTCTACTTCCACGTACCATGCCTCTTCCGGATATCTCAGCTTCAGTTATTTCCCTTTTAAGTAACTCAACTCTGCAAGTTTGTGTTCACCTCTGCTGTGGCCAGATATTGAACGCACAACACTGTGGGTCAAGTCACTGAATTACTTCAACCAACGCTTTTATCCACTGGGCCATAAAAGGGTTCGGTTCAAAATTTCAATCACCTGAAGAAGGCCGGATCGCACATCGGTTGAAAGGTCGTCAATATGACAACATAGAAAAGGGCAATCGTACAAGAATCAGTGTTTCATATAACATAAATATATATTTTTATATATAAAAAAAATCTGCCGTTTCCTCATAAATTAATGCTACTTATATTTAATAAGAATATTTTAAAAACAAAAATTTGGATTACCAATGGGATCCCCTCTCAGTGGAATGATGGGATGCATCTTCTTAGAATTTCTCGAATCTGCTTCTTTACAAAATATTTTACCAAAAACAATCAACTTATTTCAGATATATTGCTAATCGTCTTTTGGTATAGCCCCGTGATACTGAATTGCCGGATCTGATAGATGAACTAAACAAAGCCGAACATACAATAGCATTTATATACGAAATTGGAGAAAATGATCTTACACTGAGATCACAGCAGCTTAAAACTGTGTGTCCACTGATAATCAACTAATAAAAATGATTAAATAAACTTCTATTCTCATCATAGCAACAAAATAAAATCCGGAATGATCACTGGGTCCTAATTCAGCTCAATCAAAATTTGCAACCCCTTAATATTTACACGAAAATATATTGAAAATACTTTCAAGGCCCTTCAATAGCCTAACTTTTTCTCTCTCTCTCTCTCTCTCTCTCTCTCTCTCTCTCTCTCTCTATATATATATATATATATATATATATATATATATATATATATATATATATATATATATATATATATATTGTGTATATATATATATATATATATTGTGTGTATTTAGGCAGCATTTTTTCATTCATACATGTTTCATTAAATAATATAGATAATTCTTGTCTATATATTTTATGTAAGTTCTTTTCATATCGTCTGATAAGCTTAATAACATTAATGTTTAATGGATGTCAGGTATCAGTTATCTCCTGTTAATTTCCCTCTGAAAGTTCTCCACTGCCTTAACCGGGTATTGAACTCACACTCTTTCGGTCCTGTCACTGGATATAACCAACGCCTTTTATATGTCATGTGTCCTTGAGGACACATGGCACAGTGGATAACTGACATCCAGTAAACATGGCACGTGGAACCAGAACAATCTACCCCAGTGAGCGAAATAAACGGTTCAGTTCGACATTCCAACCACCTGAAGAAGGCCGGAGCGTACAACGGCCGAAACGTTGTGATAAACATGGAGACAAAAATGAGGACAATAGTCTGAATAATATAATTAATGTATAAAATTGCTGTCTAATACAAATCCGAATATCCACTATAATAACGTTTGAAGTAGTACTATATATATATATATATATATATATATATATATATATATATATATATATATATATATATAGTACTTCAATATTACTGGAAACAAAATAGTTTAGCACGGCAGAAATCAAACAAGGTACGGATTTTTTTCTAATAACCCCACCTACAAGAGGAATCTACGCACCTCAAATAATTAATATTGGATAGTTTCCAACGTCACTCTGTTTATTTCTTGCATCCGCTGATGAAGAACACAGGCGTGTTCGAAAATTCCGAACTAGGAACCTCAAATTCCGTGCTTCATTCTTGTCATCTGGTTAAATATTAATAAATGATTTTCAAATGATTTGTCGGTACCCGTGCGTTTGACTTTGTTTTATTGACCGACTTATCTACCCCACTTCATATATATAAATGCACCGTAGTTACTTTAAAATATCTAGGTTTTAACTAATAGTTTTAAAGATTTAAAAAAAAATATTGTCATTTCTATGACTTAGTTATCTCCCTTGACTTTTGCACGTGTGTTTATATGACAAAATTTTTTAAAAAAGTAGAGTACATAACCTTAGCGTTTTCACTTCACACGTAGAATTCAAATTTTCAGAAGGACATATCAAATTATGTCTTGTAAATATGATGACAATTATTTTGTTTCTTAGATAAAAAAAAAAAAAAGCACTGATGACGACAGTCTGCTAATGACAAAAATACTCGGAATAACATTAGTATGCATCCACATGTTAATTTTTTCTTCCTTTAATGAGGACACTAAGAAACTTGTCCGTGATTACGAGAGGATACTATTAAAAATAAGTAGACACATCGTGTCTCAATTATTTATAGAAGACATGCCTCATATATATATATTCTCTCTTTTTCTCTCTCTTTCTCTTTATGCCTTTTTGTCCTATCCCCCTCCCATATCAATATATAACTTCCGTTAACAGATTTAATGTGTCAATGTCTGGATTTCCTCTAAAAATAAAAATTTAAATTTGAAAGAATAGAAATGTTACATCTAACTCAATCATGTCTCTCTACCCCCTTCACTCCCTCACTTCGTTAATTTACTTATTACTGCCCGTCATAAATGTGTAAATTTCTTTTCATTTTTCGTTTCAACCTTTGGAAATAAAATCTGATGATCCGCTGTCCTTTAAAAGGGCTGTGGTGAAATAATTTATTATATGGAACCTTAAAGTGGTCTGTTTTTATTTAAATTATTAGCTCTGATTTACATTGAGCTCTCTGGATTTTATCCTCCTTGGGTCTACCCATACGGATTACCTAGTTTTCCGTAAACTATATATATATATATATATATATATATATATATGTATATATATATATATATATATATATATATAAATGCAATATCAATCGTTATTTTTGTTGTATAAATCCAGTTATTTTAATGTTCTATCTCCGAAATAACGTTTTCCTTTATTCTTTGAAATTTCCACTTACGTCTTAGTGGCTTTACTGCCTTGTTCATGATGAAATTATTTTTACTACTGTCATTTTATATATATATATATATATATATATAGAGAGAGAGAGAGAGAGAGAGGTGGCATAGAAAGTGTATATACATGTAATATATATATATATATATATATACATATATATATATATATAGAGATGTAAAATATATTTTCTAATTCCTCGTTTGATGGGCTGGTAAAATATTCTGATTTTTATTTTCCTCTTCTTTATCAACGCCCTATTTTCTATTCTGCTTTTTGATCTGCTTTTACCTTGCCCCACTGACTTCCGCCATTGACGTCATCTGACTTCCTGTTCGACAGAACAGGAACCCGTACAATACTCGTCAATTCATGCCTCGATGCTGGCAGCTTCTCCCCTTTTGTTGGTTGACGGATAAAAAAATCAGTCTACATTCTCACCAATAGAGTTTACATCAATAGCTACACGGGAAGCGCTTTCCTCGGAAAGACGACGATCATTCCAGGCAAAGCGAGAATTATATGAGCAGTTGTCATTGGAGAAAGCTGAAGCTAGAACAACCCTTGTGAATAAGAAATGAATGAATACTTCGTAAATGTATATTAATTGTTAGCAAAGAGAATAAGCTGTGCAGTTTGTCAAAAAGAAATTGGAGTAATGTTTACAATAAGCACGGAAACCTTTTGCATACAATTGAATAGATGCATTTCTTGAAGGTAGATCAAAGTGCAGATATTTTACTTATATGAGATAAACATTAACACTTTTCGCTGCATTTAGAATTTAGCAATATATATATATATATATATATATATATATATGTATATATATATATATATATATATATGTATATATATATATATATATATATATGTATATATATATATATATATATATATGTATATATATATATATATATATGTATATATATATATATATATATATATGTATATATATATATATATATATATATGTATATATATATATATATATATATGTATATATATATATATATATATATATGTATATATATATATATATATATATATATATATATATATATATATATATATATATATATATATATATATATATATATATATATATATAACGAGAGAAATATGTGTGTGTGTGTTTCATGAAATGGAGTAAGAACGACAATTATTTAAAAATAATAAATAATTATAATATATATATATATATCCGTTTATAATTTTTTAAAAGATATAAATTATTTAAGTATATGCTCTGGTTTTTTTAATTAAATAGTACTAATTACATTTAGTGACCTGAATGTTCTAGAAATATCGTAGAAAATATATGCTTCGCATTGGGGTTACAGGTTCGATTCCTGAAGGAGTAGAACATATTTTCTGCGAAAATTCTCGAACATTCAGGCAAGTAAATGTGATTAATGTTTAATATA
>OZ038491.1:109746009-109763509 GCA_964036315.1 Acanthosepion esculentum
CGAATATACATATATATATCTCGAATATATATATATATATATATATATATATATATATAAAACGAATATATATATAAAACTAAGATATATATATATAAAACGAATATTTATATATATAAAACGAATATATATATATATATATATATATATATATATATATATAAAACGAATATATATATATAAAAAAACGAATATATATATATATATAAAACGAATATATATATATATATATAAAACGAATATATATATATAAAAAAACGAACATATATATATACAAAACGATTATATATATATATATAAAACGAATATATATATATATAAAACAAATATATATATATATAAAACAAATATATATATATATAACGTATATATATATATAAAACGAATATATATATATATATATATAACGAATACATATATATATATAACGCATATATATATATATATATATATATATATATATATATATATATATATATATATAACGGATATATATATATATAAAAGGAACATATATATATATATAGAACGAATATATATATATATATATATATATATAAAACGAATATATATATATATAAAACGAATACATATATTTAAAGTGAATATATATATATATATATATAAAACCAATATATATATATCTCGAATATATATATATATATGTATATATATATATAAAACGAATATATATATAAAACGATGATATATATATATATAAAACGAATATTTATATATCTAAAACGAATATATATATATATATATAAAACGAATATATATATATAAAAAACGAATATATATATATATATATATAAAACGAATATATATATATATATATATAACGAATATATACATATATATATATAAAACGAATATATATATATATA
Organism: Acanthosepion esculentum; assembly: GCA_964036315.1. Lineage (NCBI taxonomy): Eukaryota > Metazoa > Mollusca > Cephalopoda > Sepiida > Sepiidae > Acanthosepion > Acanthosepion esculentum. Next base: position 109,746,897 of record OZ038491.1, read on the forward strand.
TATAAAACGAATATATATACATATATATATATATATATGTATAAAACGAATATATATATATATGTATATGTATAAAACGAATATATATATATATATAAAACGAATATATATGTATATATATATATATATATATATATATATATAAAACGAATATATATATATATATATATATATATGTAAAATCAAGTACAGATTTACTACAGAAGCGGATGAAATAAAGTTCCAATAACCACTATTCTTAAAAGATTGCTCAATACCAAATAGAGCAAATAATATTTATTCAAAATTATGATATATGCATGTTATAACATCACTAAAAACTTGCAATTTTTTTTCAATACTCCTGGTGTCTTATCAAGTGATTGTGTTTATTCCAAAATAAAGGGTTTTAAGAGATTTAAAACAAACCAAAACCCCTCAGTAGGGAAATCATTGTTACGTAAACCATGATGATCAATCAGAATACATGTATATGGCAATTCAAAATCACATGACCTGAAAGTAAAATTACAAAAATTATCCATTCATATTCACGGCTATTTTCTCTGTAGTACAATCAAATTTTGCAAGAGGTGCAGTATCATAGTGAAAATCACTTTTATTTCCAAAGTGATTATTATCTTATTAACCAAGTGATTTTGGTGTAAGTATAAGCAGACATAATGTTTGTAATTGATTTAATCAGACATGCCTATATATATATATATATATATATATATATATATATATATATATATATATATATATATATATATATATATATATATATATATATATATATATGAGTGTGCGTGTGTGTTATAACTATTATATATATATATATGATATATATATTAAATATATATATATATGATGACTATATTATATACATTATATTTATTTATTATGCACTGTTACATTAGAGCATGTGCATACCCACTATAAAATTGTACATCTTCTTTCAACGTTAAAAATTAACATTTCTTCAGGTAAGAACCATGATTGTACAAAAATATTTTATTCCAATACAGTTTATGAAGCACATCTCGAACTTCCATCTTTGGAAAAATTTCCATAAAAGGTAATGGAGTAATATATATATATATATATATATATATATATATATATATATATATAATTACAGGATATTACATTCGAACATATGTCACCGCTACATAAATGCATTCACGTTTCGATGCATATCTCTGCATCTCATCAGCCTGATGTCATGCATCGAAACGTGAATCCGTTTATGTAGCAGTGACATATGTTCGAATATAATATTCTATAAAAAAAGAATTATTACTCTACCAATGTATTGAGCCATATTTTTAAATCAGTGTTATTAGCGTTTGAATTTATATTTGATTCGTTCTCATTTCATTTTGATTTGTGTGTGTTTATATATATATATATATATATATATATATATATATATATATATATATATATATATATAGAGAGAGAGAGAGAGAGAGAGAGAGAGAGATAGATAGATAGATAGATATAGATATTATAAACTTCCCCAAAATGACATATATATAAAATATCTCTGTAAAAAGACCATATGAATGAAGGCAAAGGGGAACCATTTCTTTAGCGACGCGTTTCGTTTTCTTCTGGACTTCATCAATGCAAATATATAATGATTTTCATTTGAAACATCGTTACTTTTTGAGCATTTCTTTTGAAACATCGTAAATTTTTCAGCATTTCTTTTGAAACATCGTAACTTTTTCAGCATTTCTTTTGAAACAGCGTTACTTTTTCAGCATTTCTTTTGAAACAGCGTTACTTTTTCAGTATTTCTTTTGAAAGATCGTTACTTTGTCAGCATTTGTTTTCGAACATCGTTACTTTTTCAGCATTTCTCCAGGCTATTTGTGAATGTCAAGTTCAACTATGACGGATGCTAAGACGTGTGATTTAATACTAATTAATCGAAAGTTGGTAAATGTTGTAAAACAACAACTATAACAACATTTGCTCACTTACGTTTATCCTTTTTTTGTTTGTAAATGCCTCCGATAAATCTTTATTCCATCCTCAATTTTTATTAAATAAATAAATATGTCTTGTAAAAATCGATTGCGTAAGATTCGATTTCTTTTTATATAATCCGAACTGTTGTTTCATATATATAATGAACAGAAATTGAAAAGAAAAATTTATGGATCCTCTCCAATGTATAATCGAATTTCCCTTGGCCCAAACGCAAATACGTTGTTGTATTTCTTTCTACCTGATCAGGTAAAATTTGTAAGTTCGCGTAAAGTTTGATAGACACCCATTCCCATTGCCAGTACTCGGTTATACTTGTAATGATTTATCATTAATCATTGAATTTTACATTGTTCCTCCTCTATGTAGCGTTTCGATTCATTTTCTGATTGTTTATGGCTCTCCATGACCTCTTATACCTTGTATCTCTTAGCAACTTCTGACCCAGACACTATTATCAGCAGTAAGTTAAACTGATACATAAACTGTGGAAATGTGTCTATATTTCTGAGATGAGGTATTATGTACATTATTTACATTATTCCGACTATTGTCCTCATATTTGTCGCCGTGTTTATTACAACGTTTCGGCCGTTGTACGCACCGGCCTTCTTCAGGTGGTTGTAATGTAGAACTGCACCCTTTATTACGCTCACTGGGGAAGACTGTTATCAGTTATCGCCTGTTAATTCCCCTCTGAAAGTTCCCCACTGCCTTAACCGGGTATTGAACTCACACTCTTTGGATTCTGCCCTGTAAATTGTAGAAATATTCTATATATTAAGGCGCAGAATTATAATGATATATGCCAACATTAAAAAAAAAAAAAGAAACGCAAGAGACATTTTTTAATAGTTTAGGGGGGTGGGCTAAAACTTTAATAGTCAGACTATGAAGGAATGATGCTAGAACTGTGAAGTCTTGTATGCATTAATTTCAACTCTAACTATTAATATCTGAATCTTTTATTTCTGCCTAAACTGATATCTGACAGATCAAAGTAGACAGTTCATCCTGATGGTTAAAAATTTATCAACAGCAGATTTGATATCATCTTCATTCACATTGGTAATGTTTCGCAATCAAGCGTTTTTGGGGGTTGGGTACCAGATGGTAGTCAAGTTAAGAGAATAGTGAGTTTGATCAACCAGTTCGACACCATAGTCACGCAGAGCAACCATTGAAACCATTGCCAGTTTTCCTGGATGTTTGGTCTTGATAGAGCATAATTATTCACCCACAAGCAAGGTAATAAAGACACTAAGACGCAAGAGGTTACTGAACATGAGAGAATATCCGTAAAAGAAAACATTATTTAGAAGAGAGAACTATATAAGAACAGGGAATAAAAATACAGATTTACATTTTTTTTTAAATCAACGTTGACTTGGAAACAAGAACTTGGAAAAGGGTTTCGCCAAGAAGAAGAGCGAAAAAATAAACTGATAGCATAGAACTTATTAACTTTCTGAATTTGTGAATTTGTGAGAATTTGCCGCCAATCTAACATTGTGCTTAAATCCATAAAGGTTGGGTACCATAGAAAAAAGATCATTCGAAAAATTACCATGAAAATATATATATAGAAAAGGCACAATGAGGCAATGTTACGACAGTGGGGAATTGGCCGAAGCCATGGTGTCAAGTCAGGACAAATAACAATGCAGTTTTTATTAGATAATGTATATCAAGTTACATAGCAGGGTACCAGGTCATATTTGACATATTTTCTTTTAAATATTACACCTCAAACAGGGGGGAGTGCCACGAGTACGCAAAGGGTTACAGAGAGTGAAGGTAAGAGAAAAGACTGGGTATAGTGGGTATTGAGGAAAGGATAAAACGAACAGGGATCAAGGCACCGGAAGATGGCGATTGACATTACATTTAATTGTTGGAAGATTATAAGAGGAAGGGAGTTCAACTGTCGGGAAGTGCGAAAGAAGAAGCTAATGGGGTAGCGGTGGCGGTTTGTTGACCATGTTCACCATATTCTATGAATATAGAATCCAGCGCAGTACGTAATCTGTTCAAAGAAACAACGTTAAAGATTAACAGTCACGAGTCAGACACTCTAGTGAATCTGACTATATAGCCAATACCATCAGCAGCTGTTTCGTAATTCTTCAGTCTTCGATATCAAACGCTGGTAATGCATATTCGGGAAAAAACATGGCCGCCTTTATACACGTGTATTGAATATTTTGAGCCTTCTGATTGGTTACACCTTCTATTGGTGAACTATAAAATGTGTCAGCTCATATTGGTTGGCTCACTAGTACACCAAGGTACCCACAAACTCCAACATGGTTACATTTAAATATTTCGACAGCGAAAGTGTGAGACCGGGATGCAAACCTAGTAGCATGTTTAAATTCACGCAGGCGGGGCACCAGCGAAAATAGTTTGTCAGATAACTGGCCATGAACATATGTGTAGAAAAGACAGAGGGAAGTCTTATTACGTCCGTGAGAAAGTGGATCCGCGACCCCAAATCAAGATTGATCATATTGCATATCCGTCTTTGGATTTTGTCGAGAACCTCGGGATGAACAGCAGTGTCACCAGTCTATATATGGCAACAGTATTCAATGCAAGGACAGATTTGTAGATGTGAACAATGGATTCAGACGAGATAGAAACTTGTAGCGTGAGACAGAGAACCAACTTTCCTTGCAGTAGATGAAGCTATTGATTCAAGGTAGTTGTTCCACCTCAGGCGAGTGGTAAACGTGAGACCAATAAAGCGCTGCGAGGCGCTCTCATGAAGCCAACTATGCTGATAGGAGGCAGTGAATTTTCTCTATGGTGGGTAAATGAGAGCAGTTTCGATTTGGATTCATTAAAATTTACAAACCATTTCCATGGTAGACACAAATGTGTAAAATATATTCTGGCGAGAAATGTTCTCTATCACGGAACAGTTATCAAGCTTTTCTAGCAAGAGACCTAGTTAGTGATTCAGCATAATCTTTCTACTCCACGTCAGCGAAAAATGATTCACTCTCCGAGAGGCATGCAAAAAGGCAAAAATGGTTTCTCAAAAGCGATGGAACAGTTTCGTTTTGCAGGAGTTTTTTTTTTTAAGCTTTTCACTCCAAGCAAGGCTGGAAGCCACTAGCATGCAAGGGGCTACATAAGGTTTGGAGAAAGAGCAGATAGGAGTGGTAAAGAAGAGGATGTAGAGAAAGATAGTGGATCGATCAAGGCAAGGGGGTTACAGAAGATTTGGAGCGAGAGCAGATAGGAATGGAAGGGGAAAGGGTGTGGAGAAGGGAAGTGGATAGATCAAGGCAACAGGCGATGTCGATTGACGTTACACTTAAATAGTTGGAGATTATATTTGTCAGGGAAACAGGAATAAGGAGAGGGAGTTCCACAGGCGAGATGTGCGATACATGAAGGTATTGGAGTAGAAGAGACGTCTACATTTAACAGTTTCAACGGTGAAGCGGTGGGAGAGGGATGCCATCCTCGTAGGACGCTTAAATTCATGAGGCCTGGGAACCAGCGAAAGCAGCTCATCGGAGCAATTACCGTGAAAGTATTTGTAAAAAAAGCCAGAGCGAGGCGACGTCGTGTCTGTGAGAGAGCGACTGCAGACGAGATGACAGATCAGGGCCAATTACATTGCATATCCGTCTCTGGATCTTATCAAGAACCCTGAGGCAAACAGAAGGGGCTCCAGACCATATATGGCAGCAATACTCCATGCAAGGGCGAATGGTTGATTTATAGATTTGGAGGATCGATTCCGGGGAGAAAAATTTCCTGGCCCAGCAGAGGGAGCCAACTTTCCTTGCGGTGGATGATTTTAAAATTAATAATGCGTTCCTTGCCCCAATTAACAACAAATTATAATGTTTTTAGATCAGGTTCCAGCCGACGAATATCATTTCTGTTCAACGATCGGGCTAAAAAATCCTTTGGCGACAAAATTCATTAAAATTATTTCCATCAATTCAAACATCCCTAGTGAAGACAAATATATAGAAACCCTTTATCCCGTGTCTACCCAAACCGTTATCAATAGATATACTGTGCGTAAATCTAAATCTTCCTTGTAGTGACACGAAAGCAAGACAACCATTTATCCATACATTGAATCGTGTCACTCAATCAGTTATCTCAGATTCACTCATCACTCCAAGATTTTTACAAGCTTGTTGGGATTGCTATGAATTGAGTGTGAAATCAGAAGGTTTTTTGTTACTAGAGTGATGAATTTGAAAGCATGTTCTTCACATTAATCACAGTAAATAAAAGGATAGACGAAGTCGAATAAAACTCAATGCAAAAATGAACCAGAAACAACGGTGGATGATGCATTCAACTAGAAAATATACAATTTTTACAAAGAGATAAAAGATTGTGTTTTTTTGTTATATGCAAGTTGACGAAGCTTGCATCAAGCGTATTAAGTGAATTAAATTTCAGCAATGTTCTTTTGTTTAGAAAATCTTCACATGTAATATTAAGGAAAATTTATCGAGAGATAAATTAGAAAGTAATGTATGTGAGATTTAAGTTGGATTTGTTTTTTTCTTCTTCTGACAGAGTTGTTCACCCTGGACTGTGTTTTCTTTTGTCTTATGCTAGGATTACAATTTCTGTTTAGTATTGTAGTTAACACTTTTTTTTAGAAAGTGTAATGAATCTAGAGAGAGACAGAAAGAGGTTGAAAGTTGAGTGAGGTGTTGACACGCGAAAATTTCTTAAGTCAAAATGTAGACACGCGTGGATCTGTGTGGAATCTCTATGAAGGCAAATTACTTGAATGGTGAATTGGACTGAAATTCGTCCTTTTATTTACTTTGGGAAGCCAAGTAGGCTCCCGGGAAATTAGCAGAAAAAACAGATTTCTGGCCATGGATACACATTCTGGGGTTGTCTCGACCAATAATAAGCCGAGTTTCACAATGTGTGGTATTGATTGGTTGAAACTAGTTCTTATGGAATAGTCTATTTTTAACGGGGATGAGTGGAAAAATATAGATGATTGCACAAAATGTTATTGACTTTCAAATTTATAGTTATGTTGGCATAAAAACATATGGTGTCCTATTATTGTTCATGTGAAAAATAAACGTTGAAAACCAAAGAGATTTTGTAACTATGTAATGACAAAATAATATCACTATTTCATCATAGTTACACAAATATAGATATAAAGTTTAGTAGATAGATTAAAGACGTAAATAGCTAGCTAACTGGATAGATAGATAGATAGATAGATAGATAGATAGATAGATAGATCGAAGAATATTTAGATATATTTAGATAGAATGATGAATATTTAGATATATTTAGATGTATACATGGATGAATATTTAGATATATTCAGAAGGATAGATATATATGAATAGAGAGAGATCAATATGAATAATAAGATAGATAGATATGAATACTGAGATATATAGAGGATAGATATAAATAATGAAATTGCGAGACAGATACATAGATAGATAAATAGATAAAAAAAACATTCAGATATATTACATTAGATACATAAATAGATAGATGAAATAGATCGAAGGATATTTGGAAATAATTAGATTGAATATATATATATATATATATATATATATATATATATATATATATATGTAGAGAGAGAGAGAGAGAGATGGAAATAACATTGAAATAACATAAGAAAAAATTAATCCTTTTAAAAATCTATACCTTTTATTTGCCTGAAGAAGGTCACGAGACCGGAAACTCGTGTAACAAAAATATGAAGAATAACATACAATATATATACTAAAACAAATCCACGTTATAAGCAAACACGTTGACGGTTTCTCTCTTTTTTAAAATATACATTTTTCTCTCGTTGAAACCACTATAACATTTTCCATATATATATATATATATATATATATATATATATATATATATATATATATATATATATATATATATATATATATAAAAGTGAACATTGAATATATATATGTATATATAAACGGGAACATTGAAGTCTACAATCAGAGGCGACAGACTGTTTCACGTCTAGCATGAAACATGTTCATTATATATAAATATATATATATATATAAATAATGGAATATAGTTTTAAGACTATATTTGTGGGATAAAGTGCCCAGCATCAGGGATGGAGCGTATGTAAATATAAAAGTAAACATTGATGTCTAAAATCAAAGGCGACAGATTGTTTCATGTGGGACGCAATCGTCAGGCCACGATTGCATCTAGCATGAAACATGTTCATTATATATATATATATATATATATATATATATATGAGACATTTTTATGTTTATACTTTCTTTTTATACATACAAATATTTAAGTAAATGCTCTATTTATAATATACAGTATTAAACAACATTTACCGGCTGAATGTCCGAGAAATTGTCATCGAAAAGTTTCGTCCTCCGACAGGAATCGAACCTGTATCCTATACGGAACCGTCATATAGCCTGACGTGCCTTAACCGTTTCGGACAAAGACAAGCTTTCGGTTAGCAAGGTCGATTTTACTGTCTTTAAACTTTAATCTTCCATGAATCTCTCACGTACATTCATATCTGCTCATGGCGTATCAAATGTAATGACGTCACACATTATGAAATGGACAAAGTCCGACAATTATTTTAAGACTTTGTCCATTTCATAATGTGTGGCATATATATATATATATATATATATATATATATATATATATATATGATTATTAATATAGAGATAGATAAATATAAATAATAAAATTGTTAGCAGGGTAGATAAATAGATATGACTATTGAGATAGATATATAGATAGATAGAAATATATACATATATACATGCATACATACATATATGCATGCATGCATGCATACGGACAGAAATAGATATTAAAGCAGATCCTTGAAATACTGGCTGGTTGAAAGATGTCGTTCTCTGTATTATTATCCGAGCCGGAAGAAAAATAATATATTTCTCACTGCATACGAACTAAATAAACTTTTTACAAACATATCCAAGCAAATTCCTTCTTAATCTCCTCGCCTCCGTTTATACTCTAAAATGTCTAAAGATATATATATATATATATATATATATATATATATATATATAGAGAGAGAGAGAGAGAGAGAGAGAGATAGATAGATAGATAGATAGATAGATTTCATTCTGTATCTTTTGGCTTTTGAGCGTGAAGTCAGAGAAACTATTGATCTGTGAATGCAAGCAAGCTAAACTTTTATCTAAAAACATATCCAGCAAACGCCTTGTTAATCTCATCACCTCCGTTTACACTCTCCCCGTCCCCCGCCGAATGCCTTTGAAAACCTTCGATGAACCACCTCCATCAATCGATAAGGACCATCAGGTGAATCTATTTCTGTATCCATAGCTCTACTTACACCGAGTGAGTAGCACCCTTCAAGATATAAAGCATTTTTTTTAACCTTTTATCAGGGTAGCGCGTCTCTCTACTCAGACCTTGTCCGCGCTCAGCTAAAAAAAAAAAAAAAAAAGAATCCATTGGCAATAGAAAATAAAAAGTCGACTATCTTTACATGCACGCCAATGAATAGAAGAAAGATTAAGATGCCACAGTGGATGTGACATTTTTAAATCAACCTTCACTGGCAAACTTCGTGTTTGCAAACCGCAACGGATTTTGGTAGTCTCCAACCAAATTCTCCTGTTCTTCGTGACAATCCATCTGCGGAAAGAGATGCGCAGTTTCTTATTAAGCCACGAATAGTTAGTCAATAGGGATATGTTCTTTTTTGTATTTCGTTTGTTTCTAGAAGTTTCCGACCTGAGATATTTCAGGCATGATTTTGTCGACAGATAAGCTTGTGTCACGGTTTTGACATGCGAATAAAAGTTAATCTCTGTGCCTACTGCCTTCAGTGTACGATTCATAAAACTAATACTAGCTTGAATATTTCGATCGACCCGCTGGGCGTGGCTTATCTCCCGATGGGCGCACTATTATTAGAAACCCTGGCATTTATATCAACTGTGACGTCACGAACCAGCCTCGGTTTAAAGATACCGTCATGGCGAATAAAACTGAAAAGAAAAATAGTCAAGAAAGCAAACTGTATCCGTCTAGATTTTTTTATAAAAGGAAACCTATGTTATCACGGGTAGTATATTTGAAAACGAATTCACCTTACCGTATTTTCTAGCTTACAAGTTGTTATATTCCGTGCTAATAGGTATATATACTTGAAAAACAAAGTGAATAAAATAGGTAAAGTTTTATTGTAAAAAAAATAACAGTACAAGAATAAAGGTAATAATTATGCAGAAGGTTGTCGCAATTCAATCCAGTAGTGAGTGCTAGTATAGGAAGGTCAGTGGTTCTCGCGTAAGTCTAAGTCATACTCAATAGATCCCAGCTAGTAATATTTACCAACCTCCCCATGATGTAGGATATGGCACGAGGCTGAATTTAATGTAGGGCAATCCGAGTCCGTAGGCTCGGCCAACAATTCCCCATAAACCCCGCATAAACGTGTTCGGGTCTGTCGACATACCCGAACGAGACTCTGCCCTTCGGCATAGCCTTTCCGGGTTTCTCTCTGCCCGAAAGCAGAGAGTTCGACAGCAGCTAGGAGCTGAGTAACATATCCCAGCTAGTCAATATCTACTAGCACCCCCACGAGGGTAGATATGGCACAAGACTGAGTTTAACGTGGGTTATCCGAGACCGTAGGTTCGGCCAGAAATTCCCCGTAGAACCCGCATAAACGGGTTTGGGTCTGACTAGCCTCGTCCGGGTTCCTTTCTGATCAAAGGCAGAGAGGAACAGATCCCAGCCCCTATTCGATCGCGTATAAACGGGTTCAGGGTCAGTCTACCTCCCCGAACGAGACTTTGCCCTTCGGCTGACCCTCATCCGGGTTGCTCTCTTCTCAAAGGCAGAGAGTTCGACTGTCCAGCTGGAACAGGTCTGAGCTGTTGATATCTAGCTACCCCCCACGAGGGTTGCATGTGGCACAAGTCCGTGATTAACGTGAGTTTTCAGAGCCCGTAGGCTCGGCCAAAAATATTCCCTTTTTGAACCCGTATAAACGGGTTCAGGGTCAGTCTACCTGCCCGAACGAGACGCAGCCCTTCGGCGGAGCCGAGTGGGTTCCTCTCTGCTCAGAGGCAGAGAGTACAACTCTCCAGCTGGAACAGGTCGCAGCTGGTGATATATAGCTACCCACCACGAGGGTTGCATATGGCAAAAGGTCGGGTTTAACGTGGGTTTTCCGATCCCGTAGGCTTGGCCAAAAATATTCCCTATTTGAACCCGTAAGAACCGGTTCATGGACAGTCTACCTCCCCGAACGAGACTCTGCCCTTCGGCGGAGCCTCGTCCGGGTTCCTTTCTGCTCAGAGGCAGAGAGTTCGACTGTCCAGCTGGACCAGATCGCAGCTGGTCTCTGTGGTCCGATGTTTTACAGACACTTATAGAAAGTTACTACCTATAGTTTAGTCACTCATGGGGGTAACAGGTTATTCCATTACATCACAAGTCTTGGAGAGACGCATTCTAATATTGGAAAGAAATAAAAAAGCCATTGTCAAACAAAAACACGTTTACCATGCGTCGCTCACATACTGGCAACACGTATTGTTTACATTAATCCCTCGTGCGATTTTGTTTGTATGGCAATGGTATACCAGTCAAGAGCAGAAAGGCTCCGGCCGCTGCTAGTAAACAGAGCATGTTTAAGCTTGTGGCTCGGCTCCAGGAAGATTTTTTAGTCTTGAAAATACTTGTATCAGTTTACAGCATATAAAAGGATAAATTAAACAGATAGCTAACATTATAGTGTAATGACTCAGCATACAAATCCACGTCCCTATCAGACAAGCCAATTAGGTGACCGTCCAAACTGGGCGTTGCCTCGCATTCGTCTTGGAAGACGCACACGTATTTTCAGGGTATTTTGTAGGAAAACGTGCGTCTTGTAAGCTGGAAAATACGGTAATATTTTATATTTTCCATATTGTTCGCCCAATTCATGGACAGAAGCTAATCATGGAAGAGGGCCAATTAACATTCGTAAGAATTTTATGAACGTAAGAATTGTAGATTACAAGGATATGATTTCGGTTGATCTTGAACTTGAAGCGATTAATATGGATGTGGAACCATTTTCTCAGGCGTCTGTTTCACGTAGCAGCGTTTGTTAGGGAGACGCTGTGCGAATGGATTTTCACTCTTACCAATGGTATTCAAGGGGAATAAGGAAAGTTCGCGCTTGTGTACATAAAATGGCTAGTCCTAGCTGAAAATATCTATAATATTCGAAATAAGGAATGATGTTCATTTGTCTATGGGAAAACAGCTTATATGGTGACAAATAATCCAAGAAGGCCGCGTATAGACTTTTGAATGCTTTCATTGCGAGAGAGAAAGAGAGAGGCTATGAGATGGAAGCATTAATCCAGTTTTCTATCTAATCTATCTCTTGTAAAGTTAATACATGACAGTAAGTGTCAGATCATTTGTAGGTCGTTATTAGGAGCCAAACGTTTTAAAACATTGAAGCATACAATTTATTTTTTATAAAAATATTATAGAAATACATCGTCCTTGGATCACCCTGTCTTACGCCTAGATAACTGAATTTGTAGACCAGGTTGGAAGAGGTGCAAATTCCACTCCTATATTTCAAAGACCCATTATATTAAGAACTTCAACTAAAACTTCTTAATTTCAGATTATATCTTTTTTTTTTTTTTTTTTTAAGCGTATCACCCCAAGCAAGGCCGGTGGCCACTATCACGCATGGGGTTACAGAAGGAATGGAGGAAGAGCAGATAGGAGTGGTAAAGGAAGGGATGTGGAGAAAGAGAAGGACGGAGGGTCGATCAAGGCAGGGGGGTTACGGAAGATATAGAGCGAGAGCAGATAGGAATGAAAGATGTCAGGAAGTGGAGAAGGGAAGTGGATAGATCAAGGCAATTGGAGATGACGATTGACGCTACACTTAAACCGTTGGAGATTGTATTTGTCAGGGAAACAGTAATAGGGAAGGGAGTTCCATAGGCGAGATGTGCGAGACATGAAGCTATTGGAGTAGAAAAGACGTCTACATCTAACAGTTTCAACAGTGAAGGGGTGGGAACGGGATGCCAGCCTCGTAGGACGCTTAAATTCACGAGGCTTAGGGACAAGCGAAAGCAACTCCTCGGAGCAATTACCGTGGAAGTACTTGTAGAAAAGGCAGAGCGATGCAACATCGCGTCTGTGAGAGAGCGACTGCAGACGAGATGACAGATCAGGGCCAATCACATTGCATATCCGTCTCTGGATCTTATCAAGAACCCTGAGGCAACACGCAGGGGCCGCAGACCATAAATGGCAGCAATACTCCATGAAAGGTCGAATAGTAGACATATAGACTTGGAGGATCGATTCCGGGGAGAAGAATTTCCTGGCTAAATACGTTTATTTATCTAATTTACTGTCTTTGTCTTAATTATTTTTAAAATTTAGTAAACTTTAAGGTAAATACCTGACCTCTCTGAGTTCGAAAATGGTGTTGGAGCTCGCATGGCAGGAGCCTCGATCACTAAGGTTGCTGAACTGTTTGGTTTTTCAAGAGCTACCATATCAAGAACACTGATGCAATTCGAGAAACAGGGCAATACCTCTAGCAGCCGTAGCAATTCGGACCAGACTTGCAAACTTACTGACAGGGTCTGACGTGCATTGAAACGTAATGTGGCAAAAAATCATCAGACAAATGCAGCCAAAGTGACTGTTGAGTTGAATAACCTTCTCAATAATTCAGTTTCTACTAAAACTGTGCGTCGTGAGCTCCATAAAGCTGCATATCATGGAAGAGCCACTGTGACGAAACCTCTCCTCTCTACTCGCAACATTCAAAAGAGGTTGAAGAGGTACAGAGATCACAATGCCTGGTCTACAGACCAATGGAAGAAAGTCATATTCTCAAACAAGTCCAGTTTTTCTCTTTTCCCAATTTCAAGGCGAGTTTATGTGTGGAGGCAGCCCAAAGAAGCATACAACCTTGACTGCCTTCTTCCAACAATGAAGCATGAAGTTGGATCAGTGATAGTTTGGACCGCCAAATCATGGAAATGTCTCAGTCCTGTATGGTCGAATGAACAGCGAAAATAACCTGAATATTTTGGGAGATCATGTTCATCCAATGGCCTGCAATAAAGTGAGCTAAAACCCATGGAGTGGCCTCCCCAATCTCAAGATATCAATATTATTGAACATTTGTGGTGCATTTGGAGCAACAAGTTAGGAACCTCTATCCTCCACCGTCGTGTCGTAAAAAGCTGGATAATGTTTTAATGGAAGAATGACTGAAAATTCCTCTGGATGAAGTCAGGAAGCTGTATGATTCCATTCCTAGACGTATTAAAGCTGTATGTAAGGCTAATGGAAGACCAACTCCATATTAGATATTTTTCTTTGAATTTAACAAGTGTTTCAATTATTTTATCCAGGCCCTGTATTTAGAAATTAAAATAATATTAAAATAAAAATATTACAAAACTGTAATGTGATGGATTACGAATCATCCTATATAGCAAATAATATCTGGAAACGTTTCCTCACAATTGAAGAGGATGCTTCAAGCAAATGTGGTTTCCCAAAGGGATGTTGAGAGAATGCTATGGACAGAGCATGTAAAGAACGTGAAAGCTTAAAGAAAAAGGAAACTCAATGGTCCCTTGAAATCAAAAAGGGAGAGTTGAAATTTATTGAACACATAAAATAGAAAGTTAGTTGTGAAAATCTGACGCACACAGGGCTTATTGTAGGCAACAAGGACAGATGGCAAAAACAAGTGGCTTAACTAGAAGGAATTTCAGACTTTAATCCATACTTTCAAAAGGATCAAAACTACTCGGATATCAAAATTTAATTCCAGTAAGTATATTTTTATATTTACACACACAACCCCCCCACACATATATATATATCTGTCTATATTTCTGAGATGAAGTATTATGTACATCATTTACATTATTCGGACTATGGTCCTCATCTTTGTTGTTATATTCATTACAACGTTTCTAGTGACAGGACCCAAAGAGTGTGAGTTCAATACCCGGTTAAGGCAGTGGAGAACTTTGAGAGGGAAATTAACAGAAGATAACTGATAACTGACATCCATTAAACGTGGCACTTGGAACTAGAACAGTCTACGCCAGTGAGCGAAATAAAGGGTTCAGTTCGACATTCCAACCACCTGAATAATGTAAATAATGCACACACACACACACACACACACACACACACACACACACACACACACAGAGAAGACCTGAAGAAGGCTGTAGCGTACAACGGCCGAAACGTTGTAATAAATATGGCGACAAAGATGAGGACCATAGTCCGAATAATGTAAATAATGCACACACACACACACACACACACACACACATATATATATATATATATATATATATATATATATATATATATATATATATATATATATATATATATAATTTAAACTATCAGTATTCTATAAACATCACATATATATATTGCTATGGGATCTTACCTGTAACGACAATGAACTCTTCCTGACACCATAAAGAGAGATGAGAAGTACGAGGTGGAACGAGTCGAGACCGAACGAGCCGAGAATAGTAGTTCACTCCAAACTAGACTGACAGTCATACTAACACGTTCAACATCTTGTTTTATTATTCTGTTTAATATATCTTTGTTATTCCTACACTTGTGTTCGTGTTGTTCTTCCTCGGTTCTACCCTTGAGTCATAACAGTGGCGACTAGGATATTGGACCATAACATATATAATCATACGACACGCGGTCTGATGAAAAAGTATAGGATCTCTCGCAATGGCAATGGAGCTGAAGTGCGCACATTGAAGCCGCTTCGCTTAGATTATCGATGAGCTTTGACCGTCTAACTACACCACTATCGTTCCAGCAATAAACATGTCTTTTGAAGCAGTGTTTTAGCCAAGCCCAACATTTGACAACCAGTCAGTCAGTTATGTGCCCTGCGTGATACACGCTTAAACGATCATGTATATTTTGAGACATGACTGACGAGGCATATTTATTTGCCATTTCTTTTTGCGGTAGACCAGTTGCCATCAAAGGCTATAGGACCTAATATGTCCTGCTATTTACCCACAGCCGGGGGTGGGGGTGAAGAGGATTAACACGTAAGTGAAATTAATGGATTCGACTGGAATTTTAACTCGGCTCTCCGATTCCTGAACCCGAGCTGCTAACCACAATATTTCTCAATATATATATATATATATATATATATATATATATATATATAAATATATATATATATATATGCATATTATTTTGTTTGTATGTTATTTTTATTTTTTATTTATTTAAGTCATTGGTCTTTTTTTTATTAAACTGTAACAATTATATTTAACGGCCTCATATTCGAGTAATTTCGTAGAAATATATTATCGTACAAGAAAATTCGTCGCAAAAATATTAGGTAATATTCGCCCCAATTAATCGCATCAATGAAAACTTGGCAATCAAAGATTTCAGGATTGCGGTTCCGGATCCAACTCGATATTTTTTTTTAATTTGCCCATGTAATCAACTTGATTCCAAAAATGGTAAGATATGTTGGGCTCCGGACTCTTAGAGTAAAATTGAAAAAAAAGAGTAAA
>OZ038491.1:109766009-109776009 GCA_964036315.1 Acanthosepion esculentum
TATATATATATATATATATATATATATATATATATATATATATATATATATATATATATCCCTCTCTCTCTCTCTCTCTATATATATATATATATATATATATATATATATATATATCCCTCTCTCTCTCTCTCTCTCTATATATATATATATATATATATATATATATATATATATATATATATATATATATATATATATATATATATATATATATATATTGAATCAAGCACGGGCAACGCTGGGCCATGCTGCTAGTATGAACTACTAGAGAAAACAATTACAGATTTCGATAATTTAAAATCCAGCAGATGTTAACGGCTTCAATCCGAAAACAAACAACAACTTTCTGATCATTGTTCAATTTTTGAGTTGCTCTCCCGCAACAGAAATATAGGTCTATACATTGCATAAGTGAATACGATGTCACACGCCGACAGTGCCTGGTCAGAGAATTAACCATTCTTTTATGCTATAGACTTTCTACTTCAGCCTCTCTTTCGCCATTCAACTGATCTATCTCTACATAAAGAGAGGGCATAGATTTCGAATATATGCATAAATGCTTCATCTGCACTCATGTATTTTTCATAAGACATTGCAAGGACGCCAGGAGTCAACTTTCCAATAAAAACAAAACTTCGTTCTCTTGACTCAAACATGTTCTGACTTGCCCCAGTAAAACATATTAGATGCAACTAACCAATCACTTTTCGCTTTTTTTTCCGAATAGCAATATTTCGATTGGCCGAAAGCCACAAGCAAAGTATTATTTCAAAAAAATAGTTAGATATCCGACTTGATTCCTGGGAAAACCCCGACATTTTAGAAGCATAAATTTAGTTGAAATCGAAATTTGAAAAATAATAATTAGAAAAAGACATATCTATCTCTAATTTGATCAGTTAGCGTTGATGTGAAATACACGAATGATTGTGAAGAGCCATGATCGCCCACGTCCTGAAGGGACACGGCGCAAAGATTCGTCCGAAAAAAAGAAAAAAATGACGAACTCTCTTTATATTCTTTTTTTTAAGACTAGTCACAAAAATCCCTCTTCCCCGAAAGAGGGTGTATTAAATAAGGGAATGTTTTATTTTCCCCCTCTCGTCAATTCTTTGTGTTAAAGCGGAATGTTTTGCCCTTCAAACTCCACTATTGACCCTGGATTATCTTTACCTGACTTTCAATTTAGAACTGAGACGCTAGTGAGTGATCTGCATGTAAGTCCTTTCACGGTTTCTGTCATCACCCCTAATCTAAATCCCCACAACTCATATGGATTTGATGGTATCCCTGTAATAGTCCTCAAGAAAAGTACTCCCAGATTGGCTCTATATTGTACAATAAATTCCTCGCTACCTATTGAATTCATCTATACTGGAATTATCTTCTGTTGTTCCAGTCCTTAACAACTCAGGTGAACTGTCTGACTCTTCCAGTTATTGGCCTATTAGCCTTCTACCAATTTTTTGCAAAATTCTCGAGGACCTAATGAAATCTAAATTGGTTAAGCAGTTCACATCACAGGGCGTTCCTTCAGACAATCATTATGGCTTTCACTTCTTTAGGATAACTCATGTACTATTATTGATAAAATAGTCTATCTTGCTGTAGATAGAATGGTGAATCTTGGTCTGTTGCTTTGAGCATCTCGAAAGCGTTTGATAGGGAGTAGTATACGTGTCATCTTCACAAGTTCAAAAGTTATGGTATTTTTGGATCAATCTTTGAACTGGTTCAGTCTTATTAAATCGCGAAGTGAAAATTGTCCTGAAAAGCCATTCTACTAGAATGTTTTGTACTAATGCATGTGACGCCCACAATCTCTATCCTTGGACTTATTGGCACTTAGTTTTTATCGATGACCTTCCTGCTGGCATCAGTTCTCAAATTGGTATCTGTGCTGATGCCAGAACCATTTAGCCCTGTTTCGATTGTAAGTCTGATCATTTCGCAAAATGGCAGCGGATTCAAAAAAGGCCTATAATCTGTAATTAACTGGAGTAAGGATTGTTATGCTAATGTAACGTCTCCAAATGCAAAGTTCTCTTGAGTATCTGTCTATATTTCTGAGATGAGTTAGTATGCATATTATTTATATTATTTGGACTATTGTCCTCATATTTGTTGCAATGTTTATTACCATTACTATATATATATATATATATATATATATATATATATATATATATATATATATATATATATATATATATATATATATTCACGCCAGAGATTTTGAAACGCCATGGTGTACTGTTTGGCATTCGTACCTAATCTACAACTCGGACATTTCAGACTGTTTGGTGTTAATCTAATGGCAGTGCAGAGGATTCGTGAAGAGTTGGATGAGTCTAATGGTGATTACGAAGGTAGGGCAGCACAGAAAACACACTCTGATTGTTCTCTTAAGAAAAGAACACCCGAACATGGAAGTCAAAATCATTGTGCCTTGACGTTGGCTGCTGGATGCACCTTTAGCTGGCAACAGGACTCTGCACCATGCTGCACAAGAAAAGAATTCATCTATGACTGTCAGACATTCTGCGACCGCATCACACCTTACATATGGCCACCTATCTCCACAGATTGCAACCCCCTTTATTATTATGTTTGTGAACGAGAGACCAACAAATCTCCTTGAAAGATGGCAGCATTTACCAATTTAAACAAGGAAAGAGTGCAGAAAATGCAGGAGATACCCAAGTTGTCTGGAAGCAGTGGTCGAATTTATTCTTTAGTATTTCAAGATATTTATGTGTAATTGTGGTGAATATATCTTTTAAAATGAGATGTCAATGTTATTTTCATTTTTGCGTAATTTAGACGACATTTTATCTATCGCTATATATATATATATATATATATATATATATATATATATATATATATATATATATATAAGGAAGAACAGTAAGATATATAATCCGGTGTACTTACTGATATTTTTTATTTTTATTTTTACAAAACAGTGCTCAATGTAAATTTACAGAGCATAAATCTTATAAATTATCTTATATAAAATATGGTCATATATATATATATATATATATATATATATATATATATATATATATATATATATATGGTGTAACCCGGATATAAGAGAGTTGTCGGGACCGGAGAAGAAGTCTCTTATATCCGGATTTCTCTTATATCCGGGTTTGGTCTGTTATATATACATTAACACAGGCTCTAATTTGGGACCAGAGAAAATCTCTCTTATATCTGGTTTTCTCTTATATCCGGGTCTCTTATATACGGGTTACACTGTATATATATATATATATATATATATATATATATATATATATATATATATATATATCAATTTAAACAAAACCGAACAACTTTAAAGTTCCATGGTTATAATTTATTTCTCCAGCGATTTTCTATTTTCCCAGCATCATCACACCTCCCTTTCAAGGATGAAAAAGTGAATTTAAACATACACTTTTGAAGGCTAGTATCAGCTGATATAAGGTAATACAGTCAGTGGTGAGAGATAGTGTGACAGACATGGTCAAAATTAGAGAGTGAAGGGAGAGATAGGAATGCTTTTAAATTTATTTTTATTACAATACTTAATAGTGAGGAAGATGTGCAAGGATCAGACATTGACATAGTTAATAGGTTAACTCACCGGAAAATTAAATTAAATTATTCGCACTTATTTAACACTGAACTCTCTGGATGTCATCCTCCTTGGGATTATCCATACGTATTACCATGATTTAACATTACTTAATTATATATATATATATATATATATATATATATATATATATATATATATATATATATATATATATATATACGTGTTTATTTGTCTTTCTCTCTCTGTTTCTCTCCGTGTGCCTGTATGTGCATGTATATTATATTTTTCTGTCTCTGGAGTTTTCCAGTTTTGTGTTCTGTCACTTTAATGCCAACCACGCCAGGAGTATTAAACACTTTGTCACTCATCTCGATCCCGCTATCTTTTACGCAAGTGGTGGATTTCCGCACCCGTTTCCCCAGTAACCACGATGGATGCGCGTCTCTTCTGTCTCTTCTATCTCTTTTTCCATCTATCCTTCACTCATATCGTATTATGGCATCTCTGATCATGCAGCAGTCTCTGTAAAAATCGTTCCTCTTCACCACCAAGAACGTATTACCAGCAGAATATCTTTCTGCTAGCAACATGAGGATTGGAACGCGTTCCATGAGTTCCTTCGTGACGTCCGTTGTAATTAAGTTTTTAATTTTCCTGTTTAAACATCTGAGATCTCCTGCTCGGTGAATGCCAGCATCGATGATTTTATTGCAGCAAAGAAATACGATGTTAAATCACGCTCATCTCCTTACGCGTTCGTTATAGCCCACAGGAATAGCTTCTTCCAACTGAACCAGAGCGACACGTCTGATTGCAACAGATGTGTATTTGTCTCTGTTTCTAACGAGTACAAGTGAGTCCTCAAAGAAGCGAAGTTAATGTTTGCTGATAGGATGAGACAACGTATAGCATCTCACCTGTTCGGAGATTATTGCAAGAGTGAGCTGAACAACAGAAAAACCCCAATCCCTCCTCTATTCCATCGATTCGAAGTCCTAACATCTATAACAGATAAAGTTGAATGCTTTGGTCGGAAATTCTCTTTAAACTCAACTCTAGACTCATTTTGAGTACCCACACCTGATATACCTCGTAAGACGGAGGTTCTACTGAGTCATATTTGCATAACCACGACATTGGTCTCAGACAACATCTCTATATTAGACTCCCATAAGACAAGCAAAGATGACTGGATCACAACCGTTCTTCTACAGAAATGTGCTCCCGAGCTGGCTCCAGTTCTCTCCAAACTCTACGACTATTGCCTCTCTGATTCCTCCATTCCAGCTTGTTCGAAAACTTCTTCTGTAGTTCCTGTTTTTAAGAACTTTGGAGATCCTTCTAACTTCTCTAATAATCGCCCTATTACTCTCCTGCCTCTTTTCGGCAAATTATTCGAGACTTCAATCAATGCTGAAATGGTTAATCATCTGACCACTCACGGCCTCCTTTCTAACAAATAATATGGATTCCGTTTTGTCAGGCATACCGCTGATGTGCTAACGGCCATTACTCAATATGTATATTAAGCTCTTGATAACAACGGCGGAGGTTGATCGGTGGCAATAGATATCTCGAAGGCGTATGACAGGGTTTGGCACGCTGGTCTTCTAAGTAAATTTCAGGGCTGCGGTATTAGTGGACGATTGTTTGATTTAATCTAGTCATTCTTATCAAATTGTGAAACGAATCTCATTTTGAACGGGCTTCGTTCTAGATCCCTTCACGCGAACGCGGGTGACGCCTAACGCTCTATCTGGGGCCCTACGCTGTTTCTTATCTTCATCAATGATCTTCCAATCGTCATCACTTCCCAAGCAGGCATTTAGGCAGAAACAATCTGGAAATATTTTGTTATGTCCGAGACCAAATCAAACATAGAGTGTAATTTTTTTTAATTCACGTATAGTGAATATTATGTTATTATATATACAGAGGCATATTATATCTTTCGTGTTTACTTATGAATAAAACATCTAATGTTGTATTAAACTTCATGCCTAATAACATCTGACATTTCCCACTCAAGTTATCACACACACACAAACATATATATATATATATATATATATATATATATATATATATATATATATATATATATATATATATATATATACAGGGTGTCCATAAAGTTCGCGTGGACTTTTAAAAAATTATAACTTTATTTGTATTTGCGGTCGAAATAATCTGTAAAACAACTTTTATAAAGTTTAATGTACTTAGTTTTAAGTATAGTTAAAATAACTAATGTGATTTCAGGCATTACTGTAAATCAGTTGGCAATTTTTTTTCTGTGAACTGCAAAATCGTATTACCGTTTGTATTGCTAATGATGGAGACATGTGGAAACTTAAATAAAATTTCAATAAAACCTTAAAAAAATATAGATTTACTTCTTTCTAATCACAAATACAAATAAAGTTATAAATTTTTTAATGTTCACACGAACTTTATGGACACCCTGTATATATATATATATATATATATATATATATATATATATATATATATATATGTGTGTGTGTGTGTGTGTGTGTGTGTGTGTGTGTGTGTGTGTGTGTGTGTGTGTTACAGCAAAAAACAAAAATTACCTCAACATATAAGTCTATTTCAAGCCTTTCTGTACGCGGCTATCATCAGCCCCTAAGTGTCTGTCTCGGAGCATTGTTTTAAATTTAATTTAATGCTAGTCCTCCTCTGTTAGACGCCTTGTTCATGGAAATGTGATTGTGTTTGCGATGGGTGGGGGCAAAAGGTATCTTATCCGGTGGGAAGCGTTCTGAGGTTGGAGTTTATTTATGGCCAGGACAGTTCTTTTGTTTGTTGTTTAATATCAGATCCTACAATGTGACGTTTCTTATAAAATCCCCGAATGTGTTTTTTCTGGGATTCAGAGTAAATAGTTTTGTATTTTCAGTTTTGCTGTAAAAATTCATATGCTTTGTTATAGTAAATACATCACGCTTTCTGTGGATCAGTTTACTAGGATCCACCCGGATCGATTACCGGTACTATATATATATATATATATATATATATATATATATATATATATATATATATATATATATATATATATATGCCTTTACTATTTTCCTAACATTGGTTGCTTAATAGGCCTTTTATTGTGAAACATAAACTTCAAGAATAAATGCTATTGTTATACATGTTTATATATTTTAAATAAATTAAAAATTCCGTTCTCAATCTATCTAAATAACTTCAAATGATTATATAACTGAATATTGCCATTCATTTCAGAGCAAATGACTTTAATCATATTTACCTTCTTTTGATTAACTTAAATCTAGACATTTACAATATACGTCGTGTAATAACAAGATTAGTCAGATTTGAATATAGTTTCATATTATTAAACATAATAGAGAAAAAGTCAAAGAAAATTGAAGTTATGTCGGTGTCTCGTGAAGATCAAAGCCACAAGAAATTGCCACAAGCGAAATGTTGCATCTAACCATTTAAACAGTAATACTGTTTTGCTAACGCAGCGAAGAATTCAATAAAACAATTACCATTGAAGTAATTATAGAAAACGCAGAGGGAAGCTACATTCCTGAGGTAGGAAAGTGACTGAAGTGATTATTGTATTATTCTAACGTATAGCAACAGCCAACCAATAATCAATAATAAATAAAAAAGCTAACTAAATCAGCGGATGTAGTTTATCGTCTTACCCAGGACGCGGATGTAGTTTATCGCCATACCCAGGACGCGGATGTATTTTATCGTCTTACCCAGGATGGTAGTGTATATTTGTAATTGTTTTTCGGAAGAGTAATTACGTATGTGGGTGCATTATTTGTTTGTTCATTTTTATGTGTATATATAGTTTTTCCCTGTTTGTGCATTTGTGTGTGTGGATACATATAGTGGTTTATTTTCTGTGTCGTTACATATAGAAATGTAATATTTGTAGGTTTGATTTTATCTACATGTGTGTGAAAAGTTCTTGGTGCGTGTGTATGTGTGTGAGGTAGAGAGAGAATGAGGGAGAGAAATATACATGAATATAGATTTTATCTAGATATACTAACATTCTGAAGGTTATTTAAATTGAATCGAAGCGATAAATTCTTGCCGGAGGTTGACGGCCTCTTGCCCTGAATATTAAAATATTGTCGGTAAATAAATACGAAGATACTTACGACTGACATTTAAAAGTCTAAGAAGAAAAAATAATTTCCCCGATGACGATCTTTCGAGCCGGCAAATATTTAATATACTGGGGAGAGGAATAAACAGGCAACTATGAAAACATAAAATATAATTTTGTGCAATGGAAAATGAGAAACGAAAACAAAAATTAAATCGAATGAGAAATGAATAGATTTTAGCGGAGAGAAAAATAAGATGAAATTTAGACTCCCCACGACGGAGATGATGAGAATGTTATTTTTCATATTAAAACGACATAGAAAAATAATTTGTTGAATTAAATACATCGCGCCTCAATTTATTAGCCATTTCATGTTTTATCAATATACAAATTAAATATTTATTGGAATCTAAGAGTTTATTTGCTGAATGATGGCAATATCTATCTGCGCAGTCTTAACGAAAAACGGCTCGTTTTGCGCCAATGTAAATAAACGGCAGCCATTTGCATGAAACCTTCCTAATTTTAGACATTTCGTATTAATAGACACCTTGCCTTAAAACGCGCCGTCTGATTGAGTTGTATAAGTCCTTAATTTACGGAAGGGAAATTTCCAAAACATGTTTAATCCCATCAGCGAAATATGATGTTTGTTGAAAATCCAGTACAGCTTGTATAATGGGAAACACTATATCGTCGATTTATTCTACATAAAGCAAACATGAAACAAATGTTTACGTTAGATTACGTTTTATTTAACTACAATTTTAAAATATTTTCACTCTTAATTTTAATAGAGTATATTAAATATGTAAGGTACACAAACACACACACATATATATATATAATATTTAATAGAAAAATACAAATCTGTATGGAAATATATAAATTTACGAAATTATTTTTATTTGTTTTTGATTATATTTGGTAATAACTATCTTTCTCTCTCTCTCTCTCTTTATCTATCTATCTATCTATCTATCTATCTATCTATATATATATATATATATATATATATATATATATATATATATATAAATTGTGTGTATTTCGGCAGCAATTTTTCATTAATGCATGTTTAATTAAATAATATAGACAAATTTTGTAAGTTCCTTTCATATTGTCTGATAAGATTAATCACATTATCGTTGAAAGACGAAAGGAAAACACCATATTGACACATGTTTGAATCCAATCTAAGCTTTCGGCTTACTTAAGCCATTATCAAAGATGACAATTTCAATAAATCAAACAACACACAGACGAAACTACAATAATAGTTCGCCCTTGCTTCTTGAATAAGCTCAATGTAACGACAAACTCCTATTTACGAGACAAGGAAGCGAAAATCGCGTTGCAGCTCTTGACGTCAAACATGTATATATATATATATAAAATGAGTGCATGTGTGTGTGTGTACGTGCACAAAAATACAGACAAACATACACAGATATATATGAATGATTGATTTATATTTAAAGAGATTTTCACACTTAAGTACAAATCTATAAGTGTATATATGTATATGCAAAAATATATTCATATACAAAATTGTATAAATATATATGGAGATCAACTGTATATTTAAATACATAAAACATGTGTATGCGGGATTGTGTGTGAGCATGTCTGTGTGTATAAGTTGTGTAGGATGTAGATAATGCATATGCAACCAGTAATCTGCATACGTAAATACAATATCTATCTATCTATCTAGCATTTTGCATTATCTTCATCGTACGTAAATATATATATATATATATATATATATATATATATATATATATAGATATATATATATATATGTGTGTGTGTGTGTGTGTGTGTGTGCGTGCGTGTGTGTGTTTGTGCGTGTGTAAGTATATGTAATTGAATTGAATTTCTCTGATTCAGTAAATTTTTATTTTTAATAAATTTAATAAATAATATATAGTTTCTCTTGTATGCACAAAGGTCTTGGGTCATTTAATTACCTATATATTCTAGCTTTTCTTAACTTCTATTTTTACTGTAGGTAATGCTCTGTAAATATACATTGAGTACTATTTGGTAAAAAATAAAAATATCAATAAGATCACCGGATTACATATCTTACTGTTCTCTCTTTTTTATTTATTTATATATATATATATATATATATATATATATATATATATATATATATATATATTAATGAATGCATTTTTTTTATCCAATCATTTTTATTTATTCAAACGTTTTTTTTTGTCATTAGAAAAGAGTGGAAAACACCTGTTCGCACAAGGACACATAAATAAGAC
>OZ038491.1:109781009-109786009 GCA_964036315.1 Acanthosepion esculentum
ATTTTATTGTGTTTCTTTTTTCAGTTAACGTGACATGGACTAATTGGTCCAATCATTAGAGTAATGAAGATGATAAAAGTATTCATCGAAAGTACCAGCAAATGCACTGAACACCGAATCCATTTTACACTTTTAAAAACAATGATTGCTTCATTCAACGAGTGGTTAGTAAGTTAATGCTTTATTTACTCTATTAGGTAAGTGAATTCGTCATTAATTACATTAACTTTTCTGATTTTTTCTTTGTTTTAATTTTACATATATATATATATATATATATATATGTGTGTGTGTGTGTGTGTGTGTGTGTGTGTGTGGCTAGACGTCCGGTTCCTTCTAGCTAGAATCGAAACGCGACTGAACTGGCGTCAGCCTGGGATTCTACCACTAAGCCGTTTTAGCACGGCAGGGCGAAGTTGAATTTAAGCGTATTTATTTTTAGATAAACAGTCAGTGACTGAGAGAACTCGATTCGATTTTCGAAAGAGTCCTGTATTATTAACCGCAATAGTCACTGTTTGCAAATCCACACTTCCTCCCCACAGAGCTCAACCAAAATAAATTTTTCAGGAGCCCATATATTGTGATCCACAGACAGACTGTTTCGCTGTATCACAGCTCATCAGTGTGGCTAGACGTCAGGTTGCCTCTAGCTAGGACCGAAAGCCGACTGACGCCAACGTGAATTTAAGCGTATTCATTTTAGATAAATACACAGTGACAGAGTGAACTCTATTCGATTTACCGAAGAGTCTTGCATTAGTAGCCGTAATAGTATATATATATATATATATATATATATATATATATATATATATATATATATATAAGGAGAGAGAGAGAGAGCGGGTCTTTGATCTCAGTGTCCACTTTTATATTTATATACTCTCAATGTCTGATATTAAGCATTTTACCCATAAATATAGCGTACCTTAAAACTATATGTTTTTCATTACACCTTCTTCGTCTCACGCTTTCCACTAACCTGACGTGGAACAACTACATTCAATTAATAGCTGCATCTACTGCAAGGAAATTTGTTTGTCTGTGTCGGGCCAACTGGTTTTTTTTCGTCTTAGTCCGTTTTCAACATCTACCATTCGTACAAGCATTGAATACCGGTGCCCCTGCTCTTCCTCTCGAGGTTCTCGTTAAAATCCGAAGACGAATGTGTAACGTGGTTAGTTCTGACTTGGCATCTCAAGTACAGTCACTTTCTCACAGACGCCATGTGGATTCTCTCTGTCTTTTCGACAAATATTTTTATGCCAACTCCTATGACGAGCTATTTTCAATGCTACCCCAACTGCATGAATTTAAGCGTGCTACTAGAGTGGTATCTCGGCCCCACCCTTTTAATGTTGAAACTGTTAAATGTAACCGCCTCTTATACTCCAATATCTTCTTCAATCGTACTTCCCGACAGTGGAACTCTCTTCCTCTTACTTGCTTCCTTGATAATTATAATCGTCAGAAATTTAAATATAATGTTAATCGACATCTAATGCCCTGACCTCCGTTATTTTTAACCCTTTCCTCAATCCCCACTATACGCAGTCTTTTCTCTTACTGCCATCTCTGTGTCCCCTTGCGTACTAGTGACACTCCCACCTTGCTTGAGTTTAAATGCTTAAAAAATTCTTTATGTTTAGGAGGTAAATGTTCTTCAAAGCAAATGTTATTAAAGGCAACATATATTTTGTTACGATTAATTTTATTGATCGGCTTTTCCAAATTGCGAATAATCTGCGCACAATAGGGAAATTCAGATAGATAGATAGACAGACAGACATATAGTTATATAGATAGATATACGGATATAAATACTCTAAATATACAAACATACACACAGATATATATATAGCGAAATAGCGATGCATTCTAAAGGGACTAATCTCTTCGTCTCTGTTAATAAATGTAGTTTTGACTTTCCCTCCCAAACCAAACGCCATTTTCCCTCTGAGATGACGTAAATACAAGCCTAAATACTTTCTTTCCAGGCTGCCGTTTCCTTTGGAAACAGCTATCCTCGAAAGTCCAAATACATTGCTTAGGGGAATGCAATGATGTCAGGATAAGTCATTTCGGATTAATGTGTTTGGCAGGGGTCAAATGACTCGAGCAACGCTTAACCCCAAAGTGAACGCCATTTGCAATTTTGAATATCATTTTCATTTTGCGAACGATCCCAGGTGTTTTTTTTCTATTTTGCTCAGATGATGCTTCCAACTTCTTTAGGCATATACATCGATAAATATATTTATCATTAAAAGAAAAAAAAAATGAGGGTCAAATATTTAGAGAATTGCTAAAATTGACTAAAAATAAATACAAATTAATAAATTGAAAAGTTTAAACATTTTAACAATATTTTAAACAATCATAATCGTTTAATTTATACTCTTTTTAAATATAATTATTAATAATCATGATCGGCTTTTATCATACACATTTTTAAAAATAATTATTAAGAATCAATAAATGCAGGTGGATTTTTCCAATTACCAAAATTCGATGATGTAAATAATTACTATCCTGCAGCATCAGTTTTAACGGTGTAATCAACCGTTTCCATTTAAGGAACATTCGGCATATATCGAGAAAATATTATTATCTGTTGAAATTAATATTTTTTTTTCTTTCTTAAAACCATTTCCAGGAAATTAGACGTCTCATTTCCACTCAATGTTATTAATAGTCTTCATCATTCGTCCAAGCTTTGAATATTCTTGCCACATATGACCCTCTCTCCTCTATGATATTTAGAGATAAATTCCAAAGAAAAATCAGCAATATTATTGATCTTGATCTGGCGTATCGGCTTCAGTCACTTTCCCACCGCCGCAAGGTTAACTCCCTCTACCTTTTCTATAAATATTTTCATGGTAATTGTTCGGGTGAGCTCTTCCCCATCCCCTCCCTCTTTAGGTGATTAGTGATGTCAGTTCGCAGGTGGATGCGGGGCGCCTTTCGTTTCGCGTGAGTGTTTTTCGTATTTGTTGTTGTGTTTGAATGAGTGCGTGTCAGTGTGTGTGCTTCGGATGAATGAATTTTTTTATACTATTTTTAGTCCCACATTGATTTCGGCCTGTGAACTGGTATTTCTGCCACATTTAGTGATTGTGGCGGGGTTTATTACTAATATTATTTTTCTTTAGTTTCTTGTAAATATTTTGTATTCATATTGTAAATACTCATTGGGGTTAGTTTTTAGAATTGTTATTTTATTCCCCTCCGCCCGCAGACACTGAATTTTAAATATGGGGACTAGTTAGTATTTTCATACAGACAGTGAGGTATTATGGTGGTTGTAGTAAGAAAGATACGTATGAATGTGGTGTTTTGGTGTAAGGAATATTGTTCGTAGGATTGGGTCAGTGTTTGCGGCTAGCTAAGTTATAGTTAAGACAGAAGAAGACCGTCCTTTTTCCCCAATCCCCGCTTCGGCCTTGTGCCACATTTCTGTAATTTATACAGAATAAATATCTCTGTTCGCTATGGTACCCAGAATTTATGAATTGAAATCCAGTATTAAACTTGCGACGAGGTTTCATCAATTTATAGCTGATTTGGCTAGATGTAAGATGTTTTATATTAACAGTTTCTTTTCTCGAATAGATAATTTTGAAAATTTATTCCGGTTCCATGATTTCCATCCAACTTTAATCTCATTTATTTGGGATGTTTGATAAAGCTATTTGCTTTTGGATATTTTGATAAAGCTCTCTCCTTTTAGCTATTTTGATAAAGCTCTTTGCTTTTGGCTATTTTGATAAAGTTTCTTGCATTGACTACTTGATAAAACTCCTTGCATATGGCTATTTTGAAAAAAAGCTTCTACCATTTGATTATTTGATAAATCTCCCTGCATTTGGCTGATTGCTATAACTACTTCTATAAGGCTGTTCTGATAAGGATCCTTGCATTTGAATATTTGATAAATCACCTTGCATTTGGGTATTTTGATAAAGCGCTTTGCTTTTAGCTTTTTGATAAAGCGCCTTGACTTTGACTATTTTGATAAAGCTCCATGCTTTTAGCTATTTAATAAAGATTCTTACATTTGACTCTTTTGATGAAGCTCCCTTCTCTTAGCCATTTGATAAAGCTCCTTGCAATTGGCTCTTTGATAGAGCTCCTTGTATTTGGATATTTTGATAAAGCTCTTTGCATTTAGCTATTTGATAAAGCTCTTTGATTTTGTTTATTTTGATAAAGCCTCTTGCTTTTAGCTATTTGATAAAGCTTCTTATATTCGACTATTTCGATGAAGCTCCTTGCTTTCAGCTATTTCATAAAGCTTCCTACTTCTGGCTGTTTGATAAAGCTCCTGGCTTTTGGCAGTTTCGTAAAGCTCCTTGCTTTTAAGTATTTGATAAAGCTTTTTGCTTTTAGCTATTTTGATAAAGCCCCTTTCTTTTAGTCATTTGATAAAGCTCCTTGCTTTTAGCCATTTGATAAAGCTCCTTGCAATTGTCTCTTTGATAAAGCTCCTTGCTTTTGGCTATTTTGATAAAGCTTTTAGCTTTTAGCTACTTTGATAAAGATCCTTGCTTTTGGCTACTTTGATAAAACCCTTTGCATTTAGATATTTGATAAAGCTTTTTGCAATTGGCTATTTGATTATGCTTCTAACTCTTGGCTGTTTTAAGAAAACTCCTTTCTTTTAGGTATTTGATAAAACTCCTTACATTTAGTTATTAGATAAAGCTCCTTGCTTTTTCGTTATTTGTATTTGGATATTTTGATAAATCTCCTTACATTTAGCTATTGGATAAACCTCCTTGAATTTGCCTATTTGATAAAACCCCTTGCTTATTATATTGAAGTATTGATCCTTTAATGTAAGATCAATTTCTGTTTAATAATTAATGGGATCATTCGTTTCAAATCATTTATAACGTTCTTATGTGGAAATTCTGTAAACAGATAAATTTAATTATTTCTCACGAAAGCATTAAACACCATATCTGGCATCTCTATGAATCAAAGTATCTAAA
>OZ038491.1:109788509-109796009 GCA_964036315.1 Acanthosepion esculentum
TAAACGTTGCATTTAATTTTTTGAAGACTGTAGTTAGCAAGGACGCAAGAAACCGGAGATTCACAGGTGGCAAATGCGAGAAAAGAATCTGTTAGAATAGAAGAGACGGAAGCAACATACAGGAAATTGCGAAGAGCCATGATCGACTACAGCCTGAAAGAAGAAGAAAACACGTTGTCTCCAAAAAATTTAATTACTATGAAGTTGGAAGGTTTTCCTTATCTGATGTGGATGCTAGACAACAAAACGACTAGCATAATATACTGTATATTCTCGCGTATCATGCGACAAAAGAATACCTAATTTTGAAGCTAATTTTAAGAGGGGCGCATAATATATCAGATATAAAATTATACTGCTGGCCTCGCCTACACCGTTGACCAAGTTCTATATCATATATAGGAAAAACCGTACAAAAATAACACATGCATAGAATCACTAACAGACAGATGGAATATTTGTGACACAAATCGAAGAAAGAAATCTGGGAAAGTTTAACACTCACATGGCATATTAATGGCAAGATAGGAGTAGATTTGTCTATCGCCCGGTTCATACTCCTCCTGGCTCTTTTGAACAGGAGTAAAAGTTTATCCCTTTTTTCATGTTCAGTTCAGGTTCCTTCTAATGTCTTCTCATTCTCATTCACTCCCAGCAGCCAGATGCAGCTTAGAGGCTTTATCGCCTTCCTTGGGCTGAATAGATAAAAGCATTGAAAAACAACGCCTGGCCTCCCCCCTAAGCAATTTGCGACAGAACATGGAATTAAAATGATATTAAGGATCCAATGTTGCTACAGTATTTTAAATAGTCCTGTGCAAATATCAAATATTCATCTCTTTATACAAAATATTTTAAGCATGTCACCCCAAACAACTAGGGATCGCTACTAGCAAGCAAGGGGTTACTGAGAGTGAGAGTAAGAGTAAAGAGGGGCGTTTAGGGAAAGGATTTAAAAAAAGACGGGAATCAAGATCAAGAAATCAGAAGAAGTCGATTGACATTACATTTGAATATTTGAAGATTATAGCTATCAGTGAAGCAAGTAAGAGGAAGGGAGTTCCACTGTCGGGAAGTGCGAGAAAAGAAGCTTTTGGAGTAGAAGAGACGGCTTCGTTTAATAGTTACGAAAGGGTGGGAGCGAGATGCCAACTTAATAGCATGCTTAAATACATGTATTTGTGGTACCAGTGAAAGCATTTCGTTAGAGCAGTTGTCATAAAAATATTTGTAGAAAAGACAGAGGGAAGCATCGTAACATCTGTGAGAAGACGACTGTAGACCAGACGCTAGATCAGGACCTATCACACTGCATATCCGTCTCTGGATTTTGTCGAGGACCTCGAGATGAATATCGGCGTGGGTGTGTGGTGGTGGGTGGGCAGATCATATATAGCAACAGTATTCAATGCAAGGACGAATGGTTGATTTGTAGATTTGAAGGATGGGAAAAACCTGGCGCCACACAGAGAACCAACTTTCATTGTGAGAGAAAAAGCTATTGACTCAATGTAGTTGTTTCACCTCAGGCCAGTTGAAAGCGTGAGACTAAGCAGGCGAAGAGAGACGCTCTCGTGGAGTTGGGCAGCATCAGCCAATCTGATGTGAGACAAGGAGGGTTCTCTATAGTGTGTAAATGAGAACAGTTTCATTTTGGAGGTATTAAAGTTTACAAGTCATTTCCTGCCCCAGTCAATCAAAGATTGGATGTCGTTTTCAAGACTAACGTTCAGGTTAGTTTTGTCAGGAAGGCCGTATTTACTATTTAGACAGAAGTAAATAGTAGTATAATCACACTATCATAGTATAATATTATATCGGAAATTATATCACACAAATATCATATCATAATATTATATCGGAAATTATATCACACTAATATCATATCATAATATTATATCGGAAATTATATCACACAAATATCATATCATAATATTATATCGGAAATTATATCACACTAATATCATATCATAATATTATATAATAAAATTATATCACACTAATATGATATCATATTATATCGGAAATTATATCACACTAATACCATATCATAATATTATATCGGAAGTTATATCACACTAATATTATATCATAATATTATACCGGAAAATATATGACACTAATATCATATCATAGTATTATATAATGAAATTATATCACACTAATATCATAATATTATATCGGAAATTATATCACACTAATATCATATAATATTATATAATGAAATTATATCACACTAGTATCATATCATAATATTATATCGGAAATTATATCACACTAATATCATATCATAATATTATATAATGAAATTATATCACACTAATATCATATACTATTATATCGTAAATTATATCACACTAATATCATATCATAAATTATATAATTAAATTATATCACACTAATATCATATGGTAATATTATATCGGAAAATATATCACAATATTATCATATCATAATATTATATAATGCAATTATATCACACTAATATCATATCATAATATTATTTCGGAAATTATATCACACTAATATCATATAATATTATACAATGAAATTTATCACACTAATATCATATAATATTATATCGAAAATTATATCACAGAAATCAAAAATGAATTAAAATAGCAAAGAATACTTCCAAAATTTTAAGAAACAACAAAATATCGTTAAAAACCAATATTACTCTTCATGGCACCATAACATTTCTGGTGGATTCCGTATCCTCACTAGATTCAGTTTCTCCGTCCCCGACACCATTCTATAATCTGTATCAGTGAAAGACTGAATTTTAAAAGTTATTCGTTTTATTCCACGAGAAGAACAGTACGTGGTAGCATCAATTCTATGAAGCAGCGGGAGGAAGAACTTGGTGGAAGTCATGCCGTCACGTTTCTTCTTTCTGTCTGTCGAATCTGGGTGTGGAAAGCGTATCGACGCTTCAAATTTCCTGCGTCACTCTCCGATTTGGCGCTGTTTTAGGCTATAAAAAATATTGATAAAAGGCAATCCATGGCTATCAGAGTACCACGCCCACGTGCTATTCTGGCCAATCTCTGTGAATCTTGGTCCTAACACAGCAATCTCTGACATCACGTGGCCTTGAATGCTGAATAATTTTCATTTCAGATACAGAAAAGAATTTAGGCAGCAGACGTGCAGTTCTATAGAAGGATGGTAAAGGCATTTACGGAAAAGATATGAGATTTAGACATAAAAGTTCGTGTACACGTAATGAGGACAGGAAGCTGAGAGAAATTGACACTGGCAGGACATAGGGAAAGCAACAGGGGAAGTAAGAATGACGGTGTAACGTAACGATTTCATGCAAAGGTAAGGCATAGGTCGTGGTATGCAAGAGTAAAACAGACATCTATAGTTAATGACAGGAAATTGTAAACTGATATAATCAGCCATGTCCTGCAAGGACATGGCACATGACAGAAGAAGAAGAATTCTAAAAATAGGAGCTGCTATACATTTCTTACAGCAGATGCAATGCCGCTAGCGTAATTGTAAATGTAATGCCTCTAGCATCTCCTAGCATCTTGGCCAATCTTCCCTGACGATCCGCTTAGGTGAAAACTTGGTAGGTTTGTGTGGCTCTCTAGGTTTAACTAGGTCTGCTCTACTTACTGTATTGAGCACTTTATTTAGTTAGTTGCGTACTCGTATCGGTTGTTTTTTCTTTGGGCTTTGGATCTGCATGCTGAACGATTGTTTTCGACGGGCGTTCATGTTCTCGGCTCTTTCTTTTTTATACCTTTTTTTCCTTCGATATTGATTTAATTATTTGCAAATCAAGAAACCGAAGTTTTCCGAAACGAGTGTCGTTACTTATACTTATAAGATTACTACTAATAATAATATACATATACACACACACACACATATATATATATATATATATATATATATATATATACATATATATATATATATGTCAACTTAACCAGGTATTGAACTCACACACTTTATCACTGGATCTATCTAACGCCTTCATCCTTTAGATGTCATATAATATATAATTTTTATTACCAGGCTTTGTTGTTACGAATTGTTTATTTGTTGTCATGAATTTCCTTGAACATGATTGCGTTTATTGCTTTAAGAATAAAAAGATCATTTTATATACTCTAATCACAGTTTAATATTTCTATACGCTACCGTATCTTTATTTACATGGCTGATACGAGATAGATCGGTTAGTTCCATCAGTTCTGACATTCATGGCCTGTACCCCCAAAGAAACCTACACAATTGCGACGCATGCTCATTATGTTCATATTCAATTCGTAGGAAGTTTATTCCAAACAACTTCCGCCCCAAAACAGTTACTTTACGGAACAGACTCACGAAAGAGTCTTTCCCGATAACCCCTGTCTTAACATCGTCAAATCAAGGATCACCCGTTCTTTTTTTATCCTCAATATACTCATAATATTCGACACAAACCCTCTCACACTTCTCCCTTGCAACCACCTCATAAATTAATCCTTTTCCTTGATTGACACTCGGGACTTGCATTTGGGGATTAATTGTATTAAAAAAAAATTATATTTGATGATAAAATGCGTTAAATTATGTAACTTAGGAAATGCTACCATCTACCATTCCACGACCGGAAAATAAAGATCAGAAAATAGAGTCACGGATAATCGAGGAGTTACTGTATAGAGATGTGGAATCCCACAGGGGAAAGTGGATTCATGCCTTAGAAAATTTTTGTTTTCCTTTTTGTCTGGAATTAACAAAAGCATCGTCAACATGGATTAGCTTTCAGCTGAACTTCAATGCTCGCATTTTATTTCCCTTGACATAAAACAGGGCATTCGTATCGATGGAGAATCTGCCTATTCGGGCGTATGATTTTAATAAATTGTTACTGGGTCGTGATTCCGAACAGAAATAAATCAAAATACAATTTCTTCTTGTGAAAAGAAGAAGAATATCAGCTTTAATATAAAACCGCAGAATCGTTCATATGAAATAAATTCAAAAATTCATTGGAAATTTATTGGATCAAAATATTCCGGTCCGGCTTACACAGATTTCCCCAAAGGTGAACGAATTTAGAAATATTTCTCATAAAGAATGCTTGACTCAAAGAGCTGAAAAATTCATTGAGACATTCAAGACGGTCGTGAATGCATGTCTTCTGACAACCGACACACCCATCTTGATTTTTGCACTCATAAGGTTTCTGCCATTCGGTACCCTGCCTTTCGCCGGTCTTATTCCTTATTGTATTCCTTATTATTGGGACCAGCATGCGATTCTTCACTGTTATACTCATAAGTTTTCGGTCATTACGGTAACTGGACTTCTTCAGACTTCTCTCTTATTGCATAACTTGCTATCCATATAAACGTACTCATCTTCACTATTATTTCTCATAACATTTCGGCCGCTGGGTACATTGGACTTCTTCATGCTCATCCCTTTAGCCTCCGGACAATGAGACACGGGTTCGAATCTCACCATAGTCGATTTGTCAGGAAGGAGACTGCGCGATTTCTTGTCGATTCTAGAGTGCGTCATACCATAATCATAACGTATCGTAAGGTCCGGGTTTCAATTCCCGGTATTGGATACGCACTGCTGATGAGTCCGAAATATAGGACGAAACGGCCGTTCAGTGCTTTCTTCATTCTATTGAGGTTTCTCCTAGACTCAATGAATTACTTACTTATGATTATCTCAAATCCTCCTAATTATTTCTGTCACTG
The DNA here is from genome assembly GCA_964036315.1 of Acanthosepion esculentum. Taxonomy (NCBI): domain Eukaryota; kingdom Metazoa; phylum Mollusca; class Cephalopoda; order Sepiida; family Sepiidae; genus Acanthosepion; species Acanthosepion esculentum. Next base: position 109,794,233 of record OZ038491.1, read on the forward strand.
GTATATCCTTGCTTGAACCGACTTGAAATGCTCTGGATGGAGCGGCTTGGGGATGGTAGTTGTGGCACAGTTCTGTGCGTAAGGAGAAACTCAGATGAGTTCCACCACGGAATATGTGATCGAGCGGCGCTATATCGACTCTAATTCGCTACCTCTTCGTCACCGAGGCCCGTTGGTATGAGGTTTCTCTGATAACGTAACTGCCTTGGTTTCAATTGTCGGTAGTGGATGCGAACTGCTGATAAGTCCCAAATACAGGACAAAATGGCCGTCCAGTGTTTTCTGCATTCTGTTGAGGTCTCTTCTAGACTCGATGAATTACTTAATTATGATTATTTTAAATCCTCCTAATTATATCTATCTATCTATCTATCTATATATATATATATATATATATATGTGTGTGTGTGTGTGTGTGTGTGTGTGTGTGTGTGTGTGTGTGTGTGTGTGTGTGTTGTTCTTGTCTTAAGTATTATTGTTCATTACCTATCATCGTCTGATTTTCTATTCAATAACCTTCCCTAGGTTACAACAGTAACTTAAAAATATAGATATCTCAGCCCTTCACTTATATATGTGGAGGCACAGTCCTATGGACAAGAGAAACTCGGATGAGTTCCACCAGTGAATATGTGATCGTGCGGCGCTATGAGTCTTATTCGCTACTTCTTCTTCACCGAGGCCAGTTGGTATGAGGTTGGCCTGATAATGTAACTGTACAGGTTTCAATTCACGGTGGTGGATGCGCACTACTGATGAGTCCCAAATATAGGACGAAACGACCGTCCAGTGTTTTCTGCATTCCGTTGAGTTTTCTTCTAGACTCGATGAATTACTTAATTATCAATATCTCAAATCCTCCTAATTATTTCTATCACTTGTATGTCCTTGCTAGAACTGGCTTTAATGCTCCAGTGTGAAAAGCAGTGGTAGTAGTCATGGCTCGTAGGGGAATAGTCCAATGGGTAAGGGAAACACGAAATCTAGGATCGAGCGGCGCTATATCGAGTTTAATTCGTCACCGACGTATGATGTTTGTCTCATATCGTAGTGGTCCGGGTTTCAATTCTCGGTAGTGATTGTGCGCTGCTGATGAGTCCCAGATATAGGACGAAAAGACCATTAAGTGCTTTCTTCATTCTGTTAAGGTTTCATTTATACTCGATGAATTACTTAATTATGATTATCTCATATCCTAATTTTTATCACTTGTATATCCTTGATTGAACTGGCTTCTAATGCACCAGTTGGAGCGGCTTGGGAATAGTAGTCGTGGCTCGTAGGGGGGGGGCACAGTCCTATGAGTAAGGCAGCTCGGATGATTTCCACCACGGAATTTGAGATTGGACAGCGCTATATCGAGTCTAATTCGTTGCCACTTCGTCAACGTCGTATGACTTTTGTTTCGTATTGTATCGGTCCGGGTTTCAATTCTCGGTAGTGGATGCGCACTGCTGGTGAGTCCAAAACATAAGCCAAGACGGCCGTCCAGAGATTTCTTATAGACATGATGAATTACTTAATTATGACATACATACACACACACACACACATATATATATATATATATATATATATATATATATATATATATATATATATATATATATATATATATATATATATATATATATATATATAATCAACAGACTGTTTCGCAGCTCACCAGAAGAGCTAGACCTCCGGTTGCCTCTAGGTAGGTTCGAAACCCAACTGAATTGGTGTCAGCCGGAACTTCTAGCACTAAGCCGTCGGCGCACGGCCGGGATGAAGGTGA
>OZ038491.1:109801009-109858509 GCA_964036315.1 Acanthosepion esculentum
GCCTTTCTTGGGGTGATAAGCTTAATATATATATATATATATATATATATATATATATATATATATATATATACACTACTGAATTTACGCGGAGTATTGAAATTAAAGCAAGTATTTAAACACAACAGCGTTGGCTAACAGCAATTCACGTCTACACTTCGTCGACACAAATTCATTCAGACTGTGTTATACATTCACAACGTATATAATTTCAGCACCCTGACAACGCACATACTTTCGGCGATTTTTCATCTGATAACATTTCAGGAATCACGTTCAACTTCAACATACATTAACAATATAGGACACTTTCTCTATTCAGTTTATAACTTTTTACATATTAAAAGTTTTCCTTCCTGCAACCTTCCATCTGAGGTGGGTATTGTCTGAGTTAGCACCTCCTTATTCCCTAATTGTTCACTACTGGCCGACTTCTTGCCTCGTTCTCTTTTTCAGTGTGCATTTCAGCGGACACATTTAAAAGTGAAGCGTTTTTGCTCACGTGTTGGAAAACGCCATGAAACACACATACAAGTGCGTAAGAACTTTCACAAAATAAAAACTCTTTACGTTCACACACAAACACAAATGTTTATGTCTTTGTCACTTGTAAATTTATTGTTTAATACATATATTTGTTGATATATATATATATATATATATATATATATATATATATATATATATATATATATATATATATATATGTATCACACATTATGTATGGACAAAGTCCGACAATATATGTATGTATATAGGTCTTGTTTGTTTTCCACTCTTCGGGTGGAGTCAACTTGAGTCCGCCATGTTCATGTAGTTGGACCTTCTAGCAGGAATAAACAGCACGTGTGCCTAATCCATCAACGCAACCCAAACCGGTTCTCAACACATGTAAGCTGCTGTTCAAATAAGTGACCCCTAATATAATACTAATAAAGATTGACTCTATTTACACAGATAATGAATAAATCTTATTTAAACTACATATTCATCATCATAAACAAAAATTTATTAACCGAATTAAAACCATTTTCTAAAAGTTTAAATAGGCTGGAATAAAACTAATAATAAAGAATTCAAAAGTTAATATTTGCAAAAGTAAGTGAACCCTTATATTTAAGATTTGTTTATTCCTCCTTTTGAGGTCACGAGCTTGAACAATATTTTTATATAATTTTTTAGAAGTTTCTGGAAGTTATTTCTTGAAGATGAAAATACAGCTGGAGTCTTTAAGAATATTTCTTTGGAGTTTCATTGTTCTGCGATCTTTAAAAATTAAATTAAGATGGAGTATCGTCTAGCTATGCAATGATCTGTTTCCCATCTGACTGGAGTTAGCGAATACTTACCATTTTATGCAGAAAAAAGTGGCTCCGCGTGCCATCCTTTTAAAACACAATCTGATTGGTTGATTCTGATCACGTTATCAGGCATCGTAATATTTAAGCCAAAAATTGATGGTCATAAAATTTTGTCGTCAAAATTTGGGCTTGTTAGTGGGGCTAATGACAGCAAAGTGGTAGGTAGTTCATGACAACAAGAAGTTAATTAGTACAAGTGACAGGGATTCATCTTGTTCGGATCTTAGTGGCATTCCCAAAAGGTTCAATATACAAGAAGTAAATGCGTGAGGAGGGGGGGATACTTTTAGTATTTCCTACTTTGGCGGAATGTGGAGGACAAGGTGACATCAAGAAAAAACCATGACATTAACCTTCACATGCCAGGTCAGGACCAATAACATTGCAGATTCTTCTTTTTATTTTACAAGAATCTCTAAATACATAGAAGCACCTGACCAAATGTAGCAGTAGCAATAATCAAAGCATGAACAAAGCGGAGATTTATAAATATGAAGATAGATTTTGGCGAAAAAATCTTCACCCAAAATCCTTATTCCCTTTTATTTTTGTTTCTGTTTTGTTTTTTTGAGGGTCAAGCAGATCAGTTCCTAGGGAACTGACAGCCCGACACCAGCACATCAGATTTGATTATAGTGGTGAAGGTTTTGTGCAGAACCATCCACACTTTTTGGAGGGCCGAATACAGAGACTTGGTGTTTTACGTGCCACAGAGTGCCCAAACGACCTTCCGCAGGTTTTGAATTCAGAGTTCTCCTAAACCAGTTGCCATCCAAGGCTATAGAACTCAGTCTGTCCTGCTATTTAGCCATAGCTGGAGGGTGAAGAAGATGATTCACACATTTCCCAAGGGTATTAGCACGTAAGTGAATGCAATGGATTCGAGTGGAATTCAAAATCGGTCTCTCCGATTAATCAATCCAATCCTCTATTACTCCGCCGTGCCCCCTCATGTGTGTATATATATATATATATATATATATATATATATATATATATATATATATATATATGAGGAGGCATATACATATATATATAAATATATACATATATATATATATATATATATATATATATGTGTGTGTGTGTGTGTATGAATAAAAAGAAAGAACCGTAAGATATAAAATCCGGTGTTCTTATAGATATTTTTATTTTTACACAATAGTGCTCAATGTAAATTTACAGAGCATTAATATTATATATTAATTGATTTAAAATATGGGTTTTTCGCTACACAGTGATAACCATGTTTCAGAAATGGAAGCTAAAGCTTTCGAATTTAATATTGTTATTAAACCTAAGACATTAGTTCCATTTACTCGTGAAGCGAATTTACTTATATATATATATATATATATATATATATATATATATATATATATATATATATATATATGAGGAGGCATATACATATATATATATATATATATACATATATATATATATATATATATATATATATATATATATATATATATATATATATACATATATATATATATATATATATATACATATATATATATATATATATATATATATATATATATATATATATATATATATATATATATATATATATATATTCATTGCAACTGCTCTGGCGAGCTTTTTCCTCTGGTGTCACGAAGACATCAATTTATACCTGATGTTAGAATGCCATTGAAGCCCCACCCTTTTACTGTTGAAATACCTAAATTCAACCGCCACTGCTACGATAACAGTTTGTTTTCTCGCCCTTCCCACCTGCGGAACTCCTTTCCGATTACTTGCTTCCCTAATGACTATAATCTTCAAAAATTTAGATGCAACGTCAATTGCCATCTTCTGTTTTCTTGAATACCGTTCATCTGTTTTCCGTTCCCCAGTCTTTACTCTCGCTTTAACTCCCTGTAACCAACTGCGTACTAATGGCATTTCCCGCTTTGCTTGCGACGAAACGATTAATACTTACATCACATACGCACACACATATATATTAATAATATAACGATTACTTTTGATTAATACACATAAATACACACATCACATCACATATACTCACACACACAAACACACACGCACATTTATATATATATATATATATATATATATATATATATATATATATATATATATATATATATACAAGTCTAGGATTGGTGTATACGGAATAAATTCCAATAACAAACAATTACTATTCTTAAAAGAGTGCTCAATACAGAGTAGATCATATATAATTGTTTATTTAAAAATTATAGCATAAATAAGTTATAAAATCACTACAAAAAAAATAGCCATTTTGTTTCAACACCTCTGGAGTCTTATCAAGTGATGATGTTGACATTTAACATTATCACTTGATAACACACCGGACGTGTTGAAACAAAATGGCTATTTTTTGTAGTGATTTTATAAGTTATTTATGTTATAACTTTTAAATGAACAATTATATATATATATATATATATATATATATATATATATATATATATATATATATATATATATATATATATAATCGTATGACACGTTTTCTGATGAAAAAGTATAGCGTCTCTACCTTTAAGTGATATCATGTATTAATGATGAAAAAAAATTGCCTCTATTTCATCTTCGGTCTAATATATTTCTGAGCAATAATTTAATCCTTCCATCTGAAAAAGGTATAAAATTCGAATTTATATATATATATATATATATATATATATATATATGTGTGTGTGTGTGTGTGTGTGTGTGTGTGTGTGTGTGTGTGGCGATATATATATATATATATATTTATAGAAAATGTTTATAGGACAGAATGAAGCATCTTAATTTTCACGATACCTGATCTTCAAGCAACAAGACTGCCTGAAATCGCGTAATATATATATATATATTAACCGTTATCGGCATATTTCATATATGGACCACGTCAGTATTGCGTTAACCAGATAATTTTTATTCAAATTTAAATTATGTAACGCTTAGTCTCTACTCAGCCCCTGAAGATTGTGCCTGAGATTTTGTACCAGTCAAGAAAAATATGTATATTTATTCATATATACTTAATTACGCTGTTACATTATATCGTGCACTATTTTATTAACACCACCATTTAATGTGCGATATCTAATATATATATATATATATATATATATATATATATATATATATATATATATATATATATATATATATTCGTGTGTGTGTGTGTTTCTCGGTTGTTAAAAATTGTTTTCATAACGATTGTTCCTTTGTCTCCAAGCAGGAAGCAACCAAAATGTCGATCCTTTTTGTCCTACCAGATTCTGGTTTTGTGCCAATCCTGTCGATTATACTTCGATGCCTGACCCTGTGCTGAGAGCTGTCAGCGTTGGAAACGAACCTGACAGAAATCCAACCTGCTGCAGATCGGCAATGAACAAACTTTGGGAAAGGTCCAAGATCACTATCACGAAGCGACTTCAACAAAGGAACGGCGAGGAACAAATGAAAAGGATTTTCCTTCATTTTTGATAATACCCATTCCGTCCGGAACTTATGCTGCCATTTTGTGTACAAGGAGAATCGATTGCGTGGCCACGATGAACAAAGGTACGCCAGTGAGTTTTTATTGAGCGACTTTGTGTACTTTATGACTATGGAACTGAAAATTACACAGGATATTCTTCACGTTTCATGCTTGCTTTGTGACAGATCATCATTTAAACTATGTTTGTAAAACCTCTGCAGATATCTTCTCTTGTTTTATTCATTTTTATTTAAAATCATATCCATTATGTAAATGGCTTAAGCGCCACTCGAGTTAGAAGATTACAAAGTAAGAGACACATTTTATGTGGATATGTGGAGAAGATAACAGTTGACTCTACATTCTACTAACCGGGAAAGTATCCTCTTAGGAGTTGGTTCCATAAAGCACCGGTTCATAGGAAGAACCAGCTCGATTGGAACTTACGTCTCAATAAAGAAATCGATGGAAATAAAGGTGGTTTGCTACATTGCGAGTGGCATGACGGCTCTTAGGCCTCAATGTGAGTAATGGTGGAACTAAGGAATGTATTTCTTACGAGCAATTTCCTAGTAAGTAGCGATAGAGCAGCTAGACGCTTGCGACATTTCGTCTGTGATCTTTCCAGTGTGTAGGCCTGGGTGACAGTATATGATTCAGTCCTTGGCGACAGTATATGAAGGTCGTGCGCTACCTTTACATGGTCTAACTCTCGGCCGTAACGACAACATTCAAGGTAATACAGAGCATTGCACTGGGGGAAGACTTGCTACCAGGTGTCCCCGGAATATTCTCAGTCTTAAAAGCCAACTGCTTCGGGACTTCACTCCACCCAGAGGTTTCTGCCCAGAGTTATCTCCGTAGTTTTTCAGTGTTTGGATATATGCGCAAGATAGCGATGGTATTAAATCATTGTTTTCAGACATCTAGATGGACTGCCTTCCTGCGATGCCGAGCTAAATCTACTGGAAGCAACTGGTCATCCCACAAAAGCATTTCTTAGACAGCAGTATATTGTCCTTACTCTCGCCTCCTGCTGTGATAACCTTTGGAACATATATGATGTACGTATATAATCATTTTATACATTACGTGTTTTAGAAGCTCACGAAAAAAACTGCCGGCATTTAAATATATAATAAAACCTAACTTTAAAAAAATCAGAAACCAAAATAATTTACGAAAAAGTACAGAAATAATAATTCCCCATGTATAATACGCCTCCAGCCAGAATACTCACTACTAAAATTGTACTGAAAGTGTGGGAAAATGCTTTCACTTACGTATAATACGCACCTCTTGTTTGATGTTCAAACCTTATAAATTGTACCTCTCGAATTTCATTACGGCCAGCGTTTCTTACTCTTATTTTAAAAAAGATCGTTTTTAAACATAGAATAATATTATTCTAATTTAGTTTTATGATAATTCTTATTTTATTTTACATTTGTAAGTATTGTTAGGTATATATGATTGTATTTGACATCCTTATGGGGTCACAGTCTCCGAATTTTAGTGTCAAATTGTTGTATGATTGTGGTGAGTTGTCATTTTGCAACTGTAATCGACGTATGAAACGGCAATTCTTAAAAGATTGTTTTTATAGCTGTGCATAATACGCACTCCTATTTTTCAGTATCTGTCTAAATTTCTGAGATGAGGTATTATGTACATTATTTACATTATTCAGACCATTGCCCTTATCTTTGTTGCCATATTTATTACAATGTTTCGGCCGTTGTACACTCTGGCCTTCTTCAAGGACACATGGCACAGTGGATAAAAGCGTGAGATCCAGTCAGAGGACTCAAAGACTGTGCTTTAGTTCAGAACACCAATCATATATATATATACATATATATATATTAGTGTGTGTGTGTGTGTGTGTGTGTGTGCGTGTGTGAGTGCGTGTGTTTATAAACAGTAACAGCAAGTAAGATCAAATGAAAGTTCCCATAATGACCTACAGGTTCGATTCCTGTCGGGGAGCACATATTTTCTACGAAATGCCTCGTCATTCTGACCGGTAAATGCAATTTATACTGTTTAATTAAAAAAAAGAGCATTTACATAAATAAACGACTTCTATAAAAATAACGTATAAAGAGAATATATATATATATATATATATATATATATATATATATATATATATATATATATATATATATATATATATATATATAATAATAAAAGGATCAAATACTAATATTCCATGGTTTAAATTTATTACATTGGAATGATAATCACTATCCAATTCACCAGACATACAAATTACAAAAGAAATAGGAAAATATTTTCGGATTTCATTTTGAATTTGTAGGTCTGATGAATTGGATCGTGATTACGATTCCAATGTAATAAATTATAACCATGGAATATTAGTGTTTCAGCCTCTTATATTATATTCTTACTCCGTCCTGGACATTGAGTTCTATCTGGATTCTATTCTCTTGGCAATTCATATATATATATATATATATATATATATATATATATATATATATATATATATATATATATATTGACCACTAATATTATGCCCCCCTCTCTCTCTATCTCTCTCTCTCTGTCTATAAATAGATAGATAGATAGATAGATAGATAGATAGATAGATATACACCATTGATTCTTCTCTTACGCCAGACCATTTAAATATTTAATTGATGCAAAACTGTTACTGTAACGTGTTTGAAAGGCTTCTCTGAAATTCATAAGCTCTGAGGCACTGTTTAAAATAAGGAACCAAAATTACGCGAATCTAAAGATTGTATCTGTCTTTAAAACATCTGAAACGTGGTGAACGCAAAATTAATCTCGATAATGAAATAATATTTTTTATTATAATATCGCGACTCTTCAGAAATCTGCGTTGCATGACAGGTTACATATACTTTGAAAGTTGATAGCTATTTGAGGGCGGTCATCTACATTGAGTCCTCCCGTAACGCACGATCTCTGGTTGAAAATGATAACTTTACGAATAATAATAATAATAATAATAATAATAATAATAATAATAATAATAATACCCGGAAAAAGGACCTGTAACAATGTTATGGGTTTTTACAATAAACACAGACTAAACATTTACAACAAATCGCGCAGATATCGAGATCAAAGCCCAAATAACACAATGTGCCTTCTTATTGAAAGTCCCTGCAGATTGCAATATACGTATCAAAAACTACAGAAAACTATCAAAATATAAGAATTTTGAAATGGAAATCTAAAATAATATAGCACATGGCGACATCAGTATTTCACTTTGTAGATGAAACCCTCTGATTAATTGGAAAAGAAGACCTCAGCAGATCCATCTTCGTAGCTATACCTGAGAAAACATGGCGCATACGAAATGTGAACTCCACCGAACAATAAGCCTAATGAGCCACATGAGAAAACTCATCATCCGTATTCTAATGAACAGAGCGCGTAGCAGAATCATCCCAGAGAGGACAAGAACAGTGAAGGTTCGTTAAAAACACCTGAACAAGGAACGCGATATTCATGCTCAGAATGTTATCAGAAAGACAGATACAGATGCAGAAGGACGTGTACCTATGTTTCATAGACTGCGCAAAGGCCTTCGACAAAGTAGGACACAAGGATCTGATGGAACTGCTCAGCAACCTTGATATATTCGGGAGGGATATCAGAATAATCAAGAACCTATACTGTCAGCAAACCGCATGCATACGCATAGGAAACGAGTTCAGTGAATATACAAATTAGAAAGTGGCGTAAGGCAATGATGCGTCTCCTCACCCGACTTGTTCAACCTATACAGCGAGGCAATTCTTAGAAAACTGGAATCCCTTCCGGGATTTAGCATTGGCGGCCACAACCTTAGCAACATAAGATACGCAGATGACACAATATTGATAGCAGACACGGAAAAGAAATTGCAAAATCTCTTACAGAAGGTAGCGACGGAGACTGAGAAGAAAGGACTCATCATACACTGCAAGAATACGGAGTGTATGGTCATCAGTAAAAGGATGAGCCCGAAATGCTATTTGCAGGTCGGGAACACTAGCATGAAGCAAACGCGGAATTTTAAATATCTGGGATGCTTGTCGAAATTACAGTAATTTCTAATAAAATCTCCTGCAAGCTCCGTTGAAAGGGAAAACCTTCTGGTACCTATCGTATTCCTCTGAATTGACTCCTTCGTATTTTCATTTTTCCGGTCTCTACATGAGAATCTAAATGATGAAATAATTGACATTCTACATTCAGTTGAAAATTACTTGACAACCTTCCAACAAAAAACGCAAACATTTCTACAGAAATGGCAGCAACAAGCTTGTAGAATTATGAAAGACAATTGTTAAAAGCAGCGGGAATTGTTTACCTGGCAAATGTATTTGCGAGTATATAAAATATAATTTTTAATTTTCTAATCGACCTGGAAATTCTGCAAGGATCTAATAACATTAACAGTGCACTCATTGATAGATTAAAAGTATTCTTCATAAAATAAGATCTGGAGTAAACTTCCATATCAAACGAAATTAATTTTTTCCCCACTCCAATATAGATTTTTTTTTCTCCTTTTCTTGATAAGCTTTCTTTTTCTGGAAGGCGAATGTCATCTCTCAAAATGTATGTTTAATTTCCACATTCCGAGAAAAGCAGTTTCGTAGCAACATGTCGCTTACCTGGCGTTATGACAAAGGCCCCGACCGTCACAAGGTCGGGCATATTAGATTTTCTTCCACTGCGTATTTTGTCGTGTACGATTGACACCAACAATGATTTCAAACGGTTTGAGTTTTCGCTTCACATTGGCCCTGATTGAACATATATGGATGCGATGCGTCCGGGGATTCCTTAAAAAAAACCCAAAAAACAAAGACGACATTTCTTTCTTCTTGACTTTACAAATGAGAAGAAAACAACTAAGTCATTGAATAATGACATGGCAGAGAGATCTCAAAAGACAAGCTTTCTGTCAGAGAAAATGACAAATGTGATGTTTAAGGTTATATATCGGCCACACACACACACACACATAATATATATATATATATATATATATATATATATATATAATTTTGTATTTGGGCAACAATCCCTCTTTTATACATGTTTCATTAAAGACGACTGATAAAGTACTGCGTTTAAGCTTTTTTATTTAATTTTCTTGTGTTCCTATAGAATTGCTTCTTTTCTAGACATAAAGTCTCTCTTGGATGTGACGCAGAACCATATCTAGCAGCAAGCACTCTGATCAAATGATTGGAAATTTTGGGGAACGTGAAACCACATATTAATATATGTTGTTCCCAGATTCACCATAACCCGGGGTGGTAGCTCCTGTTAGGGTCCCAGCTACTGGCAAACACTGAACCTGAAACAAAAGCAAAAAAAAACATGAAAGTATAAAAATACATTTTAATAGTAAAAATACCAGTAATACATTTTAAAATATATTTTTATATAAAAAATGCCCAGCGATATATTTTATCATAGTATTACCTACGATATATTTTATCTTTATTTCAAGGTATACAATCCGGTTCAAAATATATTAAGCTGAAAGCATATAATTGTGTTAAAATATTTAAAATTTCGGCATTAAATAACCCATATCGGTTGATATGACGCGATATGAAATCAAGCAAATAATCAACACGAAAGGAATCTTTCATAGCAATAATGCGTATAATATACAAATTGTTTTTAAAGAAATCAGACTGTATTCAAACATACGAATACAGAAAAACCCAGTAGCTCTGGAAAACTTAGAAAGAAATAATAAAAAGAATACATATGTAACTTCACATAAATATAATAATCATAATATCTATAATAAATGAAATAAAAGATATGATAATTTCAAATTTTATTAAATTATAATATTATTTAATTATTATAATATTTAAGGTTTTTCATTTAAACTGGAAATCCGCTAATTCCATCGTCTCATTCGACATGCTTTTACGGTTCGGCTCTGGAGATCTTCACAAGAAAGTTAGGTTCTATTTTTACTTTTAAAGCGCGTTATCCCGTTTAGATTTGGGCACCTCGACGTAGTGTAATCGGCAGTAAGCCTGTCTCGCTTGAATATTTACGACTAAGTAGTGAGTTCGATCCTCACTAGGTGCCCCGCATTTTTGGCCTTGTACCACATCTAAGCTACGCTTGGAAAATCAATATCACGTTTAGAATTTTCCGAAAGACATATCTGCTCTATTTCGTAAACTAAACGATTAATACATTTTATTTTTAACGGTACATATTAAGTATTTATATCGTCTACTACCCTCTCTCTCTCTCTCTCTCTCTCTGTATATATATATATATATATATATATATATATATATTGTTATAAAAACATCTTAGATTTTTTGCCGACACGTTTCGACTGCCGACGTTATCAAGGCAAACGACGAAAGCGAATTGTTTTGTTGTTACATTAAATGCAAAATTTAAAAAAGAGAGACGCTCCTACATAAGATACTTTCTGGATAATGGTAACTTCTTTTTTACTAAGATTTTGTATTTTTTTTTCCATGTCAATAGTATAGTTAAATTTCCCAGAATAATTCTGTGAATAAGAAAAATTGGTATAAAAATGGCAACAGGAAAAAATCTTAGTTTTTTACCGACATGTGAAACGAAAAACGGAAGCCGAAACGCGTCAGCAAAAAACTATAAATGTTTCAAATTATCATTTTTCGAGCAATTTTTCATATCCACAGAATTATTCTGGGGAATTCAACTATGTATATATTTATATACTAAAAATGGATATAGATTTTGTTTTCAACCGTTAAGGAATGAAATATGTATTTATTATTAGTATTAACTAGTCTGGTACATTACATGGAGCATTGAGTTTTTATTATCAACAAGATTCCTGTAGGCTACAAATATACATGGATACACACACACACACACACACACACATACACATATATATATATACATTATATATATATATATATACATTATATATATATATACTTATATATATATGTATATATATATATATATATATATATATGTGTGTATGTGTGTGTGTATAACTAGAATATTTCTGTAAGACGACAATATGACAGGACAAAAGAAAAACAAATTTCATACACTGATTAATATTATCAAGGCAAAATTTAAGGATCTTATTTTGCAACAAGCATTTTTAAACAAAATTAAAAACGCTGTCTGTTTTTCAAATTTTGTGAATTTTACAGACACTTCCAAATATTCATCAGGTTAACTGAAATGTCTAGGTAACTTGTGCAAGATGCTAAGTGGCGTAAATTAATGTGAAATAAGTGAATGTGTGTAAATTATGTTGTTGTTTTTTATGTAATCAATATTTAAATTATCCCAGTTTGGGAGTTATTTATGTATTATATACTTTAAAGAACGGTAGTTTATAATCTTTACATGATAATCTCCATCAGAGAACGAAACTCGACACATACTGTTATATATATATATATATATATATATCACATAAAGGGTGCAGTTCAGTTACTATTACAATGAGTCATTCATACAAAAATAGATTAGTAAAGTTAATGATATAAAATGGCGAAAGCTCTTCGCAAACTAAATTTACATTAACCCACGAATCACTCGATGAATGTTATGATCCTTGTTTTTAATAACTACACGTTGTATAATGTCTTTTTTTAATCTGCTAGTGCTTTCAGCTGTACATACAGTCATCCTTAGGCATGGACATTATGTTGTTTTTAGAAAATGCACCTAGAAGCGGAGACGAAAGATTAAATGCGAATCGAAATGTGTTTTTTTAGAAATGTGTTATTTTTAACGGATACAAACTTTGGAGAGTGCAGTTGCAACGTTAAGGTTGGATTTTTTTTTTGAAAATTTAAGAGAGTGCGTTTTTTACTAATATGGTAATTTGACAATATTTAGTTGTACTATATTATCAGTCACTGTGGCATGAACTAAATTGTTCAATAAATAGAGTAATGTCTCAGCTGTTGTCCCGAAAATTTATTTTCTGTATGAATGATTCATTGTAATATATATATATGGAGAGAGAGAGAGAGAGAGAGAGAGAGTGAGAGAGAGAGAGAAAGAGAGAGAGAGAGATAGAGAGATAATATTAGTGGTCGATATATATAAAATATGTATTTCCAAGAGGATAAATTCCAGGTGAAGCTCTATGTACATAATAAATAAATTACGTAATAAATTATAACCATGGAATTTTAGTGTTTGAGCCTTATATATATATATATATATATATATATATATATATATATATATAGTTAAGATTCTTCATATTCTCTTGACATATATGATTACATATATATGTATAAATATATATATAACTATATATATATATATATATAACTATATATATATTGTTATGTTTTTCATATATTTGTAACATATGTTTATAGGTGATAGATAGATAGATAGATAGATAGATAGATAGATAGATATTAATTTATAATTGACGAAGAAAGATATATAGTTAAAATAAGATTTCCTCTACAATTCCCTCTTTACGTTCTTATATCTTGTTGAAATTTGTTCATGTCCAATTTATGTCTAATTATCCTAGTAACAAAACGCTCGTAGATGAAGCTGTGTTGCATAGACTTCTTAACCGACAGAGTCGCTCCGCCGACTGCATCCAATTACCTTCGACGTATTTCACATGAATTACAGCGCGTAACCCGGTGCATTTTGCTTAGATCGCTCCCAGTCGTCAGGTGTCGACTGTACGTTAAATCTATTCGACGATGATTGCTTTCTGTATCGCAGCGAGATACGGAATAAAAGTTGAACGTACCGACATATGAACTGGTAGAAGGGCGAACAGCTCTTTTTGACGCTACAATCAAGATAAGAACCTCTAATAAGAAGAAAATATGCGTTAAATTTAACAAAAGATAGAGCCTGTCAATCAGAACTCCGAAAATATCCGTCATTCTAAATCTGCGGCCATTAAAATCTGGCTTTCATTGAACAATCACCCAGTGCTACACGAGTTACTTTTCTTCACTACTCGATAATCGACCCAGATCAAAATGTAGTATCTGTTCTCAAGTCTAATGACAAAGGTTAATTTAACCCTTTTTTTATACGGAAGAATTCGCATACCTTGACCATACAGCCAGTTTTACGGGAATTACGATTTTCTTCATTCATTTGGTATCGATCTGAGATCAATGTGTAGAGTCCACAATTATTCTGTTCGTGTTAATATAAGCCGTTTCCTTATAAGGAAACATTGAGTATTCATGGACCAAGCAATCAGTGCTACATGAGTTGAAATTTTCTTCACTCTCAGGACATCCGACTGAAATCAAAATATAGGGTGTGGGCTAATCTCTAATGATAATGGTAATATTAGCTGTTTCCTTAGAAGTGAATATCCAGCATTATTTGGCTGAACAGTCCGTGTTACTCTTGGCTGTAATTTTAAAAATCTTTTTATTATTTTTTTCTGTACCAGGTTTCTCAAAGCCACTAACTTTAACTGCTCTTTCTGCTAGTGATGAGAGATTTCCATCCTAATCTTTTGCGTCAGGTTGTGTGGAAAGTCAACATCTTATGTCATTATATTCTTTTCGAGTTACGTGTGCTACCAACTTCAGTTGTGGATGTTGTTGAAAGTCCCCAAAATATGTTTTTTTTTTCATTTATTTAATCAGTCAGTTATGAGCCATGCGTGAAACACCCTTAGGCGATCATGTATCTTTCGATCCATGACTAACGAGGCAATTTTTTTTCCCGCAGTAAGTTTCCATTTCTTTCTGCGGTTGACCAGTTACCATCCAAGTCTCAAGAACTCGGTCTGTTCTGATATTTACCCACAGCTGGGGAGAACAGAGGAGGAGTCATACTTTTCCCAAGGATATTAGCACGTCAGTTATGTGCCATGCGTGATACACACTTAGGCGATCATGTATCGTTCGATACATGACGGACGAGGCAGATTTTTTTCCAGCAGTAGGTTGCCATTTCTTTCTGCTGTGGACCAGTTGCCATCAAAAGCTATAGAGTCCGATATGTCCTGCTATTTACCCATAGCTCGAGGGACAAGAAGAGGATTCTTACCTTTCCCAAGGATATTAGCACCTAAGTGACTGTAATGGATTCGACTGAAATTCGAACTCGGCTCTCCGATTCAAATTTACCTTTGTTGAATTGCGTGAATAATACAGAGGGTACTGAAATGGTGTTGACTCTTCGAATTGAGACTTCAATTAAAGAAAACTCTTATATCAATCTGAATTTTGGAAATGAGGATTTTTCCATATTTACACTATTTCCATTGGGACTATTATCATAATGTGTGTTGCTGTTATCACAACGTTTCGACAGTTTGGGTCTTCCAGCCTTCATTAGGTGTATATGTATCTGGGTACCCCCTCCCAAAGAGACAATAATAGCCTAGTGGATTAAAGTGTTGGTTCGTGAAATTATTGACGTAGTATTTGTGAGTTCAATCCGTGGGCCGGTCGGTGTGTATTCAACAACAACGCAGCAGTCCTATAAACTAGACATGGGCTGTGGAGCGAGAACTGTCTACCCATGTAGATTAAATAATAGGTTCAGCTCAGGATTCCCTTTAAGTTAACTAGATCGATATACGTCTGAGGAAGGCCGGTGGGTACAACGGCCGAAACATTTTTATAACAACAATGATAAGGTCAATAGACCAAATATAAAATAGCGTAAATAATGAGATTCTTATGGTTGTTCATTTTTTCTTCATATTTTAGAAAGTAGATTAAACAAACGACTTATCCACTGCGCACGTAAGATCTATTGCTCACACATACTGTTTCCACCAAATTGGAACACTTTCACTGGTTTAAATGTGAAACAATGGATTTCTATTAAAATGTTTCAGACACACACAAAGCCAGTTGTGCTGTTAATGCCTCTGGTTTTATTTCTTGCTCATGCCAAAAACTTTCAAATTGGGATGTGAGGTATAATAGGAAAAACGGAAATATAGTAAATCAAATTAAAATGTGCGGGATAATGTTCCAAACTACCGGAATATAGGGAATTTCAGGTATTGCCATATATGGGCGGGTCATATTTTATCATTACCGGACGGAGGCTGTCTGTTATGTTGAAGAGAGAGACAGTAGAAAAGAGTTGGTAGACTTAATAGAGTCAAATGAAGCAGCGGTTTGTGTCATGAAAGAGATACGATTAGATTAAGGGAGATGGGATTCTCAATGACCAAACGGAAGATCACGTCTGTTAGTCCTTTGGGGAGAAATAAAGAAATAGAAACGAAGATCTCCCGGGTTTAAGGCCGCCCTAGGTAAATTCATAAATAGAAATACCTAATATAATGAAAAGATTCCACATTTTAGAAGAGAAATTGACTGGGCGTGTGGAAATAAAAATCAGAAATGTAAATATTGATTTTTTTTTCTGAATCTGGAACAGATTGTGCCGAAGGAAAACTGTGAGCAAAATGTGCAACATAAGGACAGCCATTCCTATAAAGTGGTCCAACGTAGATCTGCTAAGAATCTTTCACGTGGAAGAAATTCTTTGAATAGTAACTGCCGGAAGGGTGACCTGTAGAAGTCATCTTTGATGAAAATTAGCTAAGGAAAATAAAAAAAATTTAAAATGAATACAATAAAACGAACGAGCTCTTTTCCTGCTTTCATGTAATTTAGAATGTGTGGCTGATAACATTTGAAACGTCAGAGTGCGTGTATATATATATATATATATATATATATATATATATATATATATATATATATATATTGGCTCCTGAAAAAATTAATTTCGGTTAAGCTCTTTGGTTTGAGGTGTGAGTTTGTAAACAGTGACTATTTAAGCTAATATTGCATGACTCTTCGGCAGAATTGAGTCACTGTCAGTGACTGTGTGTTTATCTAAATCTAAAAATAACCACGCTAAAATTCACCTTGATCCCTGCCGTGAGCCGGCGGCTTAGTGGTAGAAGTTCCGACTGACGCCAATTCAGTCGGGTTTCGATCCTAGCTAGAGGCAACCGGACGTCTAGCCACACTGATGAGCTGTTTTCGTTCCTCTGTAGGGATCCGATCGCCAGCCTCTCCAGTTTCGTGATGTTTAACCTGGGCAGCTTGGCCGTCTCCAAAGTCTGTCTCACCTTCCATTTTAGTACATCCGCCTGACCCTGAGGGAAGTTCAAGGCCCCTCCTCGACTCTGGCAATGATGTCCAAGTATGGCACTCGCCTGATGGTTGTGGCGAAGTTGAGACCCTTATTCAATACTGACTCCTCAGAGGCACTCAGCTGATATTGGCTGATGTTGATTACTCCATTCATTGGTGGGTGATGGACCTTGTGCGTCATCATCTGATCTTTCAATCTGTTTAATTTTTGGATTTGGCGAGCCTTGACTACTTCGAATTCATGTCTGAAGGATTTATCCAGGTCATTTTGGATCCTTCTCTGGTCTTTTTCATTGGTAATTCTGTTGAAGAAATCCTCGAGCCTCTGGGAGATATAAGCTTGTAGTCTCTGTTTTATCCGACGATTGTACTGGATTCTCTCTCGGACAAGGGCGTATCCCGCTTCTTCTGCTACGAGACGGTCTCTCTTTGAATTGACGGGAAGTCTTGGTGCATCGGTGTAGAAATATCAGATGGTTCTATATTCGTGCCAGTTTCTGGTAGGATTTTTCAATTTGTCTCCATATTTTTGGTATATCGGGTCCGTACCGATCCTTCAGTATCTGTCTATATTTCTGAGATGAGGTATTATGTACACTATTTACAGTATTCGGACTATTGTCCTCATCTTTGTCGCCATATTTATTACAACGTTTCGGCCTTTCAGTATCTGTCTATATTTCTGAGATGAGGTATTATGTACACTATTTACATTATTCGGACTATTGTCCGCACCATTGTCGCCATATTTATTACAACGTTCCGACTTTTCAGTATTTGTCAATATTTCTGAGATGAGGTATTAAGTACACTTTTTACATTAATCGGACTCCTGTCCTCATCTTTGTCTCCATATTTAATACAACGTTCCGACTTTTCAATATTTTTCTATATTTCTGAGATGAGGTATTAAGTACACTATTTACATTATTCGGACTATTGTCCTCATCTTTGTCGCCATATTTATTACAACGTTCCGGCTTTTCAGTATTTGTCTATATTTCTGAGATGAAGTATTATGTACACTATTTACATTATTCGGACTATTGTCCTCATCTTTGTCGCCATATTGCCCTCAATACACCGAATAATGTAAATAGTGTACATAATACCTCATCTCAGCAATATAGACAGATATCTGGGAAGTGATATAACAGACAACAGAAAATGAGGCATCAAAATCCGAATTTCGAATAAAGAAAGGTTCCTCCGAAAAGTTAAGCAACATATTATTAAACTGGAAAGTGTTGTTATAAAATATAAAATGGTTTTGAACTGCTATGTAATATGAATCCTTCTCTATGGAAATGAAGTTTAGACAAATTCATTACATGAAGAGATTCGAGGAAACAGAAATAAAGTTATACAAAAGGTGACTGAGGATTCCATTCTTGGATCATATAAATAAGAACGAGTGTTTAAGGAGGATAGAGAAAAAAGAGCCGATGTATTTAATATCAGAAAAAGACAGATGAGGAAAGATGGCTTGGAAAACTTGACACTCACATCATATATTGTAGGTAGAAATCAATACATAATACCGGATTTTCATTTTCTTCTACTTGGTGATTAGCGTCGCAGCCTCCCCACACTAGGTGTCAATACGGCGAATTTCAGAGCAAGGACATTTTTACGCAGTGTAAATTGTCAACCTCAGAGGAAGAGGTTTCAAATACAGAGATATCCATCTCTTAGAAGAGTGACCAACCAAGGTTAAAAAGCACAGTCTACGCTGCTGTTTAAAACATAACTCGATGGAAAAGGTTATTAATGGGAAACCTTATTAGTGCGAAAGTGAATGCAACGAAATCGGTCGAAATTTGAACTCGGATCGCCGATTTCATTTTCCAGGGCTGCTGCCCTTATGCTAGGAGCATATCGGGTATTTTTATTGTTTAATTATTATTAATAGCGATTATATTAAAAAAAGAAAGCTATTATTAATACCGGAAGTTTAGTTCAATATTATAATACCAGATATTTGTGTACGCTTTAATAGGATCAACAGAAAGCTACTTCATAATGGAGAGACAATAAATTTTCTTTTCTTTCCCTTAGCTTTTCTTCGATTCACCCACCTTCAGTCCTCCACTACTAAATCGTCTCACTAAATATTTTTACGGCCAATAAACTGTGCAGACCTCTTAGGCCGATTTGTTTACGAACTAAGAGCTTGTTTGTTGTTCAGATCAAATAAATTGCATCATCGAAAATCTTTCGACGTTCCCGACTTTCTTCAGTTTGTTTTTTCTACCAAGAATGGCTATACATGTACAAACGGCTACCAGATCTAGAGCTCTTACATCTTTCTTTCCCTTACTTTCGTCTTCAGTTAGATCTTCAATTCAACAAAACGGATATTTTCAGCTGGTGTCGAGAGGCTCGAAGCGATCTGAGAAGCCAGTTTACGCAGACAAGCCGTAATCTTTTCATTGGCGGAAAATGTCAAGGATTATCCGTCCATCAAATGGTATATTTTTACTCGAATCACAAAGGAACACCGAATATCAGGGAAAATCAAAGCACTCGCTTTCTGTTAATGCTGTCTGCAATTTGGTGAAATGTCTAACTGCGGCACACTTGACAGTAAACTGCACCCAAAGTAATTGTGGAAGCTCTGTAAGGGGCAGAATTGTTGAAACTGACGGCCGTATTCTGAGGGTACTACTGTCACCTATCATGATTTAACTAAATCTAGTTTCATGAAGAAGTCACAATTCTTGAGAGTAGATCTGAAATCCCAGATGTGTGGCCCTTCTGATCGGCGTTGTGAATGCCATAGGAACGGCGGGTGGGCAACTAAAAAACATAATAAAACGGGACAATAATA
This sequence comes from Acanthosepion esculentum, assembly GCA_964036315.1. Classification (NCBI taxonomy): domain Eukaryota; kingdom Metazoa; phylum Mollusca; class Cephalopoda; order Sepiida; family Sepiidae; genus Acanthosepion; species Acanthosepion esculentum. The sequence continues at coordinate 109,820,819 of OZ038491.1, forward strand.
CATACTTTAAAATTAGAAAGAGACATTTGATATTTCGGTGACACAATGAAAGAAAAAAAATACGGCGAATCTAATATTCATATGCGCATTAACAGGATAGCCAATTTAAAAAATACGTCTGGGGTTGCAACCTGTTTCGTTTCTTGTCAAACACTTTGAGAATCGTTCATCAAGAGCACGAATAATCACTTTCGCGCCGACTGAACGGGGTTACCCCTTTTTTGCAATAACAAGTGCTATGTTATAGGAGGTTTCTGTCCCCCTTTACGATCAATTTTCGCATGCGACTTGAATTTGTTTTTTCAATATTGGTCTACTGTTGAGTTTCGCTTTAAGCTCAGTGTCATTCGCATACCGACCTCCGTTCGATCCCTTGACTATCACCGATACTCTGAAACTCCTCATTGACCCTTAGAGGGTCTCTGGAACTCGTTTGATGACGCCTGATCTAGACCAGGAAGTATTAACCAGAAAAAAGGAATACAAATAAATAATATTCATGAACTATTAGCAGATAGAAAAATACTGTTAGACACCCAAAGCACAAAAACGGCGCTGAACATATATGTCATTTCAAATCCATTATATTGCGGTGAAAGCCGGAAAATGAAGATAAAGAAACAAGTGTCAAAATAAGAGTTGGTAGACAGGCGTAATTGTAATTGTATTGTTAATAATATCCGTTAACTTCTAAGGAAATATTAATTGATCGAGCAGACAGTGTTCCTTTTTTTTTTTTTTAGATAAATCTTTATTTTAAAAGCTTTTCAGGAAAATACGTTTCTCATGCCCATGAAATTTTCTGGCGAAAAAGAAAAAAATCATAACAATATCAAATCCACTACAGAAGATATCAAATATGATATATCAAATATATAAAAAATGATACCAAATCCAACACAGAAGATATCAAATATGATATATCAAAGATATCAAAAATGATATCAAATCCAACACAGAATATATCAAATATGATATATCAAAGATAGCAAAAATGATATCAAATCTACCACAGAAGATATCAAATATGATATATCAAAGTGTTATGGTGTTGAAACCATAGAAAAATAACACAGACTCGGATATAAAGTTAAACGGTATATTATTCACGGAAACGTAGTACAAAATAATGTGGACTGGAGAGTACTTCTCTCACTGGTGTCCTGACTCACTCATTCATACACTCACTCGGTGATACACACTTGGTGACTCACACGTGGTGACGTCCTCTTGGTGACTGCCCCTTACTTGTTGGTAGCCATATTATATAGGTGTAGAAGAGTCCATTTGTAGGTAAGGTCCCCACAATACAAAGATATGAAAAAGGATATCAAATCCACCACAGAAGTTATCAAATATGATATATCAAAGATATAAAAAATGATATCAAATCCAACACGGAAAATATTAAATATGATATATCAAACATATCAAAATGATATCAAATCCACCACAGAAGATATCAAATATGATATATCAAAGATATAAAAAATGATATCAAATCCAACACAGAAGAAGTGCCCTAGTTTCAACAAACACTTTGAATCACATTTCAACCCTGACCACGCTAAATTTAAGTTGCCAGCTGAAATAGAACATATATCGGTTTCAATCAAATCCCCACCGTCGTAAGGGTTGCCTCTCTGTGTCTTTTCTATAAATATTTCCATAATAATTGTTCGAATGTGCTCTTCACTATGGTACCTAGAGTTTGTGAATTTAAGCGCAGTACTAGACTAGCGTCGAGATCTCATCACTTTTCATTTGAGCTGGCAAGATGCAGCCGTAAGTCCTATGCTAACAGTTTCTTCCCTCGCACTTCTCGCTTGTGGAAATCTATTCCGGCCCCATGCTTTCCAGCCGAATTTATCTGCAAAAATTTAAATGCAATGTCAATCGCTATCTACGTTCCTCCTGATTACAAGCTTCTCTTTCAGCTCATCATTCATGCTTCAGTTTCTTATACTTCTACGGCTTTTAGTGACATTACGGCCTTACATTTTGTGGCACCGATTTAAAAAAAAAAATCACTATACATCCTGATCATTACGAAGTCCGTCTCCAAGCATGGTAAATAATGAACCTACTGATGTAGAAATTAAGCTATTAAAAAAAAATCAGGAATAATAAAACAATACTCGACGTAGAGGCTCGACTTCTGAAACTAGCTTACTTTCTTCCCGGATTCAATAACAAGACTTTCTGTTTTATGAAAGAGGTCTGGAAGCAGAAATGCATAATTTAAAACACGGGTTTAACCCGCATTGATTTGTTATGGAAATAAAAAGCTAAACCTGAAGATTCTCAGACCGGCAAAGGTATCTAAATATGTTCCATCATAGTAAAAGATTTCCTGGGCATTATATTATAAAAGTCAACTTCTCACGAACCAATTTGGTTTTCCTTCTGGTAACGGCTGAAATGATGGTATAAATATCATCAAACAACTCCAAGAAATACATCTCTAATACGAAACTGTATATGCTTTGTCGAAGATACAGCAACATATGTTTGCATCAACAGAGACATTCTGTTCAAATCCGTATAAAACGCAACTATCGGATACATTAGTCGAATAGAAGGACTCTATCAATCTTCACAATATTAGATGTCTGGCGAGGACCCCAATACAGAAACATTTCACACGTCATCAGGAGTATGTAAACGAGGAAATGAGAACCTATTAAATCGTATACTAGTCTATGCCCTGTGTATTGACAAACACATATGTGAAGAGATGTTACTGATCATTATAGCCTTCCATACCACACCACAAACAAATCTACCAGCAGAAAAAAAAAACGACCCTGATTTTTCTTAGAGGCCAATTTACTGATGTTGAGAGGATTTGCTGATTATATAGGAGTTTATAGTTGGGATGAGAATGACCTTGAACAGAAACACAACACCGCCTATCACGTGTTCCGTGAAATATTACTCAAAATAAGCCTTTCCAAAATATGAACTATGACCTGGAATTGGAATGTAAACAATGTTGGCACCTACCCTGAAGTCATCATAAAAATTCGGGGTTTGAAATGAGTAAATACTGAAAACCTCAAGTACTTCGGTGTATGGATCAGTTTAGTATTGAAGTAAAGGAAAATGAAAATAGAATTGGTTACACCAGTGGGAACGGATATAATAGCAGTAAAGGAGGCATCAAAATGCGAATTTCAAATAAAGAAAAGGTTCCTTCGAACAGTTAAGCAACATAATATTAAACGGGAAAGTGTTGTTATAAAAAAGAAAATGGTTTTGAACTGCTATGTCATATGAATCCTTCTCTATGGAAATGAAGTTTAGACGAATTCCTCATATGAAGAGATTCGAGGAAACAGAAATAGAGTTATACAGAATGTGACTGAGGATTCCATTCTTGGAACATATAAATAAGAACGAAGGTTTAAGGAGGATAGAGAAAAAAGAGCCGCTGCATTTAACATCAGAAAGAGACAGACGAGGAAAGATGGTTCGGAAAACTTGACACTCACATGATATATTCATAGTAAGAGAAACAAAGAGCTCGTGTAAATGGATAGTTGAACAGGAACGAGAAGGAGCTTAAACATGACAAATATTGTAGTTTCAAAAGAATAGGAAGTTGTGGAGAGTCATGTATAAGCTCGTCCTGAAGAAATAAGGAATATAAGACGATTTTTATTATTGCTCTGCTGATAGACGGAACGTTGTTTATTAATAGAAATCAATACAATTTAGTTCAGTTTAGTATAGAATTAAAGGAAAATGAACAAAGAATTGGCGACCCCAGTGGAAATTTCGTCCAACGCCGAAAAACGCTACAAACCAAGACATCAACTTGCAAACTTGATTCAAGTCCTTAAATAGCCTCGTCAGATCGAAATTTTTATATAGACGTCATTCATGGCGTCAAAGCTGTTCTGAAATATCTAAACTGTCAGATGTATACAACCGCTTCCTATGATCAGTGGGTGTAGGCACTGCAGAATGTTACGCAAGACATGCTACAGCGTGTTTGGCAGGAACTGGACTGCCGACTTTTTGTGTGATGTGTCACAAGTGGGGTGCATATTGAACATTTGTGAGGCTTTGTGAAATCGGATATAAAATCTACATCCCTTTAAATATGAAAAAAGTAAAAGTTATGTTTTAATTTTCACTGCATACCCGAGGCAGGACGATCAATATTAAGAACAACAGACTCCAAGACGTCACATTTTAAATAATATCAATTTTTGGGACGCTGTCTGTTCGAAGAAGGCCGAAACTGCGTTGCGCAATTCTTAAATATGTAACTCAAATACTGCATTATCAAGATGGCTTCTCGTAGCCAAACAATTTCTGTTTAAAAAAACACTTCTTTAAGGTTAGGGCTCGAGTTGAAATAAATACTCTTTGAAATAAACAGATCGTCTACTCAAATATGGCTATGCCTTAAAAATAACGTAATAAAAATGTTGGATAAATAAGTAAAAGTCTATTAATTCTAAAGACAGTGGCATTGTTTGCGTTTTGGACAGGAAGGGGAGTCGTTAAGAATTCCGAAGAAGTAAGTAAAATTAATCTTAAGGACAAAGAAAACCTTGACTAATTATGAAGGTTTGCGGAGCCAAGTGGTGAGAAGCCCATCAAATCAAACATCGGTTTCTCTTTTAATGGAGCACGCAATTTGGAATTCTGTCAGAGGTTACATGCTTAATAAGATTTCTCGAATGTTCAGTCTGGTATATGATATAAATAGCATTCAAAATGAACGTATAGTCCACTCAAATATGGGTATCCACTAAAATATATATTTATGGATATATATGTATATATAAATAAAATGAAAGAACAGTAAGATATATAATCCGGTGTTCTTACTGATATTTTTATTTTTACAAAACAGTGCTCAATGTAAATTTGCAGAGCATCAATATTATAAATTGACTGATTTAAAATATGGTTTCTTAGCTACACAGTAATAAACATGTTTCAAAAACAGAAGATAAAAACTTAAACTTTAATTATATAATTAAATTAAAAGCATTAGTTCCGTTTCATCTTCAAGCGAATTTTGGAATAACTTATTTTTAAATTTACTGAGTTTTAAACGCACATATAATATATATATATATATATATATATATATATATATTTATCTCGTAATATGTTAATAAGATATATAATAATAAAATAGGAACCTAATTTTATATATTAATAAGATACGTTAATATATACGTATATATATATATATATATATATATATATATATATATATATATATATATATATATATATAGTGAATAGTCCGGTCGTAAACGACGTTTGACAGTCAAGCAGCTCAGTTCCTAGGAACCGACAGCCCAGACACCACCACCTATGATTTGATTATAGTGGTGAAGGTTTTGTGCAGAACCAACCAAATCTTTTTGAAGGAAACAGAAACCTGGTGCTCTACGTGCCACAACGTCCCTACGGAGTTTTTGAATTCAGATGTGTCCTTCTCCTAGATAAGTTGCCATCCAAGGCTATAGAACCCAGTCTGTCCTGCTATTTACCTTACCCGTAGCTGGAAGGAGAATAAGAGGATTAATACCTTTCCCAAGCGTACTAGCAGGTTATAGATATTACGTAATATATAGGTGATCTTAAGACAGGGGGGGGGATCATATTTATTCAGAAAAAACGATACAAAAATATCACGACGATTAAAATTTAAGGTACCTTTCGGCCGACACATCTTCAGAAAAAATAATATCGTCGGCAAATGAAACTAAGTAGTTGAAAATAAAAATTATTTTCAGCAACTGGTGTTAAATTTTTTCTGAAGATGTGTCGGCCGAAAGGTACCTTAAATTTTAATCGTCGTGATATTTTTGTATCGTTTTTTCTGAATAAATATGATATCCCTGTCTTAAGATCACCTATATATTACGTAACCTAACCACGGCAACAAAAAATATTTTACTAGTTAGACGTTGAATTGTCAACCGGCTCCCCACAAAAAGTTGTGTTTTAATTCTCACTGCATACACGAGGAAGAACGATCTATATTAAGAACAACAGAATCCAAGACGTCAAGCTGAATCCGGTCCGTGCACTGTACAGGGGTTGGACAAAATAATTGAAACACTTGTTAAATTCAAAGAAAATTTATTTAATATGGAGTTGGTCCTCCTTTAGCCTCACATATAGCTTTAATACGTCTAGGAGTGGAATCATACAGCTTCCTGACTTCATCTAGAGGAATTTTCAGCCATTCTTCCATTAACACCTTCCATTAACACCTGCTCCAGCTCTTTAAGACCCAATCGGACTTTAAAACCACACACGCACGCACGCACACACACACACACACACACACACACACACACACACACACACACACACACACACACACACACACACACACACACACACACACACACACACACACACACGGACGGACGGACGGACGGACCAGTTGGTATTGTGTTTTGGTGTTTGCTTGACAACCTAACTGTCAGGGTTTCAATTCTCGGTAGTGGATGCGCACTGCTGATGAGTCCCATATATAGGACGAAACGGCCGTCCAGTGCTTTTTGCATTCTGTAGAGGTTTCAGACTCGATGAATCAATTTATGTATATATATATATATATATATATATATATATATATATATTATAAATGAACTGATTTAAAATATGGATTCTTCGATACACAGTAATTACCATGTTTCAAAAAACGAAGCTAAAACCATCAAATTTATATAATTAAATTAAAAGCATTAGTTCTGTTTCATCTTCAAGCGAATATTGGAAAAAACTAATGCTTTTAATTTAATTATATAATTGAATGTGAAGTTTTTAGCTTCGGTTTTTGAAACATGGTAATTCCTATGCAGCGAAGAAACCATATTTTAAATCAGTTAATTTATAATATTTATGATCTGTAGATCTACATTGAGCACTGTTTTGTAAAAATAAAAATATCAATGAGAACACCGGATTATATATGTTACTGTTCTTTCTTTTTATTGTAATATATATATATATATATATATATATATATATATATATATATATATATATATATATATATATATACATATATTACAATAAAAAGAATATATATATATATATATATATATATATATATATATATATATATATATATATATATATATATATATATATATATATGGCAGATTGTAAAAGTTTAGTTATGAAGCGTTTTCGCCCTTCATGACTTCATCGGACGAAATTTGTTATGTTGATAGAACTACACATGCGCACGGCGAAGGAGAATTTACTTCCTTTAATGAGCCTTCTCGAATGTTCAGTATATCATTTTATACAGATACAATATATATTCTTGATAAAAATCTATAGAAGTTGTAGGATTAATTTAGAGATGACACTCAAATTTATTCGATATTAATTTTATATTTGGTTAGTCGTAAATGTATAAACAAAGGAAATAACGACATATTCAGATACGTGTATTCACTCTCACAGGTTAAAAAAAAAACAAGCAAGTCATCGCTTTTAAAAGAAAATATTACATCGTATTAAGTGTATACAAGTATCGAACGTAGGATTTTCAATGTCACCCTAAGCTTTTTCGTTGAGGTTAAAGAAAACTGTCACTGAAAACTTGAAATGAAAATAAAACAAAAAACGACCTCGGTTTTGAGAACAGAAAATGCTTATGTATATTGAAAAAGCTGTAATATTTTTGACAGTGTCAACCGTGACGGTGGACCAAGGTGTGTAAGCGTATGACTTTCCGGGAATGCATTGTTTTGCAACGAACTGATGACAAGATTGGCTTTTATTGAAATCTTTTCATTTCAACGGTAAGCAGTCCATCAAACCCATTTTTTTTTATATTTCTTGCAGTTGTGACGTGAAATATTTGTATATATCTTTACAGGAGGAAATGCACAAGGGCATAGGATCTATGAAGTCATCGGTCTGAGTTCAAATCCTCGTTATATTACCGAAAATCTTTTTTAATTTTCTTTAAGTGTTTGGCGATGGTGTGAGCGCTAATTCTACCGAGAAACCTGTAACACAAAATAAGGAGTATTCCTTACTTTACTCTTCACAATATATTGTGGTGATGCCACGAATTATTTTGGAAATTTTTTTTCAAAAAATCATTCCACTCTAACGAAGATGCAAGGGGTTACTGAGAGCGAAAGAAAATTAGAAGACAAATAGTAGCAAGTAGAACAGAAAGAGAGTAGTCAGGAATGCATGAGACGGCGATTGATGTTACATTTACAGTAGGAGGAAAAAATGGGAGCACCAATAGAAAGTCGATAGAAATCACGAGAGACATGGACCAGCATCAATACCACATCGTTCTTGTTAATTAAATGCGGCTTTCTGCTAAAAACATTTTTGCCCACTTTCATTGATTCACGTTTCAACACGATTCTACGCATACTGCCTTTAAAGAAAGAGGGGAAGCGAGACGAGGGTAAAGTGCGAATATCCCAGTGGCCTAGTCAGAGTCCTGATCTTAACCAAATTGAAAACCTTTGGGCGATAATGGATAAGCGTGCACGTAATAGGAAAATTATCACAGAATATGAGCTTTTTTCCGCGAATTAAAGGAATGCTGGAAATACCTGGCGAATAGCGTTGACTTACTAAATAACTTAGTCTATAGCATGACACGAAGGCCGTTATTAAATCAAAAGGTTACGCAAAAAATACTAAACCATTTTTTGACTTGTATAATGTGCATATATACACTTACATTAATGCCTTGTATTAATAAACGAATTATGTTACTCACTTGGTTAAAATTCGTAAAATCGACTCTCTATGTGTGCATTCATTTCTTTGCCTCGTACTGTATATATCTGAAGATCGAAGGTGACATGACAGAAAGAAACCGGAAAAGAATTCCAAATGCGTGAAATGTGAGAAAAGAAATTTTAATAGCCTCGGTTTCGATTATTTTTTTTTTATTTTTTACAAAGACTGGAATTACTTCCTTCTTTCGTCTTTGTTTTTGGACGGGGTAATGCTTGTGCGAATATTTAAATTTACACATTTATACATTTTTATAACTATTTGTAATGAAAGGCATGAACATAAATAAATGCCTAAACTAATAGGCGAAATGAAATAACCAGAATATTTGATAAAAAGAAATATTCTGGGTTGATATTTCACAAAATAAAGAATAAACGTCCAGGTCCCTCTATTTGAAAATCAAATGTGCAGGACTATATGTGAGATGGCTAGTGACATTTTGCTATCACAAGTTTTGACAGTTTCTAAAAAGTTCCACTCACAATTTATTCACAATGCATCGGTCAATCCGTGGTATATCTTTAGGCCCTCACCAACAGCCGAACACTCTACAAGCTAATACTATTGAGAAGATATCGCTCTACTTTGTGTACATGACCATTGTGTTATTCGAATCCTGGTCTACTCTTGGTGACAGTATATACAGGGTGGTCCGAAAGTATTGTCATCCCTACATAATATAATTTTCTATTTCAGATGTCTGTTACGAAAATGATGGTGTTCATACCGACCTTGATGTGACAGCGTCAATAAAAGTGAATAAACTGTATTCAGTATATGGGTTTCATATTACTGTATTGCTTGTTGTTCCATTGTTCTCATTAACTTTTTGGTATGGCTGACAAGACTTTCGGGCCACTCTATATGTAGATTTGAAGAGGCTGTCGGAGATAGATTTGAAGAGGCTGACGGAGATAGATTGGAAGAGGCTGACGGAGATAGATTGGAAGAGGCTGATGGGGATAGATTGGAAGAGGGTGACATACATATATTTGAAGAGGCTGATGTAGATAGATTTGTTCAGACTGACGAAGATAGTTTTGAAGAGGCTGATGTAGATAAATTTGAAGTATCTGATGTATATAAATTTAAAGGGGCTGAGGTGGATAGATTTGAAGAGGCTTCCGTAGGTAGATTTGAAGAGGCTGATGTTGATAAATTTGAAGAGGATGATGTAGATAGATTAGAAGAGGGTGCCGTAGATAGATTTGAACAGGCTGACGGAGAAAGATTTGAACAGGCTGATGTAGAAAGATTTGAAGACGCTGACGGAGATAGATTTGAAGACGCTGATGTAGATAAATGTGAAGATGCTGATGTAGGTAGATTAGAATAGGGTGGCGGAGATAGATTAGAAGAGACTGACGTAGATAGATCGGAAGAGGCTGACGTGGATAGATTTAAATAAGCTGACGTAGATATATTTGAAGAAGCTGATATAGATAAATAGATTTGAAAAAGCTGACATAGAGTGAGTTCCGAAATTCATGTCACCCCTATATAATATAATTTTCTATTTCAGATGGCTGACACGAAAATGATGGTGTTCATACTGACGTTCTCGATGTATGACAACGTCAATGAAAGTGAATAAACGGAGTCCATTACATGTGCTTTGTATTATTGTAATACTTGTTCTGCTATTGTTCTCATTAGTTTTTGGTAGGATGATATGACTTTCGGACAACCCTATACATATACATATTAACATCATCTCTTTTAGGGAAAATTAGGACAGAGCAGAAAAATTGTTCTTGATATAGAAACATTTATATATCCTTTTCTCATATCATCATCTAGAGCAGGTGTCGAGAACCTGCGGCACGCGTGCCACTCGTGGCGCGCCAACAATTTCCAATGCAAATGCAAATGACATCGCGAAGTCCAAATCAATAACTACTGCAAGGTAAAGAAGATATTTAGCTCTTTCAATTTGAATATATACTAAAGTATGATATGAACAAAGTCCGACAATTATTTTAAGACATTTTTGTTTATACATTCTTTTTATAGATACAAATATTTAAGTAAATGCTCTGTTTTTTTTTATTATAATAAACAGTATTAGTAACATTTACCGGCCTGAATGTTCGATAAATTTTCATAGAAACGCTCCTCTGTAGCCGAAACGGTTATGGCACGTCAGGCTATATAGGTTCGATTCCTGTTGGAGGACGAAAATTCAGGTCGGTAAATGTTACTATTACTGTTTATTATAAAAAAAAACAAACAGAGCATTTACTTAAATATTTGCATCTATAAAAAGAATGTCTTAAAACACTAAAGTATATACAGTGTAACCCGGATATAAGATACCCGGATATAAGAGAAACCCGGATATAAGATAGATTTTATCTGGTTCCAAATTAGAGCCTGTGTTAATGTATATATAATAGACCAAACCCGGATAAAAGAGACTTCGTCTTCGGTCCCGAAGAAGAAGTCTCTTATATCCGGGTTACACTGTATACTATATATTACTATATAAAATATATTGTAGAACAGGTATATTGACCTTGATTTAGTTAGCACACTGAATGTCTTTAAAACCCTAAATCTTCATAAACCTGATCTAGAGTGCAGTGACCGAATGTGGTTGCAGGGTCACTGTGTAGTAAACAGGAAAGTAAACCTGATGAGCCCAAATAGCAGATGCCTTTCGATTTGAAATCACGTTATGATGACAGACAGGTTGTCGTTTATTCCATCGGAGGGTCCTTCTTGTTTGTTGTATTCACTATTACAAGTCCGACGTTCAGTGATCGGTGTCATCAAGGCCCTGGATATCGTTGCATTCTGTGTTGTCACTGGCTTCAGTTCTTCCTAAACCAATGTTACATCATAGTCACCGTATATATATATATATATATATATATATATATATATATATATATATATATATATATATATAATTTCAATGAAAAAAAATTATATAACATATGTATTTTTTATTTTCTCCTCAGTAATTCTACAATTTTAAACTTAATAGAGATTAGATTTAGATATCTAAATAGGTATTTTTTTACTTTTAATTTTAATTTCAAATTTTATAAATCTTTTAATATCTATGATAACTTTGCTTCGTTGTCAAATTTTTTGAATTACCATATACTTGTATTTTGATTGGTCATTCTAGCTTATGTAACAGCGTTTACCCCTAGCGAAGGATCGTTAATTAATTTGAAACTTTTAAAACCATTTATTCTACATTCAACATCATTACTTGATAAGACACCAGAAGTGTTGAAACAAAGCTATTTTTGTAGTGATTTTATAACATATTTATGTTATAATATTTAAATAAATAATTATATATATATATATATATATATATATATATATATATATATATATATATATATATATATCAACGACAGAAAATTGATTTTTCTTATTCGCTAACATTGTTTCATCTCTGATGGTAAAATGTTCCATTGTCCGAGTTGTCAAATAGGACACAGCGGGGAAAAGTTAAATGGGACTTCACCTTTCCAGCTTAAGCGGTGACAGGTTCGTAAAACGTGTTTATGAGGAAATACGCCTCAGGACAACAAGGATTCTCTTACGTTCAGTGTCGCCATTGGATTCAGATCTTCCAGTCCCAATGCCACATGATAGATTCCATTTCATGTTCACTTTATAATACGAGATTGTTAGACATTGAAATATTGATTCTATGTGGTAGCGGGCAGGAAGATGATTAGAAGATCGTGAGACAACACATTGGCTTAGCATTCCGCCAAGTGCCGGAAAGCGACTGTAAGGAATTGTTGATGCTGGAGCGAGCTCTGCCCTTATATGCAAAATTTATCCAGAATTCAGAGCAATGTGCAGATTTAGCATAGACACTATGAAAATTCATTTATCATTCTGACTTCAAGAATAGATTTCTCCGACCATGACGAGTGGTGAATATACATGAAATTAGAAATCTCCGACTGATAGCAAATCGGTCGTGTTTCAATCCCGACTTGAAGCGATCAGATGTAGAGCCACACTGATGAGCTGTGAAACAGCAAAACACTCTGTGGATGACGATATTACCTCTCGAAAAATTCGGTCGAACGCTGTGGGGAGAAAATCGCAAATTTGTAAACAGTCACTATTACTGCTGATAATGTAAGACTCTCCAAACTTGATTGAGTTCTCTAGGTCACTGGCGATTTTATGATAAACAACTGAAGCAAACATTCGCCTTTCTCCCCGCCGGGCGTCTATAGACTAACGATTAGAATCTACGACTAATACCAAATTGGTCGGGTTTCGAATCCGGCTTGAAGTGATCGTATGCTTTATCACACTGATGAGCTGCGAACAGCCTGTCCGTGGATGACGATATATATATATATATATAGGGCGAATAAATTGTTTAAATTACGCAAAAATGAAAATAACACTGATATTTCATTTTAAAAGACATATTTGCCATAATTACACAAAACTATCTTAAAAATATTAAAAAGAAAATATATTGAATAAAATCGCCATTAGCTTCAACAACGTCCACCGGACGACTTCGGAATCTCCTGCAACACTTCTGGACGGTCTCCTTTTATAAGTTGCTGAATGCTGCCATAAGCCATGCCTTCAGTTCATCATTGGCGTTACAAGGAGTTGTATTGGTCTGTCATTCAACTGCACCCTACATATAACAATCAAGGGGGTTGCAGCCTAGAGAGTTAGAGGCCAGGTGAACGAGGTGTGTCTTCGCAGAAATTGTCTCACAGCCGTGACTGGGTTCTTCGTCATAGAGTCTCCCAGCATCCACCCTGTTCACCCAGGGCCGTCACCGCTTGGTTTTTACCCAATGAGAATATATATATATATATATATATATATATATATATATATATATATATATATATATATATATATATATATCGTTTATTTTCTATTCAACATCATCATTTGATAAGGCAGCAAACAAAATTGCAACTTTGTAGTGATCTTATAACGTATATTTTATAAATTTGAATATATATATATATATATATATATATATATATATATATATATATAAGTGAAAATGTGACCTCAAGCGGTCTGACGATTGCTTCTAGCATGAAACAGTCTGTCGCCTGTGAGTGTTGACTTCAATGTTCGCTTTTATATTTACATACGCTCTATCTCTGATATTGAGCACTTTATTCCATAAATCTAGCACACCTTAAAACTATATATATATATATATATATATATATATATATATATATATATATATATATATATATATATATATATATGAGGGGGGAGAGAGAGATATATGCGACCTAAGGATTGCGTTTAAGCATGAAATAGACTGTCGCTATTAGATATTGACCTAATTGCCCTCCATCCCTGATAAATCCGTAAATACCTTCAAAATATATTTTATTATATACAATATATATATATATATATATATATATATATATATATATATATATATATATATATATATATATATATATATATATGCCACATCTAAGCTATGCTTAGAACATCTATATGTATATGTGTGTGTTTGTGTGTGGGTATTTGAGAAGCAATCCCTTTTTCATACAAGGGAGAAAGAGAGAGAGAGAGAGAGTTCTCTAGAACTTAGAACTCTTGAGCATAACCGGATCTATTTCGTGCATATATAAAATATATGTTGTATTGTAAACTCTTCTGCATAGAGAAATACCATATTTTCGACCTGTCACAATATCCCGTGTTTGTTTTCCTGTGAGTAATCTGACCTTTGCTGCCTTCTGATACGTGCAGGGTGAATTTGATCGATTTCTTCAAATTTCATATTTGCAAATTTATTTTCGGAATAAATCCAAAGATAAATCGTTGTTGCTTGTATCAGTTGCAACGCACTATATCGCAAGAACACCTACGGATGTCTTCAAAAGTAGAAAGATCACGAAAATTTTCTCTTAGGAAATATTACTTTAAGCACCCCCTCAATTTAATACATTCCTAATATATCTGTTTATTTATGCCACTTCAATTCTTATCCAGCCGTAAAAAAAGTGCCTCACCTAGTGTCAGTTATGTGCCATGAGTGATACACGCTTAGGCGATCATGTATCTTTCGATACATGACTGACGAGGCAGATATTTTTTCCCGCAGTAGGTTACCATTTCTTTCTACGGTAGACCAGCTACCATTCAAGGCTAAAGAATCCTGGCTGTCATGCTATGTAAGCATAGCTGGCGGAGTAGAAGGAGAGTCATACCTTTCCCAAGGATATTAGCACGTCACTCAGTCAGTTATGTGCCATGCGTGATACACAATTAGGCGATCATGTATCTTTCGATACATGAATAACGAGGCAGGTTTTTTTTTCCCAACGGTAGGTAGCCATTTTTTTCCGCGATACTCCAGTTACCATCCAAGGCTCAAGAACACAATCTGTCCTGGTATTTAACCATAGCTGGGGGTACATGACTAACGAGGCAGTTTTTTTCCAATGCTATTTCCTGCTATTCAAATCTTTTCCAAGATTATTAGCCTGTAAGTGAATACAATACGATTCGACTGGTATTCGAACTCGGCTCTCCGATTCATCAATCCGAGCCTCTATTCATTACTCCACCGTATATCTGACTTAAAACATTTGCATTAGTTACATTGTTCAGAATGTTTGTCTCATTTTATTGCCATATTCACGATGCTTTGGTCGTTGTACTCTCCGGTCTTCTTCAGGTGGAATTTCGAACTTAGCCGGGGGTAGATTTTTCAAATTGACCGTGATATGCCTTTGTATATCACCTGATGAAGGCCGAGGCGTATACCGGCCGAAACTTCGTGGATATGACGATAAAGATATACTACACGGGAATGTAGTTCACTGTGCTGTTCCAAACAATTATTCTCGTGAAAATCCATTTCGTACATATAAAAATCTACCGTTTGTCCATACATTGACTACTGCTGCTATATCTGGCCGGGTGTTCCTACGATATATATCGAAATTCTTGATGAAACTCAAAGAGAGGGTCTGTAATGTAATCGATCCTGAACTGGCATCTCAACTTCAGTCACTTTCTCACTGATTCAGTCACTTTCCCACCGATCTACAAAAAAACATTCATGGCATTTTTTCAGACGATCATCCTCGTATGTATATATTTAAGTGTAATACTGGATTGGTAAGTAGGTCTCATTTTTTTGACTGTTGATCTAGCTAAATACATCCGTATGTTTTATTCTAATAGTTTTTCTTTTCTTTCAGTTTTCGCCTGTCGAATTCACTTTTAATGTATTGCCTCCCTTTCACTTGAAAGATTTAAATTCAATGTCAATAGTCTGCTTCTGAAAACTGTTCTTTTTTGTTCTTTCTCCCCGTTAAACTCTTCTCCTTCTCTTCCATTCAGAGCAACGACTTGCGTCTTAGTGGCTTTAGTGCCTTGCTTGTTTGGAGATGATTAGAAAAAAAGGAAGAACAAGAATTAAGTTTTCAATATGGGTGCAAAAAAGAGACATAACTCTTGATTTCGAATCATCTGGGTGGGATAATGGTTAGCAAGCTTGTCTCGGTAGAAAGAATGCAAGTCAGTTTGATCCTTACTTGATTTAGCATAATTTCGGCCTTGTGCAAAATCTAAGCTACGCTTAGAAAATCAACATCTGGATCTAAAAACAGAATTAGTTTATTTTCTTTGCTAACTGGAAAGTTCTCTGCGACTGATATATATACATATAGACACAGACACAGACACACACACACACACACACACACATATATATATATATATATATATATATATATATATATATATATATATATGTATATATATATATGTATACATTTATAGGAAGAAATATACTCTTAAGGTGTGCTATGTTTATGGGATAAAGTACTCAATATCAGAGATAGAGCGTGTGTAAATATAAAAGTGAACATTGAAGTCAACACTTAGAGGCGACAGGCTGTTTATGCTAGACGCAATCGTCAGGCCATATATACATATATATATATATATATATATATATTTATATATGTATTTATATATATGCCTGTGTGTGTATGTATCATTATTTATATCATTAAATTTACCAATTTACTTTTTGTATGAATGATTCATTGTAATATAAATTGAACTGCACCACATATTTGATTTAAAAAGTACTGATCCGATGTGCAAATATTCGGGATAACAACTGCGACATTACTCTATTTATTGAACAATTTAGTTCATGCCATACTGGCTGATAAACTCCAACAACAACAAAATTCTCAAATTGCCATATTAGTAAAAAAAACTCACTCTTAAATTTTCAAAAACATTCACCCTTAACGTTTCACCAGTACGCTCCTCAAGTGTGTATCCGTTATCAAAACTGATTTAAAAAAAACATATTTCGATTCGCATTATATTTTTTCGTCTGGGATGCTACGTGAATTTTAGCAAAAACAAAATAATTTTCATGCCCAATGATGATTGGACGTACAGTCGAAATTACTTTAGTATTTAAGGAAGACTTATACTGTTTAAAAATCAAGAATCATAACATTCATCAAGTGATTAGTAGGTCAATACAGCTTTAAAATTTAGTTAGCGAAGGGATTTCGTCATTTTATATCATAAACTATACTAATTTTATTTTGTATGAATGATTCATTGTATGTATGTATGTATGTATATCAAAATGTATGTATGTATGTATGTATGTATATCAAAAAATCTTTATTTATTATTATCGCACAGAAAGTGAACAGGCCACAATTTTGATTATTAAAATGTCTCAACAATGAAAGAAACACAATGAACAAAATCCATTTTCCGTTAAGAATCTCTTAACATGGCACCGCTTGCATATCCACAAAACAATGTGGGATTCAAAATCGAATTATGACACAAATTTTAAAATGATTTCCCAAACTACGTCATGACGCTCCAAGATGTCCGCCATCGAGAAATTGTAATGAGCATGAGAAATTTCACCTTTTCACAACATCGCCTTCACCGATGGAGTTAGTTGCTTTGAGGGTATCCTCTGGCACAATAGTTCCTTTCAATTTTGCTCACTGCCAGAGTCCATTCTTGGAATTCAAATGATAGCCAGTCAGAAGAGAGAAAATATATCAGGAATCCAAAGTACGGCCTTAACTTTCTAAACATTCCTTTGTTATACGGAAGCCAGATGTTATCTTTCATCTTTTTTCAGCCTAAAGAGATACAAAGGTAATGGCTGAAGAGTGGAGTATGCGCACTAAATTACACGCTTGATCGAATATGGCGGATGTTCTTTCCGTGGTGCTTTTACGTTCGTTTAGAAGTGCGATTTGTCAAAGTGCGTATTTTGCCCGCAGAAGCTGCCAAAGTAGGCCATATCTACTGTTCAACACATTGGAATTGGATTTTACACGGTTGACTTTGAAAGTTGCCAGCCCGTAAACATGGCTAAAGATTATATAGTCAGTCTGTTTACAGGGAAATATTTCTGATATTAGAATAATGACTTCTTAGGTTAAGTAAATAGGAAGAAGTAATGTCGGACCAGTTTCAGGAGGAAAAGAAACAAACAAATTTCCCCAGCAAAAAAAAGCGTATATTATCTGTTTAGATATCCCCCTCTTATTCCGATGTGTCGCCATGAAACACACTCTTGTGCCTTTTCTGTCTTTATGAATCCGTTTTTCATTTGTTCTCACGCAATACACACAGACATAATATATATATATATATATATATATATATATATATATATATATATATACAATGACACACATACACATATATATACACAATTACACACAAACACACATATATATGTATATATTACACACACACATATACAGAATTACACATACAAACACATATATATATACAGAATTACACACACACATATATACAGAATTACACACACAAACACATATATATATTTACAGAATTACACACACACATATATATATACAGAATTACACAAACACATACATATATATACACAATTATACACACAAATATATATACACACAGTTACACACACACATACACACACATATACAGAATTACACACACACATACACACACACATATATATATATATATGTGTGTGTGTGTGTGTGTGTGTGTGTGTGTGTGTGTGTGTGTGTGTGTGTGTGTGTGTGTGCGCGTGTGTAGGACAAAAATCACGAAAACGAATCTCGTGGCCAGTTGAATGTCATAGGTTGGTAGATTCTCCGACAAAGACGTAAGCATATTTGATCACTGTCGACACATTTTCTTTACTTAAAGTTCTCGATAGCAATATATATATATATATATATATATATATATATATATATATATATATATATATATATTATGATATGTTTAACGTTCTTTTTATAAAAAGAACTTTAAATATATCATAAATGTCTTTAAATAAATTGTCGGACTTTGTCCAATTCAAATACATATATATATATATATATATATATATATATATATATATATATATATATATATATATATATATACATATATATATATATATTGTATATATCTAGGCAGCAATTTTTCATTGATGCATGTTTCATTAAATAACATGCGAACAATAAACAAAAATTAAAAATTCTTCAAGCTATATACATAGAACAGTTGAAACTTAACCTGAAGAAAATAAAGTACGAAATCTCCACAAATATTCTTAAATGCCTATAATTGATAACAGAAGCCAATGGTTTATACCAACGGCTTCCCATACTTAATACTTCTCGTTTTCACTCTCGCGTGGTTATGTGCGACGTCACGAGCTGCGACGCGATTTTCGCTTCCTCGTCTCGTATACAGGAGTTTGCCGTTGCTTTGAAATTTTTCATGCAACAAAAACAGACTATCATTATTGTTTCGACCGTGTATTGGTTGATATATTGAAATGTAATTGTCATCTTTGATAATGGCTTATGTAAGCCGATAGCTTTACATTGGATTTAAACATGTATCAATATGGCGATTCCCTTTCGTCTTTCAATGATAATGTTATTAAGCTTATCAGACAGACAGACACACACACCCACACATATATATATATATATATATGTATATATATTTATATATATATTAGAGTGTGCGGAGCATACTTTATATCATAAAAAACAATTTATACAAAGGTTTAAATAGCAATGTTCATCCATTTGATAATAACTCGAATATAAGTATCTTATTATTCAAGAAATTGATAGTAAGGTAATATCTGATTAAGTCCTGTTAGCGAAGTGATTTCGCCATTAATCACATTAGCATTACTCTTTATTTATATGTATGAATTGTTCCTTTATGATAATATATATATATATGCTATTATTTGTTTGCGTATGTACATTTTATCCTATCCATTTGTGTGTGTATATATATATATATATATATATATATATATATATATATATATATGTTATGTCAATGTCTATATTCGACTGCTGTAAAAAAAACGGGATAGTACAATTTACAAATAAAAACATAGAACAAATTTGTATCTTAGGAAAAATCTGGAAAAAAAATGGTTAAAATATCCGAGTAGGCAGAAAAAATCGTCCAGTGTCGTAATTTCTCTTCCCCACCCCACAAAAAAAACAATCGAGTAAATTAAGAAAATACGTAAACTGCTCAATTCACTAAGTAGAGCAGGTATAAAAAATCCTAGGGAGCCAGAAAGTCCCTATCCAGGTTTAAACTAAATGGAACTTATTCAGTATACGGAGCTCCGTTTAAGTGAAACCTAGGTAGGTAGTTCTGGCTCACTAGGATATATATATACATATATATATACATATATATACATATATATAAGTGAAAAGATTATATTGCATACATCACTAGGTAAGCTGGTAAGAAAGTTGGTTCAATTTCTGTCTTCAAAATCTGCAATGCATCTATGTGTACCATCTGTCCATGTTTAGAATATTGCTGCCCCATATAGCCCGATACTCCTGATATATATTTAGACCTGCTTGATCAAATCCAAAGAAGAATCAGCAATATCATTGTCCTGACCTGGCATCTTGGCTTCAGTCATTTTCCCACAGCCGTAAAGTTGCTTCCTTTTGCCATTTCTATAAATACTTTCCTCCTAATTCTTCGGCTGATCTCTTCGCTGTCGTAGCTAGACTTTCTGAATTTAAGCGAAGTATTAGACATTTAGTTATTTCCCTTCAGTAACTCAACTCACCAAGTTTTTGTTCAACACTACTGTGGCCAGGTATTGAACCCACAACTCTTTTTAACATGTCATATGTCCCGGAAAGGGATATATTCGATCGAAGTAGCTAGGTGGTTTTGGCTACCATAACCAAGTAGTACACGGCAGCAGTAATGGACTGGTACTCGTCGTAGCCGCAGGCAATATGCTTAGGCAATAGGTGCAGACCAATTGGCGTCGTCAAATGACTTGATCTCCCTTGGTCTCTCTCTCAGTCTGTATTTATGACTGACATCAGCCAATCATATTCCAGTGAGGGGGAACACAGGTGTATGCATATTCCATTATATCAACATGAAAGCGGCTTTTAAATATTATAGATTGTCGCTGCGTCATCCACCATGCAGCATTAACCAATGTGGGTTAACTTCTTTTGGGGGCTTCCAAAGATCATGAAATGTACCGAGAAAAGCATACTGCTAATCACTCACGATTTTGGGGCAAAAATTAACAAATTAATTCACGAAAGTTGCTGAAAGATTGTGTATGCCAGTGCTTGTATTTAAATCCAGAAAGAACCTTTTTAATCTGACGAGCATAATTCGAATATTTATCGAGACAAGTATATTTCAAATATGAATCTGATAAGTACTTTTCCATTGTTTTAATCAATTCACTTTATAATACTGTTGTGAATATGGATTATCTCCTCTTTGATAATCCAATCTATAAAAGCTGTACATTTCTGCTTGTCAAGTAGACGAGTAGTAAGATTCTTAATTGAATAAAAGATTACTAGACAGAATCTCTTGTCCTGTTTTCATTACAATTTATTCAATTAAGAATCTTACTACTCGTCTACTTGACAAGCGGAAATGTACAGCTTTTATAGCTTGGATTATCGAAGGGGAGATAATCCATATTCACAAGAAATACCATTACGATACAAAGAGCTACTGGGAGTGTAAGAGTATGAAAAAGACTTTAGAAGCAGCCAGAACCCCAATCCTAAACAGGAAATAAGATCTAAAAACCTACTCGTATTCAAAAGATCAGAGAATTGTGTAATCAGCAATATAAGCAAACCTATTTATTCCGTTAGCAGTGCAGAGTGGAAATAGACTTTAGAAGAAACCTGAAACTCACTTCTAAACAGGAAACGCAAGATAAAAGACCGGAGAGGAGTGTAAACAGGATGATAGATGGGCATATCTACTCCTATTTAAGAACAAAGTACTAAATAAAACTACGAAGTTTAGGCGGAGTTGATAAAAGTACATATTTGAAGTTGACTTTACTAAGATCCAATCCTAAACAATAAAACAAATGACTAACTTCTAACCCTGTTCAAAACCACGGGGAGGAGTTTGAACCGGACGATAGGTGAAACTATATTCTCCTATTGTAGAAAGAAACAATGAATTAATATATAGTAAATGAAATTTCAGATTGCAGGCAGAGGCATTAGACTTATAGAGTTGAAGAAGACGATAATGCAACTAACATGCAAGAGGGTACTGGGAGTGAATGACAATAAAAGCGAGTTTATACGAAGTGGAAAACAGGAGATAAAACTCTGCTTCTCTTCAAACGACAGTGTAGGGGGGTGAACAGGGCGATAGTGGCCCTATCAACTTCTATTGGGTAGACAAATAAATATTAAATAAAATTCCAAAGTTTGGGCGGAGATGTTAGAAGTAGACAATTAGAAGGAACTAGAAAACCCAATCCTAAGCATATAACAAAAGATAAAAGTCTACTCCTGTTCAAAATCCCTGGGAGGAATGTGACATTCAATTCATCAAGATACTGAAAAAAGGTCTATCAAAGGATAAATGAATAAATATGATTCGTAATAACAAAGATTAAAATATTTAAGAACACGAAGACTCTTCATGGACATGGAAAGCATTTTAGACTAAACAAACATTAATCTACCGATATATCTGTCTTTATAGATAGATAGATAGATAGATAGATAGATAGATAGTGAACAGACTGAGATAGATAGATAGATAGATAGATAGATAGATAGATAGATAGATAGATAGATAGTGAACAGACTGAGATAGATAGATAGATAGATAGATAGATAGATAGATAGTGAAGAGACTGAGATAGATAGATAGATAGTGAAGAGACTGAGATAGATAGATAGATAGATAGATAGATAGATAGAGAATGAACAGACTGAGATAGATAGATAGATAGATAGATAGAGAATGAACAGACTGAGATAGATAGATAGATAGATAGATAGATAGATAGATAGATAGATAGAGAATGAACAGACTGAGATAGATAGATAGATTGATAGATAGATAGAGAATGAACAGACTGAGATAGATAGATAGATAGATAGATAGATAGATAGATAGATAGATAGAGAATGAACAGACTGAGATAGATAGATAGATTGATAGATAGATAGAGAATGAGCAGACTGAGATAGATAGATAGATAGATAGATAGAGAATGAACAGACTGAGATAGATAGATAGATAGAGAATGAACAGACTGAGATAGATAGATAGATAGATTGATAGATAGATAGAGAATGAACAGACTGAGATAGATAGATAGATAGATAGATAGATAGATAGATAGATAGATAGATAGATAGAGAATGAACAGACTGAGATAGATAGATAGATAGATAGATAATGAACAGATTTGTATATATATATATATATATATATATATATATATATATAGAGAGAGAGAGAGAGAGAGAGAGAGAGAAACGTGTATAATATGCAAAACGTTTCACTCAATCAAGAACAATGCTGGAAGGTAAATAACAAAGTCTTTTTTCCGTAATCTAATTTTTTGAAAAAGGTATATTCATGTCAGGTTTTAGGAATAGTCTTGAATATATTTACAGCTGAACAGGATCCGATAATCGGAATGCCTTGGGAAATAATTTTTTCTCTCTCTCTCTCACTTAACTGTGCGTGTGCATGTGTGCGTGTGTTGGTAAGTGTATGTGTCTGTGTGCACGTGTGTGTGTATTTGTAAGTATGGGCGTTAAATAAAAATAAATATAAATTTAATGGAAAATTCGGAAGTTTGGTTGATTGAAAAATAAAATTGTTTAGAAAACCGAATTGAAAACTGCTTCTCATTCACCTCAAAGATAAAAAAAAAGATATATATTAAAATAGACGAATAGGTGAAAGCTCTTGTGTCTGACATTTATATTAATAAAAAACATGGGAAAAGCATGAAATAAATATACAAAATGGCGACGGCAGAAAAGATGGAAAGGAACAAAAATTGAAGGAGTCTACCGGCTTGAAAAGAAAATTACAGATGTAAATAGAAATTATAAAATAGAGAAGCATAGAAAATAAGAACAGCGTAGAAAGAAACAAGGAATAAGCAAAAATAAATAAACTGAACGATGGAAAGAATGAAATTGTTATACATAAAAACGGAAATACAATGAGAAATAACAATACAGTTGATAAAAAGAATGAAGAAAACAACTTTTCTACAGGGGTTTGTGTGAACAGGGCGATAGTGGCCCTATCAACTTCTATTGGGTAGAAAAAATAAATATTAAATAAAATTCCAAAGTTTAGGCCTAGATGTTAGAAGTAGACATTAGATGGAAACAGAAAACCAAATCTTAACCAGTCAACAAAAGATAAAAATCTACTTCTGTTCAAAATCCCTGGGAGGAATGTGACATTCAATTCAAGATACCGCAAAAAAGGTCTATCAAAGGATAAATGAATTAATATGATTCGTAATAACAAAGAGTCTTCATGGACAGGGAAAGCATTTTCGACTAAACAAACATTAATCTACCGATATACCTGTCTTGGTAGATAGATAGATAGATAGATAGATAGATAGATAGATAGATAGATAGATAGATATATAGAGAATGAACAGAGATAGATAGATAGATAGATAGATAGATAGATAGATAGATAGATAGATAGATAGATAGATAGATAGTGAACAGTCTGAGATAGATAGATAGATAATGAGCAAACATAGATCGATAGATAGATAGGTAGATAGATAGATGAAGAACAGACATACATAGATAATGAACAAACATAGGTCGATAGATAATGAACATACTTAGATAGATAGATAGATAGATAGATAGATAGATAGATAGATAATGAACAAACATAGATCGATAGATAATGAAGATAGATAGATAGATAGGTAGATAGATAGATGAAGAACAGACATACATAGATAATGAACAAACATAGGTCGATAGATAATGAACATACTTAGATAGATAGATAGATAGATAGATAGATAGATAGATAGATAGATAATGAACAGACTTAGATAGATAGATAGATAGATAGATAGATAATGAACAGACTTAGATAGATAGCTAGATAGATAGATAGATAGCTAATGAACAGACCTAGATAGATAGATAGATAGATAGATAGATAGCTAATGAACAGGCGTAGATAGATAGATAGATAGATAGATAGATAGATAGATAGATAGATAGATAGATAGATAGATAATGAACAGACGGAGATAGATAGATAGATAATGAACAGACTTAAATAGATAGATAGATAGATATTGAACAGACGTAGATAGGTAGATAGATGGATAATGAACAGACGTAGATAGATAATGAACAAACGTAGATAGATAGATAGATAGATAATGAACAAAGATAGATAGATAGATAGATAGATAGATAGATAGATAGATAATGAACAGACGGAGATAGATAGATAGATAGATAATGAACAGACATAGATAGATATATAGATAATGAACAGACTTAAATAGATAGATAGATAGATAGATAGATAGATAGATAATGAACAGACGTAGATAGGTAGATAGATGGATAATGAACAGACGTAGATAGATAATGAACAAACGTAGATAGATAGATAGATAATGAACAAAGATAGATAGATAGATAGATAGATAATGAATTGACATCGAAAGGAATGAGCGACGAAAGGCGAAACGGAAAAATAAAATAAAAAAACATGCAGATTGAGATAAATGAATATAAATTTTCAAGAGAGGAGGAGCATGCCAATGAAGAAAGACAGCAAGAAAGATCGAAAGAAAGAACGAAAGAAAAAAAGAGAAAGACCGAAAGTAAGAATTAAAGAAAGAGCGAAAGAAAGAAAAAAAAAGTACGAAAGAATGAAGGGATGAGGGAGCGAACGAAAAAAGAAAGTTCGAACAAAAGAAACAAGGGAAGAGCGAGGAAGCGGACATACGAAAGAAAACACGAACGAATGAAAGAACAAAGAAAGAATTAATGAATGGTAAAATGAAGACAGAGCGAATGAAAGAACGATAGAGAGAAAAAAACGAAAGAAATAAATGAAAGAAAGAAAGAACGAAATAAAGAAGGAATGAAAGAAAGAACCAAATAACGAATGAAAGAAAGAAAGATGGAGAAAACGGATGTACGAAAGAAAAGTTAAGCAAAAACAGAAAGAAATAATGAAGTAAATTAAAAACGCAAGAAAAGAGAACGAAAGAACCTGTAATTAAATGAATAAAAATAATGAAAATAAAGAATAATGATAGAATGAATGAAGGAATTAAAGAAAGATTAAAAGCTATAAAGAAACAAAATTAAAAGAAAGTATGAAATAAATAGCAAAAGTAAAGATTGGAAGAGGAAAAGATAGTCATATATAATCCTTAAACGAACGAGATAAGGTTAAGTAAAAAAAAAAGTTATAAATGTCGATAAAAGAAAAGAAGATGTAAAGGCGAAAAGTCTACTCAGACTCAGTGCTAAAACTTTTCGTGTAAAAGGTCATTATGAACTGAGCAATATCAACATTTATTGGATTTCGATTCCAGTTAAATCCCATGATTCAACATACGGATATTCAGTGCACGGAGACCTACAGGCAGTGAATAAAGGGCGTGAATCGTACCTTCTCATTTTGCGTCTTTGAAAATGTATACGAAACTTCCAGAAATCAAAGAATGATTAAAATAATAATACAGAATATAAAATGTGGTAAGCAATAGACAAAAGCAAAACAATTAAGTGAGAAAAACGTAAAAGATCATGTAGATGTATCGTATATACTCGTCTATAAGACGTTCTTCATATATCCCGCGCCATCTTAATTTTTTACATAAATTATAACGATCCACCCCGGAAAGTTTTTTTTTATCTGTGTATAATGCAACCGTGCACCGTAAATGAATGAGCTTTATACGCATAAAAAATAAATTATCTGTTTATAATACGACCCCCTATTTTTGGCTTCAAAAACGGATCATAAAACTCACCCTCTACACAAGAATATGCAGAAATAAAAGAAAACGAATAGAAATAAATTGGGTAATAATCGAAATTAATTGCGAAATCCAGTCAAAGTTACCCATTAGTAAAAATAATTGTTTGTACGGGAAGTAAAGATCTACGTATAAAAATTGACTTTAAATTAAAAATGGCGACAGAAGAATTATCGTTGAACTTATAAAACGCAAGCATAAATTAATGCAATACTTAATTGAAGCAGTATGCTTCGGTAAAAGAAATCTTCGCCAACAGAGGACCAGATTACAATCAAAAGAGCCAAGGCTGCTGCGAAGATAAAAAAAAATCCCGTGCAAATGAGAACCCAGATCAAACGGCAGACAGCTTCCCATACTGAGAATATGCAAAGATTTAGGGATCCTCAAACTGCTGAACAAGCTGAAGACCCAATGTAACCCTTCCGAAAAGGTTTTCTTCATTATCTTACCTGTTTATAATGCAACCGGTGACCGAAAATGAATAAGTTTTATACGCATCAAAAAAAAATTATCTTTTTATAATATGACCCCGTATTTTTGGCTTTAAAAACGGACCATAAAACTCGCCCTAAACACAGGTTAATACGGTAATAAAAGTAAACCAATTCAGAATGAAAAGAAGAAGTAAAAGAAAGATGGAATTTAATAGGAAGAAAAAGTAAAAAATGTGAAGAAACAAATAAAAAATATCGAAATATTGAAAAGAAATAAAAAAACGAAAAGAGAACCTATGCAAGAAATGTCTTGCAGGCTGGTGTACGCGTTTATCTCCTGAAATGCCTACAACAAACATGTCAGACTCGGAATATGTGTCCACGTAAAGAAATATAAATAAACAACGGGAACCGATATATATGTACACACAAATGATAATGTATTAACAACAAAGGGTTACAAGTGACAAAGACAATAATGTATGTAATAAATACATATAGAAACTTTTTGGTTGAAAATATATAAGTGAGTTAATGTGGGTACGTACGCGTGTGTGCATGTATTGTTCATGCGTTTCCCAAAAAGGGCACGCGTCTTCCGAGAGAGATTTACATGTTATCGTATAAACGGAAAAGTAAGAAGAGGGCAAGAAAAGATATCGCTGTCTATACACAGGAAAACGTCCCCGAGTAGCGGTTTCGAAAATTAAGAGGAGGTAACCCGATAGTACATTAGCAAGAAACGTAAATCAGTTTTTTTAAGCAAAGGAGCTAATTCCCCAAAAGTCAAATTGGTGGATGCGACAAATGTCCAAAAGGGAAAATAAAAACTAATAAAAATAAAGAAAAACAACAATAGAGATCAACATTAATAGATTATTACACATAACTTAATGTATAAGGTGCCACGTTTCACAGAGCCGTAGCCCTGGGTAGGACGATAAACTACATCCGAGAGCAAGGCTTCTGATCGGGAGATTGGAAGTTTTAAGGATCGTGAAGTCGCCTTTTAATTGCTGTTGTTCCCAAGTTCATTCTGCCGTGAGGTAGTAACACCAGTTAGGGCCCAAATGTGGTCAAATTCTGAAACCCCAAACCAAAAATCAAAACCCTAAGAAAGTATAATAATATTTTTCATGGTAAAAATAACAGCGATTATTTCAAAAAATGAACAAAATACATTTTTATAGCAAAATATCAATCAAATATACTTTTATACTAAAGTATAAAATTACATTTCTATAATAAAACTCGCCAAAATACATCTCATCATCTATTATGAAATGGACTAAGTCCGAAAATTCTTTTAATATATTTTATTGTTATACGTTATTTACATAGACACAAATATTTAAGTAAATGCTCTGTCTATAATAAACAGTATTAACAAAATTTTCCCGCTTGAATGTCCGAGAAATTTCATAGAAAATATACGTCCTCCAACAGGAATCGAACCTGTATCCTATAGGATAACCATAATATCTATAAGGTGTTATACCAGTTTAGCTACGAAAGCCGCGTCTGATTAACATAATTGAATTACTGCTTTTAAAGTACAAATTTGCATTGATTTTACTCGAACGTTCATATCTGGTCGAAGCGTATCTTAACGCAAACAAATGATGTCATATATTTTAAAATAGACTAAGTCCGAAAATTATTTTAATATATTTTTTGTTTATATGTTATTTATATAGACACCAATATTTAAGTAAATGATCTGCTTCTAATAAACAGTATTAACAACATTTACCGGTCTGAATAGCCAGGAAATTTCATAGAAAATATGCGTCCTCAAACAGGAATCGAACCTGAATCATACACGGACAGTCATATAGACTGAAGTGCTATAACATTTGTGTCTATAAAAATAACGTATAACTAAAATATATTACAAATTTTATCATTTACAAATTATATCTAAAATAGATACGTTTGTCCTGAAAGTGTGGAATTATGTACAAAACATCTGTAGTTCAAGGCATAGAATCACATACAAAACATTTAGATTTAGGCATTAAATGACTCATAGAGCTGTTGATATGCTGCTAAAGGAAAAAAAACAAGCAGGATATTTATTATAGATTATAAATTTACGATTTATTTTTGTAATTGGAAATCTCCTACAATCCATTTATAACAATTTATCTTGATGCAAATTGTATAATTAATATTTATCTTCAGAATGAATATTCATTCACAAAGAAAATCTTATAAAACTTAATTGTTCGACTTTAAATAGCTGATTAAGGATTAAGGCGGATTACAAACAATCCCTCATAACCACCAGTATCTAGATTATTGTAGAGGTTAAATGCCCAGCTTCTTAATCTTCTTAAAATAGTGTCAGACATAACATTGGAAAACAAGAAGCAAGATTATTTAAGGAACTTTTCTTGCCGAATTTCACATTAACCAAGTCTTGTCGAATACAGTAGAATCCCTGACAACCGGATTAAGAGGGCCCTCCGGATATGAGAAATTGGTTACAAAGTCCGGTTATGAAGGATTCCTGATATGAAGGATTCCGGATATGAGGGATTCCGGATATGGGGGATTCCGGATATGAGAAATTGGTTACAATGTCTGGATATCAGGTATTATATTTAGATTAAAATAAAAAACATAAAATCAGATTTAACATTTATTTTCAGTCTTTTATAGTAAACAAAATAAGCTAATGGTGAGTGAAATGTAACGGAATTGATTTTAAGGAAAAAGAAATAAATTATGTAATGCTAATGAAAATTCATTAAATTAATGCAAAACATATAATGCAACGAGGATTTTAGTAGCTGTTGCATAATGATTGTAAGCTTTTTCAATTCTAATTTCATATTCAGTTTAACATTTCTGCCCATTAGCTGCAAGCGGTTAATTTTCTTCAACGGCATATGGCTAAGGGGAGAAAAATCTCTAAATGTTCTTTTCTCAGAACTACGTTTTAAATTAACTCCAAATTTTAAGTAGTTGAAACCATAAAATTGTGTTCAAATGATTTAGAGTTCAGCATTAAATAATCCATAGAGGTTGATATACCGTCAAACAAACAAGAAATTAGAAAAAAAAATGCAATGAAACAATCCACCAAGCCCAAACTGAACACGACAACAATTTTAAAAAATTAATAAAAGAAAAATGGAAAACAAAAGAAAGAAAGAAAGAATGCGTACAGAATAAGATACTGAAAAAAAAGAAGAAAATAAAGAAAACTAACAGAAGAAAACAAGAAAAAAGAAAGATGAAAGATTCGAGTTTGAGGCTTACTTGAGTTCAAAATATTAACACTTAAAAAAAAAACAACAACATTTTGAATTAATGCAGTTACTGGTATAGCAGAAGTAGTCTGTATTTATTCAATTGAAGTTAGCCGATGAGATGGAGGGGGAAAAACAGGCAACGTGATGACCCACTTTAGACAACAATAATTTTGGAGTTTTTGAAATTCAATTTATCACTGTTCTACCAGGGATGAAAAAGTTGATATGCCGTAAAACAATAACAAGAAAAAAAACCCAATGAAACAATCAACCAACCCCAAAATAAACACATAAAAAAATAAAAGATAAATTATTAAAAGTAAAAGGGAAAACAAAAGAAAGAAAGAAAGAAAGAAAGAAAGAAAGAAAGAAAGAAAGAAAAAAGAAAAAGAAAGAAAGAGTACAGAATATAATATGGAAAAAAAGAAAATAAAGAAGACTAAAAGAGGAAAGCAAGAAAAAAGAAGAATTAAAAAGATGGATTTTGAGGCTTACTTGAGTTCAAAATGTTAACAACTAGTAGCCATGCTATCTTGTTGAACAGAAAAAGCCTTCAATTAGAATGGAGCAAAAACAGCATCATGTTTAGGTGTAACCGAATCTATCTTCTTCAATTACTTTAAAGTACTTTCAATAAAAAAAAACGTTTTGAATTAATGCAGTTAATGATATAACAGAAGTAGCCTGTATTTATTCAATCGAAGCTAGCCGAGGACATGAAGGGGTAAAACAAGCAACATAAAACCCACTTCAGACTACAATAATGTTGGAGTTTTTTAAGTTCAATTTCTCAATGTGCTCCCAGGGATGTAAAAAAAGGCACATTTATAAAGCAATTGTTACGTTTGATGAAAACTGGTTGAAAAATCTACAAAAAATAAGAAAGAAACCAATAAAAGCCGTCTTTCGTTTTCACTATATACGCGGTTTTTCATTAGATGTTTGGTCTCAATTATCAAGTTAAATGCCAGATAAACAATCAATTTATATTGGCTACAATTGAGGGAAGTTTTTATTAGATTGCTTGAAAAATGAGTGAATTTTTAGTTTAAAATTGGTGTTGAAATCGGTTAATGTTGAAATCGATTTTTTGTTTTTCACGGTTTTAGGCTGAACGCGGTGGCATAGAAATAAAAATGAAGTATCGTTGAGCTCGTCATGATGTAAGTAACATACATACCGAGTTAGAATGAAATCGGTGAAAAAATCTATCGATTTTTGATCGGCTTTATCGATTATTGATTTTGTTTTAAAATTATGGATGTTTTTACGCTAAGAACCTATCTCTTATATTGTACAATGTATATGACAAGTTTGATCAAAATCGGTTGGACGGATTTCGAGTGAAAGGTATCACAAAGACAGACACACGGGTATCCTCTGTTTTATATATATAAAGATTAAATTAATTCTAATAATTTATGAACAAATAATGACAAGTGAATGAAAATAGTTGGAAAAAAGAATAACTGAAAAGATTTTGATCGTAAAAAGAAAAGGGCAAAAAAGAAAGGGGAATAAAAATAAAGTGAAGGAGTATAAAGAAGGAAGAATCATTTAAAAAACGGAATGAATGAATATAAAAGGAAATAAAGAGAGAAAGTAAATGAGAAAGAAGCTTTAAGAAAACTTAAAGAGTATAAATATTCTCAAAGAAAGGAGGGGACGAAAAGAGAAAGAAGGAGAAAGAAAAATGAAGGAATAAGAAGAATAGAAGATACATCATGTTTATAATAGAGGTAGAATTACAAAAAGGAATGAAAAAAAAGAAAAAGAATGAGGAGAAGAAGAATAAGAAAGAAGAAATAGTAATAAAAAAGAAGCAATCGAATAAAAAGGCAGGGAACGAAAGCAAGAAAAGTTATTAAGAACAAATAAGATTAAAAATAATAATAATGTTTTTTTATGAGGTTCGCCCGGTACAAGACCACGAGCATATCGCAATAAACGCTTACAGAGTAAGAAACAGGGAAGATAACGGTTCCGTATGGCTGATGCTAACCTCCAGGAAAATTAATTGTTGCGCCTTCTCTGGATAACGTTCTTGGCTGACATGAAGTGGAAAGACTATATTGAATCCATTGCTTGGTCAGCTTTCGTCTCTGTGATAGGGCTGTATCATGGAAAATAATTCGTCACCGGCAAGGACGCCGGTAAGCTTTCGGGGGTCTGTCGAGAGTAGAAAGTGAAGACTAGGCAGCTCCTGTGCATATATGTCAACAGTACTCCATTTTTAATCTGATCTAGCTCTTGTAAAGGTAGAGGATGGCATGAGCAGTCGCATATAGGGAAGAGACCATTTAAGAAAAGAAAAGATTAAAAGCAAACAGAAAAAGAAAGGAAATCAATTGGACGAAGTAATAAACCAAAATAAAAAAATAAAAAAATACAAGACCGGAAATAAAATGAAGAATTAAGAGAAAAGAAGGAATAAGGCACAGGAATAATAATTGGTAAAATGAAATTGTAAGATGACTACAACAAAAAAACCGTAAAAATAAGAGCTGAAAACAAAAGAAAATTGCTTGCAGCTGGTGTAAAAAAAGACAAGTAAAAACAAAACGGAGAACGAATAAAATTTAATAGAAAATGGAATCAAATAAAAACAGAAAAAATTGAGTATGTAATAAAATAAAATGAAAAAAAAATCAGAGAAATTTAAAAAAAAGATTTAAAAAATACTCAAGCCACAATTTCCCCATTTTCCCTGGAATTAATATCTAGAGGAGAGTTGCTGAAAGTCCACCGCATGCGGCCCATAAGCTCGTTGTAAAATCAGATGCTATTTACAGAATTTATATTACAACTATTTTCACTGGAAATAAATAAATGGAATTAAGGCCAAAAATAAAATACATGATAGAAAAAAGATTCTATAAAGATGGAAGGAATGTGCTGCCGATTTCCTCCATTCAATGAAGGAGAGAAAATTACAAAAACCAAAATACATGAAAACACCTGTAGGATAAAAATCCGGAATACGTTTCTATTCGTTTAGCAGATTATAAGTTATGTTAAAGATTTCTGGATATGTGAAAATCAATTCCTAAATCTAAGCAAACAGATGAGAAAGGGGAAAGAATTGGTTAGAAATAAATAAAAAAATTGGTGGATTGATATGTGATATCCATCTTCTTATATGGCAGGGAATGTTGGAAAATCTGCTCACGGATGAGAAAAAATAAAACTCAAAGCTGTGTGGTTCTACAGAAGGATACTGAGAATTCCATAAACGGAGCGAGTAATAAAGTGTTAAAGAAAATGGCTACAGACAGGACGTTTATACTTAGGAATCAGGTAAAGGCGGTTGAAATCCCTTTGACACATAATGAGGAAGAAAGGCTTGGAAATCATAACGCTCACGGGGGTATTAAGATTAGGGAATACTGTCAGACCATTAGCGAATGAGTGTGTGTTTATAGGTGTAAAGTGTTAGTGGAAGAAAAGAAAAGAATGAAAAAGAGTCTAGACGGCACACCACCGAATCCTAAACAGGGAAAACTTGATATACATCTCATTCTAGTTTAAAAGATCAGGGAGGTATCTGAACCGGACGATGAAATAACAGAGGAAAATGCATAAAATTAGTACGAGGGTCATTTAATAAATAAGGTGAATTTTTCGGTATAAGGACTTCTAATACAGATAGAAGCTTTCTTTTTTTTCAACGTAGTCTCCCAGCACTGTCACACACTTTTCCCATCTATGCACAAGCTTCCGTATTCCCTCAGCGTAAAGATCTTTGGACTGATGTCTCAGCCAGTCGCTCACAACACTTTTGACTTCATCGTCACTTTTAAACTTCATGCCTCTCGTGAACGCTTTCAAGGGACCAAACAGGTGAAAGTCTGAAGGGACAAGGTCTGGGCTGTAAGGGGGATGAGGGAGCAGTTCCAAGCTCGTTGATGGTCCGCACCGTTTGGGATGCTGTGTGAGGCCTTGCGTCGTCATGATGCAAGATGACTCCTTCGGACTGATGACCCCTGCGTTTGGCCCAACAGATAAACTCAAAGTCCTTGCAATGTCATCCACTGTCACCCTTCTGTCAGACTGAATGAGGTCATTGACTGATTTGATCACATCAGGAGACCTTACTTCTGTAGGCCTCGCAGGCCTGTCTTCATACTCAACACTTCTCCGCCCTTCTTTAAACAATTTAGCCCACTTGTAGACATTTTTTGGCTGAAACATGTGGCACCATACACAGTTGACATTCTCCTATGGATTGCAACTGGTTTGCACCCTTCAGCAACCAAAAACTTGATAACTGACCGCTGTTCAATCCTGGAGCATGCTTCTTGGTCGGCCATCTTTGTTAATCGCCAAAACTCTCAAAGTTTTTTTTTTTAATCTGCAAAAGAAATTAAATCCATGTGAAAAAGAAGTAAAACAAAATAAAATAAAAAAGAGTAAGCTTCTATCTGTATTAGAAGTCCTTATACCGAAAAATTCAACTTATTTATTAAATGACCCTCGTATATCAAATTTTTTAGAGTTTAGATGGAGATATTAGGATTATAGAACTGAGGTAAATGTTATCAGGATCTAGAAACTCAGTTATAAACAGGAACAGTGGATAAAACCTCCACCCCCGTTCAAAAACGGAGAGGAGTGTAAACCAGACGATAGGAAAGCCTATCTACACTTATTGAGCTTAATATATATATATATATATTTAATTGGCTGATGTTGACTGACGTATGTCAATAAGAACGGTCGGAATCCTAGCCATATCTTAAATCTTTTTTGGCAATGTCGTGGTGCATAGCACAACGCTATCAAGGAGGCGGCCTGAATCTTTTGGAATCAGGTCGGCGTTGCTGTTTGAGCCGATATGATGCAAAACACGAAATCGGCAATGAAGACAGTGCATCACTGAAGACCTTCCTTGATGCATCTGAAATTTATTACTCTACTATATATATATATATATATATATATATATATATATATATATATATATATATATATATATATATATATATCGTCAAACCTAATGAGACAGACAAGCCTACTAAGGTTTCACTTAGGCAGATCGTCAGAATTCGAAGGTTTTTTGACACGAGTAGAATATATATATATATAACCAATAAAATTTCAGATTTTAGACAGATGTTCGAAGTATATTATATAAAGTAGATTTTAGAAGGAAACAAGGGATAAACCTGAATAAAAAAGAGAAAGATTCGGTCGATTTTATACTTGAGTCAAAAGGTCAACAATAGTCGATTTTATACTTGAGACAAAGGAAAGAACTGATCACGTATGTGCCTGGCTGGTCCCTTTTGCGGAGGTTTTAACCTCATCTGCAGTTGGGAATTTCAACTTGCAGGGGAGATTTGACTTATGTTCGCCATTGACCAAAATCAAGAAAAATAGAACAATAGTACCAGCCTTGGACTATTTTGGGATAGATAGGTCTGCTGAAATTATATACGATAGCGGTGAAATACTAGAAGACTATCATAAAAAAAAAGCGAAATTAAATGGGAACTACATTTGGCACTCAGTTTGATAAGTCACAAAAATAAATTTTAATGAATATTGGTCGTAAGAGAATTGAAATAAGGACAGGGCAACATAGAAACGGAAAAGATAAATAATTTTTGTTTTATCAGAATGCAATATTTCTATGTTTAAGTTATAATTTTTTTTAAAAGAGATTTGACAGTATCCGAGATGAAGAACTACTGGAAATACCAAGAAACATTTTACTATAACTGTAACCTACCCTGGGAACAATCAGTCTGCAAGTTTAGTAAATACAGAAAGGAAAGAGGATCAAGGCAAGTCATTTTCTCTTTCGTTATATTTATTCTTGTTATAAGAACAAAAGGACAAAAAAATACCTTGATAGAGCGACAGGACAATTTAAAAAAAAAATAAACTGTAATGAATTACACTATGTAACAAGACTTTTGTCCATGGGTAGCAAATCTTATTACCTATTTAATTATGCCTATTATGAAGTATTAATTGTAATTGAAGGGTTCATTTTCTACGGTAGATCAACCCTTTGCAGGTTATTTAAAGCCAGAAAATATTTTTAGATTTTAAGAACTTTGGCGGTAGATGATAATGATTTAGCGAAACAAATCTTACTAGTTAACCTATAATTAGGCTGGTGGAGGATAGGTGGATTCAGACCTTCCCCAAGGTTATTAGCGCATACGTGAATAAATCGAACTCCACTGGAATTGAACTCTGTTCTTCGATTTATAATTCCAAATCATTATGAATGACACCAATTGCACACCTAAGCTTACAGCACCTGGTATTCCCAAGCGGTCACCTATGTAGCTTCGACAAGGCTCGACGTTGCTTAACTTCGGCGATCGTACACGGGACGGCGTTTCAACGTGACATGGACGTAAGCCAAAACCACTTTCTAAGATCAATGGTTAAAAGTGATTTTCAGCGGGTGTTCGTTTGGCGCTACATAATCACAAAGAAGTGTGCCAGATAAAAGAAATCAAATCGTTTGAGGACTTTAAACAGCAGCAGCTAAAATGGATATCGTCCGTAACTCAATGAGAAAATAATTACGTAATCAGGATTTTGATGTTACCCGGTACTTCAAATAAAAGAATAGGAAGAAAAACCCCATCAATACTGGAAAGAGCGACAATCGCTACTGGACATGAGAAACCTATTTTCATGAAAAATTCTCTTAATAGAAAGTTTTTATAAATTTCAACCGACAGTCATACAAGCCGTTTGGTTAATAAATGCCGAATGTTACCTTATAAGGGAACGGGTAATATTATTGCTACCATAGAATGATTTGTGTGTATAAAAAAAAAAGAAAAAATGGATACGGGATTGAATCGACTACGAAAGAAATAA
>OZ038491.1:109863509-109888509 GCA_964036315.1 Acanthosepion esculentum
ATATATATATATATATATATATATATATATATATATATATATATATATATATATACCATCATGTCACCAACTGAAATAACCTCACCAAATATAAACTAACGGTGACCAATATAGTGCATCAATTTCAATGCTCAGTACAAAAATCAGTCACATATATTGGACATACTACTTAAGTAGACGTTTTACATGCCACCTTCCGAAGCAGACTGCGATTAATAAACATTTATTAACTCATACTTTACAAGAACCGTTAAGGATAATTGTAGTTGATAAAAAAAATATTCTTTTCAATTCACGAAGCTGTACACAACTCATTATTAAGGAAGCATTACTGATTAAATACAATTCTCTCTCTCTATATCAATCGTACACTATTTAACAGTGGAGACAGCGTGTTAAAGGTTTTCTAAACATAGGAGTGTAGCACGTGACCGCCAAAAAAGCATACAACCCTAGAACTCCACACAGTTAAATTAGTATCTAGTGGTCAACAAACTGAAATTCCCCATCCCAAAACAACATCCTTAATAACGGCTATAGAACTAGACGAAAGCGCTTGGAACAATTATAACTATAGACAATTGCTATATCTTTAAACCTTGAATGCTGTAAAAAAAATAAAAATAAAAGCGTTAATTAAATTTTCCTTATCTGTCTATATTTCTGAGATGAGGTCTTATGTACATTATTTACATTATTCGGACTATTGTCCTCAACTTTGTCGCCATATTTATTACACCGTTTCGGCCGTTGTACGCTCCGGCCTTCTTCAGGTGGTTGGAATGTTGAACTGAACCCTTTATTTCGTCCACTAGGGTAGACTGTTCTAGTTCCACGTGTTACGTTTAATGGATGTCAGTTATCAGTTATCTCCTGTTAATTTTCCTTCTGAAAGGTCACCACTGCCTTAACCGGGTATTGACCTCACACTATTTGGGCCCTCAAGAATACATGGCACAGTGGATAAAAGCGTTGGTTAGATCCAGTGACATTACCTATATACATATATATATATATATATATATATATATATATATATATATAATATATATATATATATATATATATATATATATATATATGCATACATACATGCACATACAAATATATGTTAAAATTTCCAAGATGATAGAATGCAGGTAAAACTCAATGTCCAGGACAGAGTAAGAATATAATAAAAAGACTTAAACACTAATATTCCATGGTTATAATTTATTACATTGGAATCATAATTAAATTAAGATCCAATTCATCAAACCTACAGATTCCTTTGTATGTCTAATGAATTGGATCGTAATTACGATTAAAATGTAATCAATTATAACCATGGAATATTAGTGTTTAAGCCTTTTTATTATATATAGATATATATATATATATATATATATATATATATATATATATATATATATGGAATAGCTGACCATGCGCATTCAATGATACCCTTATACTGGGGCGGCTAGCCAATCCCTATTGCAGACTCTCGCTCAGGCACATTTGTGCTCCTTCAAAACACACAGAGCCGACCTGTAGTTTATTCTGCAACCATGTTGAGTAGATCTTAGTTATAGTTTCTGTGGGAGAGCGTGTTATCTAGAATGTTCAACAATCTGAACAACACCAGCACATTCAAACCCTCGGTCACGATGACTTATGACTAGAACAGCTATCAACAGTCCCCAAGGCTTCCGTCTACCCAATTTCACTTACAAGGCTTGGGTCAACCCGTGCTATGATTTTTAGGTACTTTCCAAATATGCTGCACACTGAGATCATATCCCCTCCAGGCCGATAACATCAGGAAATCTCCTTCCGGACAAATCGACCAGGGTGAGATTCGAATATATATATATATATATATCATTGTGTATTTGGGCATCAATCCCTATTTTATACAATTTTCATTAAAGTCGACTGACAAATTTCTGTAACAAATTACTTGTAAAATCTGCCCAAATCTTCTGCAGCCTGTTTGAAGTTATTATGCAAGTCAAATAAACCTCAATAACTCAAAATTTAGGAAGTAATGTTTGTCAAATTTAATCTCGTCTCTTTCCACACTTAATAGAATATATAATTAAATTTGCTGCCTTTTCAATGGTTAGTTTTTGAGATATTTGAAATTTACGAACATAGACTGACTGAAGGTATAATGCATATTAAACTAATAATAGCTTAAGATCTCTGAAATCTAATAAAAACTATTTTTTTCCTTTTTGACCATAATATATCTTGAAACATGGTTAAGCCACTGCTGAAAAACAGAAAATAATAAAGTTATTGTCAGAGGAAATTTCCACATCGTAGATATCAATGGAGATCTGCAGAGATCAAAGAACAATGTAGAAAGCTTTTGAAAATATAAGTTGAAAACGCATTGCAAAGG
Source organism: Acanthosepion esculentum (assembly GCA_964036315.1). Taxonomy (NCBI): domain Eukaryota; kingdom Metazoa; phylum Mollusca; class Cephalopoda; order Sepiida; family Sepiidae; genus Acanthosepion; species Acanthosepion esculentum. The sequence goes on from OZ038491.1 coordinate 109,865,896, forward strand.
AAAAGCCTTTAAAAACGTGCTTCTTCCAGATGAACGTAAACTAACGCGATTTGTAGCGAAAGAACCACTTTTGACCGGCTCTAAGGTCTTTGAATAGGCTAGAATTGAGGGAGTCAAGAAGGACAAAAGATGTAGAATACTTTGGGAATTGGGATCTCTAAAAGAATCTCCTGGGCAATCAAATCTCACTAAAGCAAATATTTTGAAGCCTCAAAATTAGGTCAAGAAATACATGATAATTGCTTTTCTGAAGTAATTTTCACGGACGAATCTCCAGTCACATTTTATGGACCTGATCAATTCGTCAAAAGATGGATTCTATCAAATTCAGACGTGCCTCTCGCTAAAAGAAGGCAACAAAGAGGCGGTAGTGTTATGATATATATGGGTTAGAATAATTAGACCAATCAAAGTCGATGACAGATTTAAACCGAACAGTGCTAACTATTGCGATTTTACGAAGAAGATTCTCTTTGCATGGTACAAGTCCCAGTCTCGCTGTTTCAAAGGGAATTGGGTATTTATGCAGGACAATGCTCCTTCTCATGTACCTAAGCTCACTCGTGAATTCTTTGACAATGGAATGACCACCATCAAGTCTTGATCTAAATCCGATCGAAAACCTATGGTCAATTGACAAGATGAATTTATGTGAAGGTGGCAAACAATATAACAGCAAAGCAGACCTATGGAAAGCAATTAAAACTACCTTGTCGGAAATTAAACATGCTCAAGTAAACGAAATTACCAAAATAAATGGATAATAGATTACCGACTGTTATTGAGAAGCGTTACTATATTAAAATGTAAAGGATTCAAAGACTAATATGTGTTTGTTATTTGTTCTATTAGGTGTTGATTAATTTTTGATTTATTTTATTACCTTTTCATTGAAGTAAAATGTGATTATTTAGATTTGTCTAATAACTTCAAAAGGCAGATTTTAGAATGCAAATATAATTTCAATAAAATATATTGATACTACCTAAAATGTTAACTCAAGCTTTGTCTTGACATCAAAATTGATTGTTTAGTAGTTGACATTTTTTTTCAAACCAAGGTTGAATTATTGGTGTTTTAATGATTTGCTTAATAACTTCATGTACGGTGTATATATGTGAGCGCTTTCGGCTATTCTATTCGCAATTTTCAAGGGGGTCTTTTTATTTATTATTTTACTGAATGTTTAGATTTTTCTATAAAAACTGTCTAATGTACTATAGCTGGGAGCACTTTCGGCTATTCTCTACGTCATTTTCAAAGAGTTTCTTTTTTATTTAATTTTTAACTGAATGTGTAGATTTTTCTATATGTACCTAAAGATATAGCATTATTTTGTTTTATTTTTTGCTTTCTTATTATGGTTATTGTTATTATTTTTCCAAACACGGTCAGCACATTCTGTCCGTGTTCATAGTTGATGTTATTGAGTGTAGGCTTTTCTTTATATATATATATATATATATATATATATATATATATACATGCGCTTGTGTGTGTGTGTGTGAGTATTTATGTCTGTATATAAAACTCTAGAGTTATAACGTGATAATTTAAGATTTATATCTAATTTGTGTCTACGCAATGAAACATTTGAGATAGTTGTAAGATTATGCGTGTGTGATATTGAGACCTACGTGTGAACGTCGAGTGATCAATAACCCTGTGGTTTCAAGGCATAATTCGACTTTTGACCAGATTGCTTCCTTTTATTGAAACTATCTTGTCCAACAGGGACAAAGACGTCAAGTCACGAGAAAAGAAAGAACACGTGTTAAAATAAGGAAGAATTCTAAAAAGTAATTTGAAATCCACTGGTAAAAAAAAAAGAAATACCTGGATCTCTTCAACGATCTAATGTAGTAATTCAATATAAAGACAACTCTCGTCTTCATCACATGAAACACGTCAGGAAGAAGATGAGTGACATTACCGAAAGACCAAGATATTTAATATTTCTACTGTTTTGTTATACAGACTCTTGGTTCTTCATTTTGTTTACACTGTCAATGGAGTCTAGCGTACGTTCTGTACATACCTTGCATACGGGTAATAGACCCTAAAAGAAGTCAAAACTCAGGTACAAGATGATAGCTTCAAGTATAAACCGGTATAAAAGATTACATATCTACCAACCTATTCTGCGTCATCGCCTAACTTCAAATGTAAAAATAGCAAATATTTAAAAACATAGCAACATTAAGTTTGCAGTTCTTCTATGTGTTGTCTCCCTCCAGAATGTAGGTGATGATGATGATGTCAAAAATGTCTTCTGTTTTATATCTCTTTGTTACTGGTTCATAAACTGACTTTACGATGTAGTAAAAAATACCAAGTAGAGTTAACAAATAACATTGACATACACGGCGGCTGCTGTTGTTGCCGTATGAAAGAACAAAAAAAAAGCCAACTTGACTATTGGAAAATATGTATTTTAACACATTTTTTTTATGTTTATACGTTCTTTTTATGAATACAAATATTTAAGTAAATGCTTTGTTTATAATACACAGTATTAACAACATTTACCGGCGTGAATGCCCGAGAAATCTTCAGAGAAAATATGGGTCCTCCGACAGGAATCGAACCTGTATCCTATACGGAACCGTCATAATATCTGATGTGCTCTACCGATATAGCTTCAGAGGAGCGTTTCGGTTCGCATGTTCGATTTTACTGTTTTTAAAACAACAATTGTCCATGATTTTCTCTCGTCTTAAAATGTCTTAAAATAATTGTCGAACCTTGACCATTTCATAATGTGTGACGTCATTTGTTTACATCTGGATACGCAGAGAGCAGATTTGAATGTACGAGAGAAAATCGAAACATGAGTACAAGTGTGTAGCGTTTTTTGACATGCTTTTGATGTAATATCCTAAAATAAAGTTTATACATAATTACTATCTATATGACATATTTATTCGTCTACCATTCGTTCATCTATTGAATATTGCTGTCACATCTCGTCTGGACTTTCTGCTATATATTTAGATATTCTAGATAAAATCCGAAGAATAATATGCAATATTATTTGAACTAACCTGGCATCTCGGCTTCATTTACTTTCCCAGCGCCGTAAACTAAGTCGTGTGTAATTTTTACATGAATATTTTTCATAGTAATTTTTCTGGTGTGTTTTCCTCTACTTTCCGAATTTAATCGAAGTACTAGATTGGCAATTAGGTCTCATGATTTTACAGTTGAAATGGGTAGATATAACCGTAAGTTCTATGCTAACAATTTTTGCTGTCGCACTTCTTGGGAGTAGACGTCTCTTCCGGCCTCTTGCTCTTTAGATCATTAAAAATTTAATGGCAATTGTTATCTTTTCTCTTCTTAATTACTGTTCACTTATTCTTCTCTCTTTTTAATATATTTTTTTTATTTTTCTCAAATTCTTTCTCAATATGTAAATCCTTGTATCTTAATTGGTTTGTGTCATTGCTTGTAGTGAAATAATTAAGTAAAATAAACTTCGTCAAATTCAACGAAACATTTAACTGATGAGCAATGTTTAGCAAACATACAACATTACTCAGAGTCCCCTCCCCAATGTGGATCTTATACAAGAAATAAATATTTCAGGCCAAGTAAAGTTTACTAAATATTCGTGCGCCTAACAAGGAATCAGTTGCTTAAAATCTGAACAGGGTTAGAGTCTCAGTTGGCAAAACAGACATTGGCTATAACAGCTCAGCTCTAGGGAACTCTTCTTGTAGGCACTAACTCGCCAATAAAGGGTCACTGCTATTAATTGATGTCTAAGTCGTTTCAAATTGATGTGTCGAGAGACCTGATCTTACGGTTTTCAAACGAATACTAGTCTCGGAAAGGTTCCAACAGAAGATACTACAAACATTTCCAAGCACAGGTTACTCGAAGTAAAAATAATCAGATAAGGAAGATGTTAAGATGATTCAACAAGAAACCATTTCCTGTACCCATAAGAGAAAGGACATAGTGACATGTTGGAATAAAAGAGCCGCTTGGAGAATTCTTTCATAATTATTTTTCCTGACCAAAGATTTAAGAAGACATTGAATAAACTAAGACTTTGGAATTAACGGATAGGTTGTTTTAGAACCAAAAATGTAAGAATAGGTGTTTGAAATAAACAGTGAGTGTGGAATAAAAATGCAGGTTAGAAAATCCCTTCAAAGTTAATTTGTTTTCAGCACAAAAAAGGTAGCGAAACAAGTTTATAAGTAAACGGGGAATTTGGAATATGTAGGTAGGTTTGAATATTCTTTTAAATTAAGTTGTTTTCAAACGTGGAGAATTTTTTTAGAATAAACGTGGAAGTTGAAATAAAAATGTTGGTTGTAAAATGAATCTAATATTTTTCAAATCAATTTACGCTTGAGCGCCCAATAAAAAAGACCTTGTGTCATATGCCTTTGTTGTAAAAGGACGTTTGACTACTTACATCCCAATGCATTTGCAAAAAAAAAAAAAAAGAAGAAAAATACCAGATTCGACCCCTATGGGAAACCACGGATAAAAATCCTATGTAACACTTGATGCTTGAGATTTTTATTTAAAAGCCAAAAAATTAGAGAAAAAGAAAAGAAAAAGGAAGGAAAAGGAGAAAAAAGAAGACCTCATCACGCTGAAAGTGCTGCTCCACTTATTCCGAGATCAGGCGCCAACGAGATCTAATCAAACTTGGTCTCATGATCAAGCAGAGTGAGCTAGAAAACCTTTGCGACGATAATTGTCTTCTTCAAGTGTACTTCTCACGACTTTGAAGTTCGTCACACCATTTAGTATTGCTAGCGGGCGTTTCGATCAGATCTATCAACGTGCGATGCTGATATTGTGGAAGGATCTTCGGTAATGGTTTTGATCCTGTAAAATGATGTACGGGGGGCTGTAGCGATCTTTATCATATACCTCTAACTTCCAAGAAGCGAAAGATTACTTTTCCTATCTATCTATCTATCTATCTATCTATCTATCTATCTATCTATCTATCTATTTCAGCATGTGGATCTCTTTATATCTATTTCGGTCTGTTTATTTGTATTTCAGTGCATTCCTATCTATCTACCGAGCTATCTATATATTTTTCTATCCCATTATGAGAAGTTGTGTCGTAATAACCGCTGATTGATACATATATGTATAGTTTACTGGCAGATTTTCGAAAAAATATATATTTGCTATTAGATTCTTTGGTAATAATGAAGTTCCTCTTTTGCTCACACATATGCACGCACACACTCATGCATTATCAACATGTCTACCTTAGCAGAAAGAGTGACCGTATAGTAATGGGTTCTCCTCTCAGTCCTACTTTCTCTCATATCTATATGCCTGAAATTGTTAAGACAACTTTTTAAAACACTACCACACGTATGATATATTTTCTGTTTACTGATACATTCAATAGAGAAAAAAACATGTCAATCATTTTCCAAGTAATTTCAAGGATACAACCTGGTGGGAAGTGGGGGGGGTAATACTCGCCACGCATTAATGTAAAATCACCTAGAAGTGTGGTCACTTAATTCAAAAATTCAGTTAGAAACAGCGTATCCCTTCAAAATCTAAAGAACAATCTGTAATGTAATCGTTCTTAACTTGCCATGTCGGCTTCAGTAACTTCCCCACCGTCGTGAGTTTGCCTCCCTCTGTCTTTTCTATAAATAATTTCACGTCAATTATGGTGAGCTTTCTTTCTTGTAACCGCTTCCGATAAATTTCAAACTATTACTATTGTACTTCCTTAATAAACATAATATCTGCAGCATCGATGAGGCTATTAAGAGAAGCAAACCGTTAAGTAGCTCCCTATTTCTGTTTTCCTTCTTTTCGAAGCGTGTGCTAGCAACAATTTGTACCAATTCAAAAAGGGATGTGAACGCTCCACACACAAGCACACCAATACAGGCAAATAACACTCTAATACATTAATTAATAACTTTCCTTGTGTATTCCATTCATTTCTAGGGGAAAAGACTCTTAAATTACCTTTTGGTATTTTTGTTAAATAAATCTTATCTTGTATTGCAGATGAATCGGTCTTTGTTATTTTGTGCGTGTGGATTTTCTTCAACGTTATTTCATATCAAATATTCTCGTAGAAACATTATTAATTAGAGAAGTAGCCATCACACTAAATTTTTATTTCTTTACTTCTTTTTCCTTTCTTTCTTTTTTCTTTCTTCCTTTTTTCCGTTCTTTCTTTTTTTCTTTCTTTCTTTCCTTTTTCATTCTTTCTTTCTTTTTCTTTCTTTTTCGTTTGTTTCTTTCTTTTTCCTTTCTTTCTTTTCTTTCTTTTTTCCTTTCTTTCTTTTTTCTTTCCCTTTTCTTTCTTTCTTTTTTCCTTTCTTTCTTTTTTCTTTCTTTCTTTCCTTTTTCTTTCTTTTTTCTTTCTTTTTTCTTTCTTTCTTTTTCTTTCTTTCTTTTTTTACTTTCTTTCTTCCTTCCTTTCTTTCTTTTTCCTTTCTTTCTTTTTTCTTTCTTTTTCTTTCTTTCCTTATTTCTTTTCCCTTTCCTTCTTTTTTTCTTTCTTTTTCATTTCTTTCCTCTTTCTTTCTTTCTTTCTTTCTTTTTCCTTTCACTCTTTTTCCTTCTTTTTCCTTTATTTCCTTTTTTCTTTGTTTCTTTTTCCTTTCTTTCTATCTTTCTTTCTTTCTTTCTTTCTTAACTCCTTACACTTTCTTTTATCTTATTTTTACTTCTTACCCATGATTTCACTTCTTATCCTTCATTGTTTTACGTTTTATCTTTACTTTTAAAAATGTTTTGCTCTTTTTAATTAACTTCTTCCTTTCCTTACCTATAACTGTAACGCTTTAATAATCATATTATCAGCAGCATCCATGATGGTATAAAAAAACAAGCGAACCCTTAAGTAACTCCCTCCTCTTGTTTTCCCACCTTTCGAAGAGTGTACCATCAATTTTTCAACAAAGCAAAAAGGGCTGTGAACGTTTCACATATAAACACACCAACACAGGCAAGTCGAGTTCAAATACAGTGGCGGCCAAAATGTTCAGAATGGCATTGTTTTCGTCAAAAAGTAGGTATAAGATTTTATCAAAGTTGTTTTATATTCTATAATTTTTACAGACAATAAATACGATATTATTTGTCATTGTCTGAGATTTTGGTGTAATCTGAGAGGATAATACAAAAATTATGGATGATTTAGTGATTTCAAGCTTTTTCACTATTCCTGTGTTGAACAGTAGGGCCAAGAACAGCCAAATGTTTTCCGTTGTCAAGTCCTTCCACCGGCGACAGCGAGAATACTGTTTCAGATTGGGATGTTCTTGGAAATATTGTTGAGCATATCTATTTGTTTCTTGCAGAATAATGTTTACAAGGTCATCCGTGAGAAACATTTTCAACCACTGAAGGTAACACTCTGGATCATTGGGCTGCATATTTATGCCTGGAGTGCCAGTAAACTGATGCACACGTGGAAGTCTGTCAATATTTGTCCAGTCCCCCACCTGATTTTGATTTCTCCTGCCCTGATTTCGTCTACCACGTGCTGTAGCCGGCTGTGGAGCATTACCAGGATCTGCAGGGCGGGGCCTATGCACAGCGGGTGCTGCGGGCATTGCATTATTTACTACACCGGCGGCGCCTACGCCTACGGGCTGACCATCACCTTGGCCATGATGAACATTCACCTCAACATCACCGTGATCGCTCAAATCATCGCTAATATTTCCGTCAGTTTCACTTTCACGACCATTACCATCCTCCCGCACGTACTCGGGGTCATCAGAATCAGAATTTTCGCCAAATCGATTTGATTCAGAGTCATCGTCATGCTAGCCGCATTTTCGTCAGGAATATTTTCAAATTAGATTCGAAACTACCATGACGTATAGAAAAATCGAGGCTGGCTAATAATTTGCATGATAGAACAGTTAGAAATTCCCGTATTTTACGATAGATGGCGCAACGGGACACTCATCCCAGCGGTATGCAAAAAACGTAAGTTTCCGTACTTAGCAAGCTGGAGCAAAATAAGAAAAACGAAGATCTCCGTAGTTGGCAGCGGAAGTGTTAACAATTTTCGTTGCGTATTCCATTTATACATTAATTATAGAAGTAGCCAAGACATTAACCTAGATTGACAATATGTCTCACCGTTTTACTGTTGAAAGAAATGAAGGTAAACGTAATTTCTAGCCTAATACTTTATTTTATTGCGCTCAACCCCCGTGGAACTTCTTTCCAAATTATCGCTTCACTTCCGGCTAAAATCCTCAGAAATTGAAATGCCAGTCGCCATTTTCTGTCTTCGTGTGCACTTTAAAAAAATTTATAAATTTATTTGTATTTGCGATAGAAATAATTTGTAAAATGGATTAGAAAGAAGTAAATCTATATTTTTTAATGTTTTATTGAAATTTTATTTAAGTTTCCACATGTCCTCCATCATTAGCAATACAAAGGATAATACGATTTTGCAGTTCACGGAAAACATTTGCCAACTGATTTACAGTAATGCCTGAAATCACATTAGTTATTTTAGCTATACTTAAAACTAGGTACATTAAACTTTATAACATTTTTTACAGATTATTTCTATCGCAAATACAAATAAAGTTATAAATGTTTTAAAGTGCACAAGAACTTTATGGACACTGTATATATATATATATATATATATATATATATATATATATATATATATATATATATATATATATATATATATATATATACACATATATATATACAGAAAGATCCTTGGAATTAGCCCTACTAATCATAACAATTCATATAATATCAATTGATGATTAGTAGGCCAAATTTCAAGAAGGATCTTTCTCTCTCTATCTCTCTCTCTCTCTCTCTCTCTCTCTATATATATATATATATATATATATATATATATATATATATATATAGAGAGAGAGAGAGAGAGAGAGAGAGAGATAGAGAAACACACACATACACATCCCTGTCCAGCTGCTACAAAACACAGAATGTGATATATCTGTTCACAACAGATACCGTCCTGTGTCTGTTCGTAATAATTGCAAATGAATCCTCAATGAGGCAATGACTTTGTTTGATATATATATATATATATATATATATATATATATATATATATATTCAATAAATTGTGCTGGAAAACTTTCACTCAACAATAAATTCGGTTCCGCCTTGCTAGTTGGGAAAACATGCTACCTATTTCAAAATAGCAACTTTCTGATGGCTAATAGATAATTGTGGTCATATTATTTTTTCTCGTTTATTAAAGCGAAATTTGTTTCCCGTCTTTTTTTTCGCATCTTTTGAAGTCATTTGTTTTTTCATTTACAGGAATAAAGCGAAAAAATATCTTTACTTTCATGTACTGCTTGATAAGACGTTTAACAAAGAATTTTTTTCGGTGAAGTAAGTATTTATCCAAAATGTTATGTCTGCAAATTCTGATGTTGTTTATTCAACACTACAATTTTGATTTTTTTTTTCCATTTATTTAAGGAGATTTTTGTTCCGAATTTTAAAAATATATTTCCAGTAATTTGAACTTACTGTCTCTGAGTTTTATTTTTCTTAATGTTTATTTTATTTTCGCCTTGTCATTTATTTTTCAATTCTTTCTTTTGTCGTTCGTTTTCCTTCGTATTTACTCTTTTTCTCCATTTTTCTTTACACTTTGATTCAGATTCTTTGTTAACGGCTTGCATTTGTTTTACTTTTTTTCTCGTTTTTTATTTTTGTTTTTCTTTTCTTCTTTCGCTCTCTTTTAACCCTCTCTTTTGTTTCGTCGTCCGTCTTTGTTATTTCGAATTTCTTTTCATCACTATTTTTTTCAATTTCCGTTCTTGCTTTTTAAAGATACTTCTTTTTAGCCTTGCATTCTTTCAACATTCTTTTCTTTTCATCCTTCTTGATTTTTGTTTTTGTTTCATTCCTTCTTTGTTTTCATTTTTTTTTCCTTTTTAATTTGAGATTTTTTATTAGTTTAGACTTTATTTCGGCAAACATTTTTTTTCAGTTTTCGTTTTTCACAATTTTCTTTTTACTATGTTCCTTTTTCTGTTGCATTTCTGGTCTCCTTATTTATATTTCTTTTTTTCTACACATCACTCTTTCAATCCGTCTTTTTTCATTCTCATTTTTCTTTTCCCTTTTTCTTACTCTCTCTATTTTTCTTTCATTTTTCATTGTATTCTTTTTCTTTTCTTTTTTTCCATCTTTCTTTCGTCCTTTTTTTCTAGCTTATATCTTTACATCATTCTTAGTTCCTTGTTCTTTACTCTCGTTTTTTTTCTTTCGTACTTTCCATTGTTAATATATAATATCCTTTCGTTTTCCTATGTTCATTCTTTCTTTCTTTCTTTCTTTCTTTCTATTATTCTTTAATTCCCCATTATTTTCGCTTTTTATCTATTCTCCTTTTCTTTCTTCCCGTGTTCCTTTCTTCTTTTTTTTTTGTCGTATGTAATTCACTCGTATTTAATTTTTGCTTCTTTCTTTATTTCTAAAACATTTTATACTTCCTTCATCATTTCTTTTTTTTTCTTTTGGTCGGAGTTATCTCCTCCTAAATTTTGAAACTACTACTTGGGGGAGTTATCAATTTATGATATATACTTGGCGAGTTTCTCGCCTCGTCCTCTTTTTCATTTCTCATTTTTCAGTGGACACTTCAAAAATATAATCTCTAGTGGAGATTTTCGTTTTTTCTTTTGGTGGGAGACGCCATGAACATTACACACACACACACACACACACACACACACACACACACATACATACATACATACAAACACGCACACACAGGTACGTACGAACATTCCCTGACGCATTTCTTGGAACACAAACTTTACACAATTATTTGTTACACATACACATTTTTCTTTTTGTAATCTTTATCCGTTTGTTTGATCATACACATTTCATTATTTGTGTATACATATATATATATATATATATATGAGTGTGTGTGTGTGTGTGTGTGTGTGTGTGTGTGTGTGTGTGTGTGTGTGTGTGTGTGTGTGAAGAAATATACTCTTAAGGTGTGCTATATTTATGGGATAAAGTGCTTAATATCAGAGATAGAGCGTGTGTAAAGATAAAAGTGACCATTGAAACAGTCTGTCGCCTCTAAGTGTTGACTTCCGTGTTCACTTTTATATATATATATATATATATATATATATATATATATATATATATATATATATATATATATATATATATATATATATATTTAGGCACCATTTTTTCATGAAACTATGAAATCTTCACAAATATACTTAAATGCCTATAATTCGTAACAGAAGCCATTGGTTCATACCAACGGCTTTCAATACTCAATGCTCATCGGATTCACTCTCGCCTGGTCATGTGTGACGTCATGAGCTGTGGTGCGATTTTCGCTTTCAGCGTCTTATATGCACGTGATTATCGTTGCTTGGAAATCATCCATGTAAACAAAAACAGACTATCATCAATTTCTTGTTCGTGTATTGCTTAATATATTGTGTAATTGTCATCATTGATAATGGCTTATGTCAGCCGAAAGCTTAGATTGGATTAAAAAATATGTATCAATATTGTGATTTTCTTTCTTCGTTTAATGATATTGTTATTAAGCATATCAGACGATATGAAAATAACTTACATAAAATAAATAGACAACACTTGTCTATATTATTTAATGAAACATGTATGAATATATATATATATATATATATATATATATATATATATATATATATATATATATATATATATATATATATATATATGTCGTTCTTTCTTGTTTTCTTTTGAATTTCTTTTGGATGGACTCACATTGAGCCCGCCATATTTGTAGTGGGCTATATTTCAGGAGATATTCGTGTTTATCTCACAACGCATAAAGACACACGCTACATTTTCTCCTTATTTTTTCATTCTATTTTGTTAGTTTCTTTTTTATCTGAGTGTTTTTTGGTAGACATCTTTTTTCTGGCTAAGTTTACTTCCGCTTTCTCTTTCCGCTTTTTCTTCCTGACTTCTCAATATTATTATATACTTACGTCTGTTATTAATTTCTTCGTTCGTATATTTTTTTTATAAATCTCTTCTCGGCTTGGTTTCTTTTTTACCTATACTACCCGGAAATTTAAGAAGTTTTATATCTTTGGTGACATATAGTGCAAATCTGGTGCACCCACTGTTCATCTCGAGGTTCTCGACAAAATCCCCAGACGGATATGAAATGTGATAGGTCCTGACCTGGCATCTCGACTCCAGTCACTTTCTCACAGAGGTGATATGGCTTCCCTCTGTCTTTTCTAGAAATATTATCATGGTAATTGCTTCGACGAGCTATTTTCATTGGTGCCCCAACGGCATGAATTTAATTAAGGCTGCCTTTAGATTCTTTGACCTGACGCCCTCATAAATTCGCCGAAAAGTCAGGATTTTTTCCAAAGGCTGATACGAAGATGAAAAACTGGTAACACTTTAAATAAACTCTCATATTTTAAAAAATAACCCTTTTAACTTAAGCATTAACGAAAAAGGACCTCCAATCTGTGGTTGACTGGAGCAATAAATGTCTTGTAAATGTTAATGCCTCCAAAACGAATCTGCTCTCATTTAACCACGATAGAGAAACCTACCTGCCTCCTATCAGCATGTCTGATATTCAACTCCAAGGATACTCCTCACTGCTCCTTCTTGGTTTCACGTTTTCCACTGACCTGAGGTGGAACAACGACATTGAATCAATAGCTACATCTATCGCAAGGAAAGTTGGTTCTCTGTGTCGTGCCAGAAGGCTTTTCTTGTCTGAATCCATCCTTTACATATACAAATTCGTCTTTGTATTAAATACTGTTGCCATATATGGTTTGGTGCCCGCGCTGTTCATCTCGAGGTTTTCGACAAAATCCCGAAACGGATATGCAATGTGATGGTCCTGACCTGGCATCTCGACTACAGTCACTTTCTCACAATATGATATGGCTTCCCTCTGTCTTTTCTACAAATATTTTCATGGAAACTGTTCTGACTAGCTACTTTCATTAGTACCCCAACTGCTTGAATTTAAACGTGCAGGTTGGCATCACGTCCCCATCCTTTCACTGTCAAAACAGTTAAATGTAACCGCCTCTTCTACTCCAACAGCTTCTCCTCTCGCACTTCCCGTCTGTGGAACTCCCTTCGTTTTACTTGTTTCTTTGATAGCTATAATCTTCAAATATTCGAAAGTAATGTCAATCGACATCTTCTGCTACCTTAAATCCTCGCCCTTGTCTATGCCCTTTCCTCAAACACCCCTCTTTAATTTTGCGCTCACACTCTGTAACCCCTTGCATCCTAGTGGCACTCGTGACTTGCTTGGGATTAAATGCTTAAAGAAATCGAGGAGAATTTTTTAAAGATCAGCCTCAATGGTGCTATATTATTATAAATTTGTTATGGATAAGTTTGATGAAAAGTTATACAAAGAAATGATCAGGTTCTCGTAAGATCTTCAAAGATGGTCAATGTCAGGCCTGGTCACGACCGAAAAGGGTGATAGCTTTAGAATACACGCTGTTCGTATAACGGCTTGGTGTAGGGATAACGTCTCCGAATTGCAAATGGCCAGTCGGAGTCCAAATGACAGTCGAGTTTGTTACATCACTTATGCGCACATATTCTTGGAAAAGGGATGAATCTAGCTCTTCTATTCCGGACAATAGGTTAATTAGTACGACTTCGTAAAATTAAATCATTATTATCTCCCAAAAAATTCTTACAATTTAAATCTAAAGAAATTAAAGGTTTGATAAGATGGAAAAAGAAATCAATGAATACAATTTCAAAACGACACACCAGGAAAAATACTTTATAAAATAATAACTGATTTTCGATGTTCATTAATAAATCTCGCATATATATATAATATATATATGTAATATATAATATAATATATATATATATATATGTGCTTGTGTGTGTGTGTGCGTGTGTGTGTGTAATATATAATATATATAATATGTAGTATAGTCTAATTCGACTAACGCCAAGTGCCTCAGTCTTATTCAACTTGGACGTTATTCAGTGTCGGAACTAGGAAATATATTATATATATATATATATATATATATATATATATATATATATATATATATTCCCCGACGATCCGCTGAGGTTAAACCTTGGTAGGTTTGTCTGTCTCTTTAGGTTTATTTTGGTTTGCTCTACTTAGCGTATCGAGCACTTTATTTCGTTATTTTACTTACTCGTATCGGTTTTTTTTTCTTTGGACTCTGACCTTTGATGCTAGACGATTATTTTCGGCTGAGATACATGTTCTCTTTTCTTCCTTTTCATGTACCATTTTTTGCCCTTTAGTATTGTTTTGTTTATTTGCAAATCAAGAAACCAAAGGTTTTCCGGACGCGTATAATTTCATATATATATACACACACATACGGACACTACATATATATTAACAACTGACAACACCCATAATAATCAAGTAACCAAATAATATATATATATATATATATATATATATATATATATATATATATATGGACACTGAATTCAACACCGTGATCCGACAGTTTTATCCGTGACTGTATTCATATTCGCCTGAAAATTGCATTCAAGCCACTGATTGTTCGATGTTGACCACACTGTCCTTTTTTATATTTACTTATACTAAATATATATATATATATATATATATATATATATATATATATATATATATATATATATATATATATATATATATATTCTGAAAATCACATCGAAGTGTGAAAATGACTGTAACTATGTACAGCTGATTCTTATATCCACATTATCTATAACTGTAGAGATTTACTAAGCATAGCTTAGATGTGAAAGTGTCCAATACCCCGTGAAGATCGAAATCACTATTCAGTCGTAATTGATGTAGCGGGATGAACTTGTTAACCATTACACCACATGGAAGTATCCAGTATCGATAAATATGAATAATACAGTTATATAAAGTTTATTTTAAATGTGCAACATTTTTCAACTTAAATTCCTCGCTTATCAGTGCGTGTTTTGAAATTAATCAAACAGATTGAATATCATACAGCGACCAATTCGAATTCCGATAAAATCCGGTGTGTGGCAACGGATTCATTGAACCACAATTCCATAAATTCTCATATTTTAACTCGCCTTTGAAGACTCTTGACATATATAAGTAATGCTTGTATGGAACCTTGGTAGAACAGAGTAAAATTTCATTTTTTTTATAAACAAAAAACAAGAAATTAAAAATAGAAGATATTAGACAAGTATGGTGGTTGAAATTTCGAGACGATAAGTCTTAAATCCCACTTGGGAATTCATTAAAAGGTTGTTTTTTCCAAAACGAAAATCAATATTTAATGAGATTTTATAGACAATAATAAAAGGATATTTTAAAAGACTATACATTGTTTCTTAAAAATAATTTCTTCCGTTTCAGTAATGAAACATATCACTTTCCATCCAGTTTAAAAAAAAAACATTTGATCCGATTGAATCAACAAATAACAGCATCAACCCCGAGATGTTTGACAAACTTCATTATATATATATATATATATATATATATATATATATATATATATAAGTGAGCATAGAAGTCAACACTTATAGGCGACAGTCTGTTTCATGTTAGATGCAATCGTCAGGCCAATGTGGCCTGACGATTGCATCTAGCATGAAACAGACTGTCGCATCTAAGTGTTGACTTCTATGTTCACTTTTATATTTACACACGCTCTATCTCTGATATTGAGCACTTTATCCCATAAATATAGCACACTTTAAGACTATATTTCTTCATATATATATATATATATATATATATATATATATATGTGTGTGTGTGTGTGTGTGTGTGTGTGTGTGTGTGTCTATGTGTGTGTGTGTGTGTGTTTAGACACCAATCCTTCTTTCATGCCCATTTCATTGAAAGCGACAGACAAGGTGCTTTTATTTAGTTTTTTATACAATTTCTCAAGCGATCTCATTTTTTTTTTCTTTTCGGATGATAAATTATATAAAAACTGTTCGAATGTTCTTTTTATCCGAGTGCTTTCGGCTATACATTTAGCCATTTACAAGGATGAAATATTTCAACTGTTAAATAAGAAATAGTTTGTCTTATGTATGTTTTATAAAATGATATAATTTTTCAAAACACGGTCAAGATATTATGTCCATTTTCAAAGTTAATACTATAAACATGTGTGTTTTTTGTTTTTATTAATAAGGCTTCCATTATTTTTAGCCTTTTTTGCATGTAGATGATGATATTATATTAGTGCTGTCAACAAGTATGTTACGAATAGCCATTTTCATGGATTCATTTTTTCATCATAATTGGCCGATAGATCTCAAACCCAACATATATTTGTGTAATAATTATATTCATTAAACCTAGAAAAAATGTCCCTCGATATATCCACGATAAAGCTAATAAACAACAAATAAACTCTTACCACCTTGTCAGATTGGTTCAAAATTTAGGATAGCCCTTTCTACACTCCTCGCTTGGTTTGCAGTTTCTCATCGGCTTTTGTTTTTTGTTTTTTTTTAAGCGTATCACCCCAAGCAAGGCCGGTGGCCACTATCACGCATGGGGTTACAGAAGGGTTGGAGGAAGAGCAGATAGGAGTGGTAAAGGAAGAAAGAGAAGGACGGAGGGTCGATCAAGGCAGGGGGGTTACGGAAGATATAGAGCGAGAGCAGATAGGAATGAAAGATGTCCGGAAGTGGAGAAGGGAAGTGGATAGATCAAGGCAATTGGAGATGACGATTGACGCTACACTTAAACCGTTGGAGATTGTATTTGTCAGGGAAACAGTAATAGGGAAGGGAATTCCATAGGCGCTCTGCCGAATAGGAGTAGCGACTAATCCCAAAATAAAGGCATCTCTAATATTAAGTGTCTCTATGTTTTCCTTCTAGTGAATATCTGATATATCTCCGGTGTTCTGAAACCAACGATTCTTGATAACTTGTTTGGGTATCAACAGAATTGACTTCAGACATTAGGATAGCCCTTTCCACACTCCCCGCTTGGTTTCCACCTCATATGTCGTGCGTTTTGTTCTCCAGCCTCTGCTGAATCAGGGTTGCGGATAGCTTAGAAATAAATTCTTTTTTGTTTTTTGTAAACTTGAGCGATAATATCTTTGAATTTACAGTCCTTCGCCAGAACGTGTGATGATTGAAGATACTGATCCAATTTTTCTCCAGTCTGTTGAGTTTTGGTTGCGATTACATGCCTGTCGTGTATCGTACTTTTATCTTGAACGAAAGCTTTCCTTAGAATGTTAATAGCTCCTTCAATGTTTGTACAATCGCTTAACAGTTCGCATACATCAGACGACAACTTATTTATAGGAATATCCAACTCCTCAACGCCAATATGCTTGAGGCAATGTAAAAGGACACATGGCCCAGTGGCTAAAGGCGTTGGTTAGATAAAGTAATTAGAGCCAACGATTTGTTAGTTCAATACCAGGCTACAGCAGTGGTGAACAAAATCTTGGAGAGCTGAGTTAATGGGATATAACTGAGATATCCGGAAGAGGCATGGCATGTGGAACTAGCACAGCCTACCCCTGGTGGACGAAATAAAGAGTTCGAAATTCTATTCACCTGAAGAAGCCATATCGGCTGAAATGTCGTTAATATGGCAATGAAGATGAGGATAAAAGTTCGAATAATGTAAGTGAACTGGTTTTATATCTACCTTTTTGTTGACTCCAGTGGGAAATGGACCTCTGTCTATTACTTTTTTGTTGTTTTTCTGCTATAAACCAGCATTATATGTGCTCTTGTTATTTTACTTGTTATAAAAGTAACATGTCAACCTTAAAGCTAATTTGAACCGGGCCTCTTTCTATCTGTATATTAATTCAATGTCATTTTATTTGTATAAAATATATTTTTTTACACATCAATTCGATCAACAATGTCGTTAAATTAGCCAACTTACCTAATCACACAACACACTCACTATTCATATTTAGATTTCAGGGAACTAGATTTTCAGGGAAACGTTTGAAAGCTTACCGGCTCCAAAATTAATTCAATCTGAGAAAATCGTATTTTAAACGCGGGATTGATAGCCTCTCAACGGGAAAAAATTATCGTTGGCTGGAACACATGTATAGCCACACAACAACAGACAGATAAATAGATTTCGTAAACTTTTCTTTGACATATTTCGAGAAAGCCATTTTCGGTGAAGTGAAAATTGAACTCTAGTGCAATAAATCTCAGGGCCATGCCATTAGGTTATTTTACAAATCCAAGTCGGTGAGTTGTGTACATCAAACACCACCCACCCAAACCGCGAACTGACCGCAAAGGGGTACGAGGCAATTATCAATCGAAAGGAAATGGCTGAAGTTGAAAGGTCACAGCCAGCCCTTTCCAGCCACATACACTTTTATTTACTTACCTTCAAACACTTATTTCATCATATGAGATATGTCGGCGCGCTGACCGGAGTGACCCTACTTTTCCACTTTTCGCCAGCCCAGTCGCCATATTGTGAATTCCTTTCAATAGTTCTCTTTTCTTATTTACTGTGCTGTTCTCATTTTTTTCTCCACTTTTTCTTTTATCTTTTCTTTCGGATGCCCGAATACGAGCTCGTAAGCCATTGGTTAGAGCATTAACCTTTCTGGCCATGTAGTCAGGGTTTCGAAGCTCACCTTAATGATATCGTCCTCGGAGGAAAAATCCTGAAATGGCGGGAAGTGAAACTGAATAGACGAAACTAATAGCCAAATATCAACTCGACATAAAATGCTTCGCCACCTCCTAAAAGTATGGGCCACTGTTGGGTGATTTTCGACTCGTAAAATATCACAAAGTCTGAAGTCACGCAATCATTAGTTTCTAATATTTACCATACGCTGGGATTAGGCGACCATTTTTGTGCGCCCCTCCTGATCGTATTCTTAGCTGAAGTTGATGAGTGCACAGTTAGGTGGTGGGGAATATATATCAAAATAAGAATGCAACAAACATGCATAACCAAAATTACCCACAGAAAAATTAGCAATATTATTGGTCCTTATCTGGCGTCACGGCTTATGTCATAATGTAGATTCCCTGTGCCTTTTCTATAAATACTTTCATGGTAATTCTTCCGATGAATTCTTCGCTATGGTGCCTAGACTTTGCGAATTTAAGCGCAGTACTAGATTGGCGGCAAGGTCTCATCAATTTACAGTGGAACTGGTTAGATGTTATGTTCTATGCTAATAGTTTATTTTCACGAACTTCTCGTTTCCGGCTCCACGATTTCCACTCAACAAAATGTAACGATTGACATTGCATTTACATTTTTTTGAATGAAAGTGTGAAATCGCAAGACGAATTCTTGGACATGCGAATAACGATTAAATTGTTTTGTTTTGTTGGCAATAAATGGACGGATATGTTAATGTAATGGATAGCGAGCCGGAAAGGGAAATCTGTATGCCGTGTTCGAATATATCACTACTCCACAAGCTCCACTGTTGAATACTCGTCCCATATTTCAGATAGTGAGTAGTTGTTATTTGTGTGAAATTTATAAATTCTAGGCTAGCCGAAGTTGTTACAACGGGGGTAAATCGTAGGAGAATAATGTGCACACACCAACTAAATTCGCCGGGTTGAGAGGAATACCCATACGTTCATTACTCGGAGAAAATCTAACACCATAAAAAAACACTTTTATAGAAAGTGGTCGAAATTGCTGGAAGCAGGATGGCCTCCCAAAAGTGGATAAAGCTAAAAGCAACAATACCAGGTCCTCAAAGTCCCACATATCAATCAGAGCATATGGAGTGTGCTGTGATGAGCGAAATATAGAAGGTTGAATACAGTCGCTATCCATTACGCCACCTTGCCTCCTCTATAGCTATGAGTAAATAGCAGGACAGACTGGATTCTATAGCCTTGGATGGCAACTGGTCTAGAAGAAGGACAACTCTGAATTCAAAATATGCGCAGGTTCGTTGGGAGACCCTGTGGCTCATAGTGCACCGGGTCTCTGTATTCGGCTCTTCAAAAAGTGTGGTTGGTTTTGCACAAAGCCTTCACCACTATAATCATTTATAATTAGAGCGCTTTAGAGGATTTGTGTCGGGGAGGGAGGAGACATTTCTGAAGTGT
Organism: Acanthosepion esculentum; assembly: GCA_964036315.1. Taxonomy (NCBI): domain Eukaryota; kingdom Metazoa; phylum Mollusca; class Cephalopoda; order Sepiida; family Sepiidae; genus Acanthosepion; species Acanthosepion esculentum. The sequence continues at coordinate 109,886,026 of OZ038491.1, forward strand.
TTTCGTAGGGGAGATACGCCTTCTTGGTTCAGCCCGTTTCAGTTTAATCACTGGACACTGGTTGTTGAACAGTATCTTCTCATTTTCGTATGTTATTTCCATCCGGATCGGGTTTAGGGTTATTTGAGACTATTGTAACTGTTTCAGGTTCGGAAATTGTCCTGCACTCCCCAGTAGGAATAAACTGACGTAGAGAAACTATATTTTCTTTTCCATTTGGTAACTTAAGAAGAGCGCAATGTGGATTCGCTTAAATCATCTCAACTTCTTGTGCATTAGGTTCGTATTTTTTGTTCTGAACGTGGTCTCTCATGACCACTTCCCCAGGAATCGTCAAAGACGAAGGAACAGATCTTCTGGAGGTAGATTTTGTCGGATAAGGAAACATCCGTTCATAAAGAGTAAAATAGCAATACGGATTGAAGAATCGGAGAGCCGAGTTCGAATTTCAGTCGAATCCGTTATTTTCACTTACATGTTAATACACTGGGGAAAGGTATGGATCCTCTTCTTCTCCACCTACATGTATATATATATATATATATATATATATATATATATATATATATATATATATATATATATATATATATATATATGAATATATATATGTATATATATATATATATATATATGAATATATATATATATATATATGAATATATATATATATATATATATATATATGAATATATATATATATATATATATATATGAATATATATATATATATGAATATATATATATATGAATATATATATATATATTCATATATATATATATTCATATATATATATATGAATATATATATATGAATATATATATATTCATATATATATATATATTCATATATATATATATATATATATATATATATATATGAATATATATATATATGAATATATATATATATGAATATATATATATATGAATATATATATATATGAATATATATATATGAATATATATATATATGAATATATATATATGAATATATATATATATGAATATATATATGAATATATATATATATATGAATATATATATATATATATATGAATATATATATATATATATTTATATATATATATATATATATATATATATATATATATATATATATATATATATATATTATGAATATACAAAAATTAATTTTATTATTACTACTCAAAAATTATAATAAAAAGTAAAAATGAAAAACAGCGTAGCTAACCAGTTTCGAACCTCTCTCAACAGAGTTAAATCGAGGTAAATAAACTGAATTATCTAAAAAAAAAAAAAAATGAACAAAGTGTATTGGAGAGGAAAAAAATGTTTAGATGGTAATTAGTAGGAGGCCTAATACAGAGTCGTTCTGTTTACACAGAGAAGGCTTCAACGATAGAATATAGATGGCCTCCAACATTTTTAAGCGGTCCATACTAAAACTAGCAGCAGAATTATTTAGCCTATTTATTAGGTGTAAGCAGAAGGACTTTGTATTAGACCTCAAACTAATAACCATCTATACATTTTTTTCTCCAATTCACTTTGTTCATTTTTTTTTTCAGAAAATTCATTTTTTTACCACGATTTAGCTCTGTCGAGCGAGGTTGAAAACCGGTTAGCCTAACCCGTCATCAATGGTAATAATAAAATTAATTTTTTTCTGTTTATGGCAGTTAGAAAGTTTTGTACCAATAAACATATCTTTAAATACACACACACACACACACATATATATATATGTATATATATATATATATATATATATATATATATACCATACGTTTATACAACTGTCAGGCAGGATTGAAACCAACGTTTCCCTGGACAGAGAGGACCGTCGTTAGATCTCCGAGGTGCTTTAGACCGGCTGGGCAAAACAGAATTTTTTTAATTTCCGGGACACGTAATGAGGGAATAGGGCATGGGAAATCTGTTACTCACAGGATGGATAGGGCGAAAGAGAAAAGCATCACGGGAGACAAAAATTATTAAGAGCTACAAGAGACAGGAGGAGATGGAGCGCCATGATTGCCAAACGCCCTGAAAGGACACAGCTCATAAAAGACGAAGAGTGGGAAAGTTGATGGAGTTCCTTCTGCTATCCATTTTAACTGCTGAAATTCCTCAAGTGACAGGGTCTATGCTATTTGGTATTGGTCATTTCTGATTAGTATAAATTATATGATAAAATTTAAATTCTGTTCAAACTTCTGGGATTTTCCTGACTTTAAAAAAGACAGTACCTATATCTATAAGGTCCCCGAAGAATGCGGAAACACCTTGAACTGAAGCGAGTAAGAATTAAAATTAAAAAGAGAATAAAAGAATAAAAAATGCGTTTCTACATTATTGAGACGATACAAACGTAACGGAACCATTTCGGGTTAAATTTAGCGGTGAAGTATTGTACGACAACAAAGATTACAAATGGTAGACCTTATTAGAGTGACATAGAGAAAAGCAGCCAATGTATTCAGTTTTACTCAATGAAGT
>OZ038491.1:109893509-109946009 GCA_964036315.1 Acanthosepion esculentum
GACTATCCCTATTCTATCGCTATTTCAATACAAAATTTTCTGACGAGCTATATATATTAGTTTCACCAGTTACAACTAAGACCCATCGTGTCATGTAAACAAAGACAAAACATTTCATTCCCTTTACATTCTATTGGCAATGAGCAAGTTCAATTAGATCCTCTACTTTATAAAACAGACCCCCATGTGGATGTTTCCACGATCACTACAATCTTAAACTCTTCAAGCATGATCCCAGACGTTGCCAATCTTACTTATCCTCATAAACCGTACCTATATCCGTATTCCCACACAGGTAACCCTCTATCATTGATGGCTATCAGGTTCGGTTTGGAGGTGACATTTAATTTTTAAAAAGCGTGTTTTAAAATGCAAAAACGTTGTCTAAACTTTTCATTTTTTTTATTCGTACACGAAATCGATCATTTGGAAGCCGAAAAAAAACCCACAAAAATAACTTTAAAAATCATTTTTCTTTAAATTATCCGAACTAAACCACTTCTAGTTTGTCGGCACCCGCTTGTATCCGAGCATCGGGATCGTTATTCTCTCTCCTCACCCCCTTCTTCCCATTCTGGTGTCGGTGTCGGAGATGGCAGTGAAGGCCCATCCTACTCCTGAAGAGTCGTGAGCAGGAATCACTGAGGAGTGTGAGTGGTGGACGGAGCTGGGCGAGTCGATCCCTCCTGTCGGCACGTCGCAGATCGTGTTCATGTTGACGGTTGGACACGAAAGTTTCTTTCCCCTATAGGCTAGTCCTACGCCGGGAAGACCGATTTGCAGCAACGGTTTACCAGGCCTCATGGTCGATGTTGGCCTGTGCCGGGAATGTTTTCAACTGATCCTTGAAGAAAGCGAAGTCAAAAAAGAGTCGATACGAGACGATACGTTTCAATTTGGTTTTGGTGGACTACTCTGCGTGACGGAGAAGCCCACACACTTAGACAGAAGAGCCTCCCACGCGGCACAAAACTCACATTTCAGCTGAAAGAAGCGTTTTGAGAATTTAGAAAACTGTACTCAATGTTCGATTAAAAACGCCAAGAAAATCAGTTCAGTTAAATTCTTGTCAATTTCTTCGCTCTTTATATGCAACATCTTTTCGAATTATCAAAGGTGGGGAAGATGATGACGATATTGGTCATGTGGAAGTTCAGCTGCCCGATGTAGAGGCAATGATTAGGCTTGACAAATATGCACGTCATCATCATCGTCATCATAATCGTCATCGTCATCATCATCGTCGTCATCACCGTCGTCATCATCATCATCTTCATCATCATAATCATCATCGCCCTCATCATCGTCATCATCATCGTCGTCGTCATCGTCATCATCATCGTCGTCGTCGTCGTCATCATCATCATCATCGTCGTCGTCATCATCATCATCATCATCTTCATCATCATAATCATCATCGCCGTCATCATCGTCATCATCATCGTCGTCATCATCATCATCGTCGTCGTCATCACGTCATCGTCATCATCATCTTCATCATCATCATCATCGTCGTCATCATCGTCGTCGTCATCATCGTCGTCATCATCGTCTTCATCATCATCATCATCATCATTGTCGTCATCATGATCATCATGATCATCATCGTCGTCGTCATCATCATCAACGTCCTCATCGTCGTCGTCATCATCGTCGTCATCATCGTCATCATCATCGTCATCAACCTAATCAACATTTCCCGGCTCTAACGTATTGAGATGGCCAAAGACGCATTCCAAACTCTAAGAGTACCGAGAGAGAAAATAATTCGTTAGAAAGAAAGACAAGATTATTAATTTGTTACGTTATATCTGTCCATCTATATGGCAGTGAATGTTGGACAATCGCCTCAAAGATGAGGAAGAGACTTGAAGAAACAGAAATGTGGGTACTACAGAAATATGCTGACGATACCATGGACCGAACATATGTGTGCAACGACAAGCGAAAACTTTTACTTAAGCATCTGAAATTACGTAATGAGGAAGGAAGTTTGGAAAATCTGATACTCACAGGAGAGATGTCCTTCCGTAACCCCACATAATTTGACAATTTGAATGATGTGGACCCGAAGTAGGGGCCACGGAAGGAAAACACGGAACACGGGTTAGAGCTAAGAAAGATATTAAGCAGAAAAGTTACAAAGAATAGTGTAAGAGTAAGCAGAGCGTACTATCCAGTGGTGTTCGATATTGGTATCGTACGCGGTTGCGCATTACTGGTGCTACGATATTTAACAACCCCTCACACACACACACGGGTCGAATGTGGCACAAGGCTGGTTTAACGTGGGCTTACCGAGCCCGTAGCCAAAATTATGCCCATTTACAACCCGTATACACGAGTTTAGGGACTGTCAACCCCCCACCCCCCACCCCGAACGAATCTTTGCCCTGCGGCAAAGCCTCGTCCGAGTTCCTCTCTGCCAAAGCATAGAGTTCAACAGCAGTGCAGCCTTACTGGTGCGACTCCCCTGATACTACCATTCCCATAATAATATAGTACTGGGAGAGTCCATGATGTAGGAAAGTATCGGTCTCACAACATTGAATTTGAAAAATGTAAAAACTTATGGAAATAAAATGTCTATACAAAAAATAATAGAAATGTTGAATAATCCCAAAATAATAATAAATTATAATAGAAAAAATAATATATTTTTTATAAAAAATAAGAATATATAATACGTATATAAAAACATAAATGGGTATAAAAATAAATGGATAATTAAACGAAAGAACTATATAAAAATAATAATATAGATGATGAATAATCCTCAAAATAAGGATAATAATATAACTAATATTATATTTCTCATCAAAAATAACAATATTTAATAGGTATATAAAAGCATATATCGGTCATAAATGTTAATGTGACAAATCATTTCACAATGTTATTTGATAATATATTTGTTTTGTGACGTACGATGGCCGTTAATAATTAAGTATAACTCAAGATTTCAATGTTAAAATAAAACAGCATTTCAATACAAACGAGTATAAATACTGTACAAAACCAAAAATTAAAATGTCAACCAAAGATAATTAAACATTTCAGTGAATACCTTGTTAGTAGCGCGGCTCGGCTTAAATTCTGGTAAATCCTAAATCAAAACCCAAATCATCGACGCACAGTAACTCACACTAATTCGACTGGATAGTTCCATTCAATAGACACTCAATAATCACTACAGTCAGTAGCCCGACACCGCTATTTATACACCGGGCGGAAAGCATATATTCATAAGTCCAGTGTGTAACTACCTCGGTGTCAGTTGTTACTTTTTTTTTTCCTATATGACAATTTGTTAAAAATGACATATTTATTTCATTAATTTTTATCAGACAGGTATTTACTTATCTGGAATTTTGAATTATCCGATCGAATTTTAATCTGATTAAAAATCTCCAAATGAATGTTGAACCTTTGACCTTAATACGGATTTTCCTTAGGGCTCTTTCCTTGGACCTACTATTCACCAATGACCTTCCTATTCTGATCAGTTCTCAACTTGGTATCTATTCCGATGACACAACTATTTACTCCTGTCTTGATATCATGTCAGATATGTCCAATAAGGTCAATCTGGCAGCTGATCTAAAAAAAATGACCTACAATCTGTTGTTACCCGGAGCAAGAGATGTCTTAATTTTGACACTTCCAAAATCAAATTACTTCCTTTTACTCGTCTTAAAGAACATTTATTCATCTTCCATCAGGATGGCTAATGCTAACCTACATGAGAGGAACTTCGAGGGCTAACAGTCTCTGATGACATGAAGTGGAAAGTTTATATTGTAGCATGTTGTGGAACTGTGGCTAGGAAACTTGGTTCAATGTGTTATAGTATACAATATTTCTTGCAGGAATCCATCTTACGCTTTTTCAAAGATAATATTCGTTGATGAATTGAATATTGCTGTTACATCTGATCTGGTGCATCTGGTGTGTATTTACAAATACGAGATAAAATACAAAAGTGAATCTGCAATGTTACTGGTTTTGACCTATCATCTCGGCTTCAGTCACATTTCCGCCTCCGTAACGTAGCTTCGTTGCGAATTTTCATACGTATTTTCATGGTGCTTTTTCCGATGAACTTTCCTAATTCGTACCTCTACTTTACGAATTTAAGGGCAATACTAGATTGGCAGGTAGAGCCACGCATTTTATATTTGAGATGGCTAGATATAACCGTAATTTCTATGCTAAGAATTTCCTCTATAAGGTCTCAGGCTTACTAGTTAACTTTGATCTTCAAAAATTTAAATGCAATGTCAATGTTTATATTTTCTATTCTTCATTCTCGTTCGTTTATTGTTCTATCACTTTAATGTTTTTATTTTTCTCTCATTCTTTCAGACTCGGTAAACCCTGAGTCTTAGTGGCTTTATAGCCTTGCTTGGTGTGAAAAGTTTAAAACATGTTGTTTGTTTTGTTTTACGGCATATCAACCTCAATGGGTTATTTAATGCAGACAAGATTTGTGCTGCTGATAATATTTTTTATCTATCTATTTCAGTATATATTGGTTCGATTTATGTTTTACGGCATATCAACCTCAATGGGTTATTTAATGCAGACAAGATTTTTGCTGCTGGTAATATTTTTTATCTATCTATTTCAGTATATATTGGTTCGGTTTATGTTTTACGGCATATCAACCTCAATGGGTTATTTAATACAGACAAGATTTTTACTGCTGGTAATTATTTTATCTATCTATCTATCTATCTATCTATCTATCAATTTCAGTATATATTGGTTTGGTTTGCTTTGTTTTACGGCATATCAACCTCAATGGGTTATTTAATACAGACAGGATTTTTACTGCTGGTAATATTTTTTATCTATCTATCTATCTATCTATCTATCTATCTATCAATTTCAGTATATATTGGTTTGGTTTGTTTTGTTTTACGGCATATCAGCCTAAATGGGTCATTTAATACAGACAAGATTTTTTACTGCTGGTAATTATTTTATCTATCTATCTATCTATCTATCTATCTATCTATCTATCTATCTATCAATTTCAGTATATATTGGTTTGGTTTGCTTTGTTTTACGGCATATCAACCTCAATGGGTTATTTAATACAGACAGGATTTTTACTGCTGGTAATATTTTTTATCTATCTATCTATCTATCTATCTATCTATCTATCAATTTCAGTATATATTGGTTTGGTTTGTTTTGTTTTACGGCATATCAACCTAAATGGGTTATTTAATACAGACAAGATTTTTTACTGCTGGTAATTATTTTATCTATCTATCTATCTATCTATCTATCTATCTATCTATCTATCTATCTATCTATCAATTTCAGTATATATTGGTTTGGTTTGCTTTGTTTTACGGCATATCAACCTCAATGGGTTATTTAATAAAGACAGGATTTTTACTGCTGGTAATATTTTTTATCTATCTATCTATCTAGTTCAGTATATATTGGTTTGGTTTGCTTTGTTTTACGGTATATCAACCTCAATGGGTTATTTAATAAAGACAAGATTTTTACTGCTGGTAATATTTTTTATCTATCTATCTATTTCAGTATATATTGGTTTGGTTTGTTTTGTTTTACGGCATATTAACCTCAATGGGTTATTTAATACAGACAAGATTTTTATTCCTGGTAATATTTTTTTCAAAAATGTCTTGCTCGTAATATTTTATTTCTTCAAAAATATATTGCTTTTAATTTCATTACAAAAAAGTAGTGCTGGTATTAAATCTTATTTTTCTACTTGTATCTTGTGTTGACCCCCTTTGGGGGCAGAGTTAAATATTTGCCTATAGTTGGGACCATGGCAGGTGCTACCACACCGGGTCAGATTAGACCTGAGAACAGCATCCATTAAGAAGAGGTTCCACGCTCCTTAAAACTTTCTGATCAAAGATTTGCCGTCGGATGTAGTTTATCGTCTTACCCAGGACGCACATATAGTTTATCGTTTTAAACCGGACTTCCATTGGAAGGGATCTTACCCCTCTGCAGAGGTGCACTCGGTGTATTCTTCAACCCCAGCCAAGAGGGCGGAAAATATATTGACAACATTTGTCAAATTGAACCAGGCATAAGACTGTATGAGACAAAGTTATTGCCTACGGTTATGAAGGTGAGTTTAAAAAAAAGATATTACTAAAAATTACTATTTCGATTACACTGCAGGTGGATATTTGAAACGTTTTTGTAAAACAAATGTGCATCTTATGTGATGGTAAATAAGTATCTTAAAGTTTTGCTTTAATTATGAAAAATATCTCTATCTTTAAAAGGTAGGATGTGTGTGCGTGTGTGTGTAACGAATGCACGGCTGCAATTTCTGACGGATTTGCACCAAAATTTACAGGCACAGGCTCCAACTTAGTGAAAAGACCAAGACCGACGTTGCATTTCCCAACTCGCATCGATAGTGGAAATAATCGTTTTTTCATGCTTCTACGGTAGTTTTCATGTAGTTTGCGGGCATTTTCTACTGACCAGAGTGAGAGCCTATAGCTGGCTGCCACGAATAGGCAGGAAGATTCTATTGGCCAGCGTGAGAGTCAACAGCTAACTGACATGAATGTTAACTAGCATGCTAGCATGCAAAAAAAATCGATAGCTGCATTCGTCACAAGTAGGAAAAATTTAAATCTACATGGCACTTTACTCTAATTGGCTCATTCGCTTCCTTAAAGTCAACGTTTATTCTGATTCCGTAGAACTGGGTTGGGTGTGAAAAAGTATTTGTTGTTAACATTCTTTTTTCATTGTTATTTTCCAGTTACGAGTCCTTTTTTAAAGCTGATTGTTTTGTGTTCATTTTGTTTAGTTCTTTTTTCGTAACAGATTTAATGTTTAGTATAGAGCTTAGAAAAAGTTCGCAGTGTGAGATAGGCAAGAAGTAAGGCATGTAGCAACATCAGCACGGCAATGGGTACTTCTTTAAAGGCAAGGAAGGGCGAAATATTTTAAGTCAAGTGATAGCGATTGCTGTATGAGTCGTACGACTTTTGAATCAAGCACGGGCAGCGCCGGGCCATGCTGCTAGTATAATATAAAAGGGAGAAAACAGATGAAAGAGAAAGATGGAAGAAAGAAAGAATGAATGAAAGAAAGAAGGAAAGGAAGAATGAATGAAAGACGTAATGAAAGATAGAAAGAGGGAATGAGATAAAGACAGAAATGAAAAATGAAAGAAAGAAGGAAAGAAAGAAAGGAAGAATGAAAGAAGAACGAAGATCGAGACAGAAGTATAGTAGAAGAAAAGAAACATCGAAGGAACGACGAAATCAAGAAAGAAACCTAAACTGAAAATAAAACTGAAAAGAATGACTAAGTATAGAAATGAAAAAAAAAAATATTGAAAATTCCAGTATGAAAAAAAAGGAATGAAAAAAGAAAGAACGAACAGAAAGAAATAAAAATCCAAAAAACGCAAGGGGTTACTGACTGTGAAAAATATTAGAAAAAGAAACTCGTTGTTACGGACAGAAAACAAGTTTTAGAATAAAGATTTTTAAATGTGGTTGTAGCCTAGTTCTGAATCTTGCCATATTCTTTAGTATCCAAATTGATTAAGTCGTCATCTATAAAATACCTACTGTCATATTCCAGGATGCCAATTCTTGTCTTGACGGAAGCTACTTGAGTCATACTTCATGTTACGTTCTTTAAAAGTAGAATAATAATCGCAATAGAAAGTCACGATTGAAGAGCAAGAAAAAAATTGAACAGACAAATAAAGGAAAATTATATGTCCGCCGCTTATGTCATTGCAAAGTCTGTGCCTTCCTGTGTGTCTACCAACGACATCGATTGGAGTTTACGCGAGGAAAGCTTGCTTCTCGGAAATGAAAATAAATGAAAGATAGCAAAGATATGGGAATAAATAAATAAATAATAAATGAAGCACTTTTCGATGACTGGCATATACAAGAGGAAGGAAACGCTGAAAATGTCACTTAAGCTTGCACATCGATGTTGGAAATAAAATCGAAATATATTAAGGGGGTTCCAATACCATTTTCTGATATTAAAAAAATACGTTGTTATATGTTATCAAAAATGTCTACCAAACACTGTTTCCGAATTGTATTCTGTTTCAAGCTTCTATAGAAAAATGACAAAGTTTTAAGAGATATTCTTGAACAAGGTTATTTTTTAAGGTTTGGTTTGGTTTGGTTTGATTGTTTTACAGCATATCAACCTCAATGGGTTATTTAATGCCGACAAGTTTTTTATTGCTGGTAATATTTTTTATTTATCTATCTATCTATCTATCTATCTATCTATCTCAGTATATATTGGTTTGGTTTGGATTGTTTTACGGCATATCAACCTCAATGGGTGATTTAATGCCGACAATATTTTTATTGCTGGCAATATTTTTTATCTATCTCAGTATATATTGGTTTTGTTTGTTTTGTTTTACGGCATATCAACCTCAATGGGTGATTTAATGCCGACAATATTTCTATTGCTGGCAATATTTTGTTTTCAAAACTGTATTGTTGGTAATATTTTTTCCTAAAAATGTATTGCTGGTAATAATTACTTTCTTCCAAAAATTATTGCTGGCAATAATTTTTACAAAAAATGTATTGATGGTATTAAAACTTTCATAATTTTTTGACCCGACTTTGGGTGTTAACTATTTGCCAATAGCTGGGACCCTAACAGGTGCTACCACTCCCTGTCAAGTTGGACCTGGAAACACCAGCAATTAAGAGGTGGTTCCACTCGGCTCAAAACCCCCTGATCAGAGGCCTTGCTGTTGACTGTAGTTTATCATCTTACCCCGGAGGGGGATGTAGTTTATCGTCTTACCCAGGACAGGGATGATGTTTATCGTCTTACCCAGAACGCGGATGTAGTTTATTGTCTTACCCACGAGACGAATGTAAAATCAATCATATTCTTTATTGTCCCAAGCGGCTTTCGCGTCTTCTTTAACCATTTTTAAGGGGAACTTGTTTTAGGTGCTGTTGATTTCTCTTCAAATTTTAACTGTTTCAAATGTATTTTTTTTTGGGGGGGGATGTTTTGAATAGTAGAAGGAGCGTTTATTCTGAGCCTTCGTGTTCTGAGCACGGCTGGAATTTTCTGTTAATTTTTTAAACTTTCAATACTCCATTCCCAATGTTAAATAATATATGTATATTTCAATGTTCTGTTGGTTTCTCTTCGTATTTTAACTGTTTCAAATGTATTTTATTTTTGACTTGTTTTGAATACTAGTAAGAGCGTTTATTCCGAGACTTCGTTTGCCGAGCACGGGGGGAATTCGAGTTATCATCTTTTTTATTTAAAAAATGTCAACACTACATTCCCGATGTTAAATAAAGTGAGACTGATATTGGGAGAAATATATTTAATAAACAGATCCTCCTTATAGCGAGATGTTTCCAGTAATGTGAATTATATAGAATTTTAGTATTACCGACGATAATTTTTTAAAGTGTACTTGTAAATTGTTGTTAAACAGCTGAATTTTAAAACAACTTTAATCTGATATGTGACATGCGAGGCGTCTACTCAAGGAGGTGGTAGCATTTTGAGTAGCGAACTTTTGTAATATATTAGAGGTTTTACATGTTTTTCGATAGTTAAGTCAGAAATATGTTTTTAATGATTCTTTGTATAGCGACTATGTTCTGCTTTATATATATATATATATATATATATATATATATATATATATATATATATATATATATATAATATGTGTGTGTGTGTGTCAATATAAGAGTGAAGATTGAATTCAACACTTAGACGCGACAGTCTGTTTCGTGCTAGACGCAATTGTCAGGCCACGAGTGCTGCTATTTTTCTCGGGTATTTATATATATTGGTCAGTGGTGCATTGTGGGTAGTCTATTTTTTATAACTATAGACTGCATTGTGGTGCATTTGGGGTAGTCTATTTTTATAACTATAGACTACCCAAAATGCACTCATGATGCTGTTGTGAAAATAGTGTCCGAGTTTAGAATAAACATTTTAAATGTGTTCTGATATTTTATCATAATTGTTACCCCAAAATAGATTACTTATTCACAACGATTAAACTGATTTTGTTAATTCTATGACAATGTCAGTCAGAATTCTTCTCGGAAAATTATATAACCCTCGTTGTGATTATAAAAAAAGGCATTCGATTCTTTTTTATGTGTGAGTTCAAACTTGGTTACAATGAATAAAGAATAGGGTGATCTTTCGTAATGGAGATACGTCAATTGAAGATCAAGATGAAATTCTTCTTTTTCTATAGAAATGCCTCATTAAAATGTGCTATCCTCTCTATAGATGTTTTCTAATTATCTGAGAATGTTACTAGGTAGATCGTTAATAAAAATCCTAAAGAGGATAGAATCGATTAGGAAGAGACGTGTGAGACGTTTGAATTGACCTCATGAGATCCCGAAGACTGGTCATTCGAAACAAAAAGATTTATTGATCGCAATGAGGGAATTTACGTGATGATTACACAAACTTGGAAACTACATTTCACTCATCTGACCTTAGCTGTCTGGTCGAGAACCGGAAAGAAATGAGTATACACCAGAAACCAAAGGAATAAAACCCAACCAGAGCAAATTCAATGACATAGATTTGTGTAGGTGCAAATATGTCACAATTTTGTCATACAATCATTTGAAACGTGTAATGCATTCGCTCTGATAACAAAGATGTCCGGAATTCCGTCAGTGATTTTGCTGGTGATGAGAGTTATATCATATGCAGTTGACATCCCTACAGATTGTCCATCAAGAACTTATTTCTGTTGCTGATAAAAAAAACTTGAATCAATGGCTAAAGACACTAAGGAGTTTGATGGAGTGAAAGGGAAATGGAAGAACCAACTTTACTTGCAATAGATTTAACAATTTATAAATATAATCTTTATACTTCATCTCAGAAAAAATAACGTGAGACTGAGCAGGTGCAATGAATGGCTCTCTTGGAGGCTGGCATCAGCCATATTGATGGAAGTCAAAATGGGTCCTCTAAAATTACGGTGGTATTTGTGTTTTGAATCCACAAGACACTGGCTGCAGTTAACAACAGATTGAAGGTCTGAATTTATAGAGCCTATCGCATTTACTGTTAAAACAGGCAGCAGTGGCGAAGTGTGATTTGGATCCAGAGGGTGTACTCGTGAATATTTTGTCATGTACGGCCTAACGTAATATTTCGTCACTAACTGTAAACTTTACGTCAAAATTACGAATTTCCAATTTTCCTGTGATCAATCAACGCCATTTTCTGACACCTGCCGTCATACAATAACAAAACTTGTTTAAACATATTTTTTTAAATTAAAATGTCTACGTCTAGTTAAAACAGAAACAGTTAATTTGATAAATAGTGAACAAGATTAAACCAGAATTACTTACATTTTTTTCTTAAAAATCAGTGAAAAACAACTTTTTTGCGAGGTGTGGGTCTCATTATCTTACGCAGCCGTTGGGGGAGCAAGTAACTTGTCGAGTTGAAGACAGACGAAGAGCATATGACGAGATATTACGGTAGGACGTATATGACAAAATATTCGTGACTGCATTCATTTCATCCAAGTCATCCTTCGCCACTTGCAAATAGATGTACCACATTTGTTTAAATACAATATTTCGTTGGAAAAGTTTTCTCCTATATGGAAATAATTGTGGTAAAAGTTTTGCAACAATTATGACAAGAAGCTGGAAATGAGAGAGATGTCGTCTTTTTTCGGATGAATGCCGCTCTTTCATCAGTGCCACTAGCAGTCGAAATGCCGACCAAATTTCAAACGTTGCGACAGAGAAACTGCAGAAGTGTATATGACAAGATAATGCGAACACGAACTTTAAAAAATAAAAGCAAATAATATATCTGTCCATTTCTTTTTTCTATATAAAATAATTTTTCTTGGTATCGTTGCCTTCTGATGAAACTGAATTTAACGCGAGACCTGGCGGCTGCAAGGAGATAGATATACATTGGAAAAGAAGTCAAAGTGAAATCTGGTATTTTCTCGACGGAGAAATATCTTTATTATTGTGTTTTATTTGTGTGTGTGTGTGTGTATGTGTTTCTGTATGTTTGTGTGTCTGTAGGTGGTCAAGACGAAATATTTTTTTCTCTGTCGACCGATGTTCACTTGAGCAGACAACGTTAACAAGTAAGCGAGCAACGCCGAGAATCTCATCTGGTTGGTAAAATGTCCGAAAAAAAAGGCATTTATACTTCCCTTCTTTCTTTCTTCCTTCCTTTCTTTCTTTCTTTCTTTCTTTCTTTCTTCCTTCCTTTCTTTCTTTCTTTCTTCCTTTCTTTCTTTCTCCACTTGTCAGTTTTATTTTACTTACTCCGATTGACTTTCTCTACATTTTATTTCTATTTATTGAGTGGTTATCCATTACACCAATCGCGAATCCAAGCTTAAAGCACTTGGTATTTACAAGCGGTTACCCGACTAAGTATTGTCCAGACGCGACGTTGCTTAATTTCGGTGGTCGTACGAGGATCAGCGTTCAAGCGTGATATGGCTGTAAGCCTAAGAGACGAAGAGAGGATTCAAGGCGTTTTGTCGAATTTACTTGGAGGAAAGGATGGAACACGGTGTTTAAGAAAAGTTTTCCTTTTTGCCATTTATTTACACAAACAGACACAAATATACAAACACACACACACATATATATATATATATATAATTTATTTCGGTTGAGCTCTCTGGGGAGGATGTGTGGGTTTGTAAACAGTGACTATTACGGCTAATAATGCAAGACTCTTCGGTAAATCGAATCGAGTTCTCTCAGTCACTGTGTGTTTATCTAAATATAAATACGCTTAAATTCACCTTCTTCTCTGCCGTGCGCCAACGGCTTCAGGGTAAAATTTCCGACTGACGCGAATTCAGCCGGTTTTCGATTATAGCCAGAGGCAACCGGACGTCTAGCCACACTGATGAGCTGTGATACAGCGAAACAGTCTGTCTGTGGATGACAATATATATATATATATATATATATAGCTAAAATGAGAACAAATAGAGTATGATTCCATTATACGTAACATTTAATTTTAAACATAGCTCAATGCATAATATAATAATTATTATTTATTTTAGGATATTAAATCATGGTAAAAATCGATACCCAATTACAATTATGTTTCAACCCCATAAATGTCTCTCTTCAGGCCATGTTAAACTGCTGGCAAGTGAGAGTTTAACATCGCCCGAATAGACACTTTTATGATGATAAACAAAATTGTGTAGCGATTTTTAACATGTTTTAATATCCTAAAAAACATTATATATATATATATATATATATATATATATATATATATATATATATATATATATATATATATATGTATATATATATATATATATATATATATATATATATATATATTCAAGCATATTTGGTTGAATAAGCAAGATATATTAAGCCTATTATTTTCATTTTAAATTTAATAAAAGAAATGGCGAAAACAACGCCGACTTCCTTAATCAGTTCAATAAAAACCTTACGAAATTGATACGTCAATTTGAGAGAATTAAGATAAAAATAAATGCACATGATATTAATAGATTATTCAACCAATCCTGCCTGAATGAAAATATGCAAGACCTATATTTTTAAATATAACAGACAAAGAACGTTTCGTCCTGAGTATGAGGATAATCTACATCGGAGTCCATGGGTATGGTCAGAAACTACATCAGCGTCCTGGGTAAGACGATAAACAACACCCGCGTCCATGGGTATGACGATGAACTACATCCGCGTCCATGGGTATGACAGTATACTACATCCGAGTTCATGGGTATGACGGTAAACTACATCCGAGTTCATGGGTATGATGGTAAATTACATCCAACTCCATGGGTATGACGGTAAACTAAATCCGAGTCCATGGGTATGAAGATAAACTACATCCGCGTCCTGGGTAAGACGATAAACTACATCCGAGTCCATGGGTATGAGGATAAACTACATCCGAGTCCATGGGTATGAAGATAAACTACATCCGCGTCCATTGGTATAATGGTAAACTACATCCGAGTCCATTGGTATGACAGTAAACTACATCAAGTCCATGGGTATGACGGTAAACTACATTCGAGTCCATGGGTATGAGGGTAAACTACATCCGCGTCCTGGGTACTGCGAAAAACTGCATCCGCGTCCTGGGTACGGCGATACACTACATCCGCGTCCTGGGTACGGCCATAAACTACATCCACTTACTGGATATGGCGATAAACTACGTCCAACAGAATGGCTGTTTTTGAAAAAATAAGGTTGCCGGCTATACGTTTTTGGAATAATAGTATTACCAGCTATACGCTTTCGAAAGAATAATTTTGCCAGCAGTGCGTATTTGAAAAATGATATTACCAGCTATACGTTTTTGAAAAAATAATATTCCCAGCTATACGTTTTTGGAAAAATAATATTACCAGCTATACATTTTTGAAAAATAATATTGACAGCTATAGGTTTAAAAAAAGAAAAATATTGTCAGCTATACGTTTTTTAAAAAATATATAATATTACCAGCTATACGTTTTTGGGATTTTAAGCAATATTTTTTGGGGAAAAAAAAAGTAAAATATATATTAAGAGCTAAACATTTTTCGAAAAATTAAAAAAATATTATCAGTGATACATATTTGAACTAAAATCATTACCAGAAATAGATTTTTTGAAGGAAATCTTTTTACCCGAAATAGTATTTTGAAGGAAAAATAGTACCAGAAATAGATTGAAAAAATAATATTACCAATAATAAAATTTATTGTCGGCATTGAGGTTGATATGCCGTAAAACCAAGACAAACAAACAAACAAACAAACAAACAAAGCATGTTTCTTATGTTTTATTATGAGCCGTTGCAAGCTTCGTATAATAGCTTTAGTTTCCAGAGCAAAGGTTGTGGAGTTTTTCGCATTATTTTCTCTTGAAACTAAAGCCATTATACGAAGCTTGCAACGGCTCATGATAAAACATAATAAACATTTTTTGTCTGTTATATTTAACAACTATCAGCATGGCCCGACGTTGCCCGTGCTTGATTCAAAAATCGTACGACTAATACAGCAATCGCTATCACTTGACTTAAAATATTTCGCCCTTCCTTGCCTTTAAAGGAGTGCCCTTTGCCGTGCTGATGTTGCTACATGCCTTACTTCTTGCCTATCTCACACTGCGAACATTTTCTAAGCTCTATACTAAACATTAAATCTGTTACGAAAAATGAACTAACCAAAATGAACTCAAAACGATCAGATTTAAAAAAAGGATTCGTAACTGGAAAAACCGAATGAAAAAAGAATGTTAACAACAAATATTTTTTCACACCCAACCTAGTTCTGTGGAATCAGAATCAACATTGAGTTTAATCAAGCGAATGAGCCAATTGGAGTAAAGTGCCATGCAGATTTAAATTTTTCCCACTTGTGACGAATGCAGCTATCAATTTTTTTTGCATGCTAGTTAACATTCGTGTCAGTCAGCTGTTAGCTCTCACTATGGCCAGTAGAAAATGGCCGCAGACTACATGAAAACTGCCGTAGAAGCATGAAAAAATTGATTATTTCCACTATCGATGGGAGTCCGTCTTGGCATTTCCAATAATTTGGAGCATGTGCATGTAACTTTTGGTGCAAATCCGTCGAAATTTGCGGCCGTGCATTCGTTACACACACACACACATCCTGCCTTTTATAGATAGAGATATAGTTCAGAATGATGATGTGCGAACCCTATGCACCATATATATATATATATATATATATATATATATATATATATATATATATATATATATATATATATATAAAGAGAGGGATAATTTTGTTAAATTCGTACGTTGTCTAAGATTAATAAGATGCTGCACAGCTATAAGAGACATGTGGTGATAAATGGGAATGAATTTTGATAAATTTAAATCACCTGGGTGATATATGAAAATAGTGTTAATTAAGACATCGCTGAGAGAGAACGCATTATCTGTCATGATCCACAGTTTAAATAACGGCAGGGCGCTCAGATCCTTGACAAAACGACCGACTGTTTTCGAACTCATCCGTCTTGCCCATATTACTCACTTGGGTTCTCAGGTTTTCAGCACTTTGCACAGAGGCCGCACGCAGAGATCATCACCCAAAATCGATATGAAAAAAAAATCACCATTTTATCAAATAGGCTATTTCGAGATGCGAACCCAGGACATATTGTCAGAAAGTGAGGGTTCTAATCTGGCCACGCGCTTATGTACAGGGTGACCCACAAAAATGGGAACTTTTTAACAATCCAATAAAACCAAGAGTGATGGAAGAAAAATATTTAATTCATAGTAATTGAAACCTTAAAACATACCATTTAAGAAACAATGATGGAATTTTCATATTTTAATAATTACTTCCTGTAGATGGCGTCCTCCTGTACGAATGCATTCTTGAAATCTGCTGTTGAGATTCCTCATTGACTTCTGCAACATCTCAGCTGGGATTCTGTGAATTTCATTCTCGTTACTAAAATGGCGAAATGTTTACTTGCTCAAGGTCACTGTCTCGCAGTGTTGCCACTTGCTCATGTCGGGCAATACGCACTTAAAAAAACCCCGTTTTTTGGGGTCACCCTGTACTTATGTGTGTATGTATCAGTGGCAAGAGTTCTATGTATGCAACGCAATTGACGCGTTAAACTATCTTTGAAGAATAAATAATTTTTGTGTAATAAAAAATTAATTATTGAATTTATTACTATCTTCTTTGCACGCGTGATAAGTTTTTTTTTTAAATTCCTTCATTCTAAGAATATATTATAAGCCGACAACATTAGTATAGTAGTGTAGACAGATAGGGTCCTGCCGTCTTATAACCCTCCCGTGCCAGTTATATAATCTTTATTCGTAAATATCATTCAAAGTCCCTCTTTTTTAAATCATTATCGCCTCCATACAATTCAGTAAAGCAACTAAAGACACAAGGTCTAACTAGTTGTGAAAGAGTTAGGAACAGAAACATTACTAATGAGCGGGAAGAAAAAAAAAGTATTCATGATGACAGTAGATAGTGATTGACATTGCAATTAATTTTAAGCAGATTAAAGTTAGCTGGAAATCATAGCGCTGGAAGGGAGTTGCAAAAGCAAGAAAGGCGAGAAAAGAAGCAGTTAGCATAGAGTATACAGTTACATCTATCCAGTTCAACTGTGAATTGATGAGACCTTGCCGCCAATCTAGTACTGCGGTTAAGAGATCATTTTCAAAATTACGATGAAAGTATGAAAGTAGATAATGATTGTCATTGAAATTAATTTCAAGCAGATTAAAGTTAGCTGGAAATCATAGCGCTGGAAGGGAGATCCACAAGTGAGAAGTGCGAGAAAAGAAACTGTTAGCATAGAACAGCTACACTGTAAATTGATGAGATTTAGATCCCAGTCTAGTACTGCGCTTAAATTAAAAAGTCTAGGCACCATAGCGAAGAGTTCATCCGAACAATAAAAGTATGTATAGAAAAGGCAGAGGGAAGCAAATTTACGGCGGTGGGAAAGAGACTGGAGCCGAGCCACCAGATCAGGACTAATAATATTGCAGATTCTTCTTTGGACTTTATTAAGGAGCTCAAGGTAAATAGCAGGAGCACTGGACCATAGGTGGCAGCAATATTCTAAATATGGCAGAATGGTAGACATATATATGTAAGATAGATTATGGAGAGAAAAGTCGTCTCGCACGACAGGTTCAACCATGTTTCTTCACAGATGACTTAGCAAGGGATTCAATATAATCTTTCCACGTGACAAGGCGTAACGAATCCACTTTCTTAAAGGTTAGCATCACCAATGCTGATGGAAAGCAGAGAGAGGTCTCTCACATGGAAAGAAGTTTAATTTGGGGGGCGTTAAATTTAACAGGCCATCTTTTGCACCAGATTATTATTATTATTTTTATTATTATTATTATTATTATTATTATTATTATTATTATTATTATTATTATTATAATAGTAGTAGTAATAATAATAATAATAATAATATATGTAATAATTTAATAAATGTATAGTAATATAATAAATAATTCATGTAAGTGAGATATCAACAACATCAGCTACGAAGAGGATAGCAATGTGCTCACCATATTATGAATGAAAAATAATTATACGCGTATCAAAATATCATTTAAATACTATTTAATAGATAATAAGCAAAACTTTGGGAATGGCCGCCAGAAGATTAGCCAGAAACGCATGGAACAATTATGTTTGTTATTTTCTAAACATAAAAACATAATGAACATAGATAGATAGATAGATAGATAATGAAGATACTTGGATAGATAGATAGATAGATAGATAGATAGATAGATAGATAGATAGATAATGAAGATACTTGGATAGATAGATAGATAGATAGATAGATAGATAGATAGATAGATAGATAGATAGATATAGAGAGAGATAGAGAGAGAAAATGAAGATACTGTGGTTGGACAAAATAATTGGAACACGTGCAAATTCCACTCCTATTAAAGACCTATTATATTAAACACTTTAACTAAAACTTTGTTACTGCGGGTTATATCTATTGTAAATACGTTTACTTATCTTTTTTATTCTCTTTGACTTAATTATTTTTAGAATTTACTAAAATTTAAGCCAAATACGTGACCTCTCCGAGTTTGAAAAAGGTCAAATTGTTGGAGCTCGCATGGCAGGAGCCTCGATCACAAAGGTTACTGAACTGTTTGGTTTTTCAAGAGCTACCATATCAAGAAACGTCAACAGATTACAGAAAGTACTGGACGGCCGTTTCGTCCTATATTTGCGACTCATCAGCAGTGCGCATCCACTACCGAGAACTGAAGCCCGGACAGTTACGTTGCCAGGCAAACGCCACACCAACTATTCCAACGGACCTCGGTACCTCTTCGTATAATCAAAAAGCTCAAACACTAATATTCCATGGTTATAATTTATTATTCGTAACCACGATCCAATTCATCAGACCTACAAATTCAAAAAAAATCGGAAAATATAACTCCGGGTATAAAAAATAAAATTTTAGTGAAAGTGTATGCGTGAGAGTGGGAAACAAGTGTGAAAGTGAAATATATGAAAGCTCTAGAGAGAGGTTTAATAGAAGAAGAAGAAGAAGAAGAAGAAGAAGAAGAAGAAGAAGAAGAAGAAGAAGAAGAAGAAGAAGAAGAAGAAGAGGAAAGGCCTAAAGGTGAAGGTGGGGGGTTAAAACTGAACAACGAGAAGTTTTAAAGAGAGGAGCTAAATAACGGTTTAAATGAGTGAGATACAGATAACTATGAATTATTTTTCGATGCATAATTCGCTACCGAATCGCTGACCTACATTAAAATTTAAAAAAAATAGACACCGGAAAAGTGTGTATACATTTGTGGTGACACTACGCACAATAAAAAAAGATATGATCTAAAATTGAACTGCAGAAGATGAGATAGAGAGAGAGAGGGAGAGAGAGAGAGAGAAAGAGGAAAAAATAATAAATAAATGATGGTGGGTGGAGACTAAAGACGAAGGGTTATTTTTAAGTGAACCAATGTGTAATAAAGAAAATTTAACAAAGCAAGTAATATAACCTACAGGTTACAACATCAACATATAAAATCTAACTAATATTTAATCTAGTAAGGACCTATTATTTATATGCCCCAAAACACATACATAGATACACACACACACAACAACATATATATATCTACTCGCACCTACATACATATACGTGTATACGTGGTATATCAATTATTAAATTTAAAGTTTACTGTAGACGTTGATAAATGTACAATTCAAGATACAATTCAAAAATAATTTGGGGGGGGGACTTCCTGGAACTAAATCACGGTAAAATGTCTATATAAGCCTATGTTCATAAGGCCGCCGTTGTAACACAATGCGACAACTCATAACAAATGTCCAAAATGTCCTCTGCGTGATTTTGTACATCCATGCCCCCGTCGTTTCATTGACCGCTGGACGCTTTAAATACTCACACACGGTGCCGAATGGTTTCGCAGGCCCGCATTACTAATATCCGCTGCATAAACCAATTGTTTTAGTTGGTCCAACAGACTAGGATCAAAAGGATTGAGGCTGGGAGCACGTGCAGGCCATGGAACCGGTACTTCCCTACCTAGCCGTCTTTCGTCGTAGATGTCAGCCAGTCCATCGCGAATAATGTGACTAAAACGTGCTGCAACCCCATCATGCTTGAACCACTTGCGTCTTCGTATTAGCAGGGGTACATCCTCTTGCTGGTCTGGAAGTGTGCTTGAAATAAAGTCCCTGTAGATAGAGAATATATTGACCTACCAGACGGTCACATACAATTCCACACCACACATCAATCGGAAACTGATGCTGGTGTCTAACCTGTATTGTACCATGGAGATTCCGATCCGCCCACAAAAGTCGGTTGTGTAAATTTGTTAGTCCATCTCTCTCAAACGTAGCCTCATCTGTAGACAAGACCGAAGAGACAAGAAACGAATCAGCATTTTGTGGAACCGACCATCGGCAAGAGTTCTTCCCTGATCAGTGATCAGAGGGTGAAAGATACTGCACACGATACGGATACACGAGTTGCACTTGAAGTACCCTCCATGCGGTACTATGAGATGTACGTCATGCTAGGTCCAATTGACGTGTGCCGATACCCGGATCGTCTCTGACAGCCTGTAGAATGTGTTCTTCGTTGTCAGGCGCACGAGGAGATCTTGGTCATCCTCTATCCATAGTGTGTTGTGCCACGGTTCCTGTCTCAGTAACACGACGATGAAAGGCAGCAAAGCATGAATCGGCTGCCTTTCGTCTGGAGATGCAATATGATACAGTCGTTCAGCCTCGTATTTAATATCATTAACGCGTCCGTATTCTAAAATCATATCCGATATATGTCGATATAAATATCCCGCTATTGTTAAACGTAACACTTCTCAGTTAACCCACTACTACACACGTTAAACGTTGAAGACAAACTAGCAACAAATATACACGAATAACAAATATAACCTAATCTACTTTGTAACACAGCGCCATCTACTATAAATATAAATAACTCAAATACGGAATTTTTGCGGACATGTTTATATGGACTTTTTTCCCTCCTTTGGTGTAAGGAACCTGAGGGCAATTTTTTTAAAAATGTATTTTTGGTACATCCTGTATCTATAGGGCCGGGCAAAAATTCTTCCGACATTTTAATCTGTCACCTTTGTAGTACAAGAGAACGTAGCCAACTGACAATGGCGAATTCGTCAAATTAATGCTTTATCTTGCGGTTAAGTGTGGCGCTCGAATTTGTTCATAAAGTTTCCGAACTTAATATTTTGTTATTTTTGGTCAAGTATTTTCGAAATGAATCACATTTTGTGCAACCTCGCCCACAGTAGCCGTTACACATTACGTTACGCTAGAACAAATCTTACATCAACTTCACAAAAATTACCAGGGCGCAGCCAAAGGACATGTAACTACCATGCCGACAAAACATACGTTCTTGATAAGGACTGCGAAAGTCGAATGTGCTTGGAAAAAAAAATACAAAATATGAACTTCGGATAGTGTAGCCAGAAATTTAAGCACAACACTCAAAATCTTATCCGGAAATTTGTAAACTGAAATGAAAAGTTAAACAAAGATCTTGTCACTTCCATTTAATAAAATATATATATATATATATATATATATATATATATATATATATATATATATATATATATATATATATATAATGCTCTTCAATCGTCTAGCCACATTGAACTACGGTAGACGGTAGAGGAAAATATATCAATATACTGTTTGATAAATAAACGGAGCTACTACTCAAATATCACACACACACACACACACATATATATACATATATATATATATATATATATATATATATATGAGATTATATTGCCGTCAGGTTCCTTGAAAAGTTAAACAAAGATCTTGTCACTTCCATTTAAGTAAAAATATATATATATATATATATATATATATATATATATATATATATATATATATATATATATATATATATATATATATATATATATATATATATATATATATATATATATATATATATATATATATATATATATTTAATGCTCTTCAACTGAATTGAGTTCTCCGGGCAACCGGCGTATTTCGTATAGAAAACGTTAAAATTTCCCTTTCTCTCTAGGGATAGGATCTGTGCCTGATGCCAAATCGGTCGGGTTTCGATCCCGGCGTAAAACAATCGTCTAGCCACATTGAACTACGGTAGACGGTAGAGGAAAATATATCAATATACTGTTTGATAAATAAACGGAGCTACTACTCAAATATCACACACACACACACACACATATATATACATATATATATATATATATATATATATATATATATGAGATTATATTGCCGTCAGGTTCCTTGAAAAGTTAAACAAAGATCTTGTCACTTCCATTTAAGTAAATATATATATATATATATATATATATATATATATATATATATATATATATATATATATATATATATATATATATATATATATATATATATATATATATATATATATATATATATATAATGCTCTTCAACTGAATTGAGTTCTCCGGGCAACCGGCGTATTTCGTATAGAAAACGTTAAAATTTCCCTTTCTCTCTAGGGATAGGATCTGTGCCTGATGCCAAATCGGTCGGGTTTCGATCCCGGCGTAAAACAATCGTCTAGCCACATTGAACTACGGTAGACGGTAGAGGAAAATATATCAATATACTGTTTAATAAATAAACGGAGCTTCTACTCAAATATCACACACACACACACACACACACACACACACACACATATATATATATATATATATGAGATTATATTGCCGTCAGGTTCCTTACACTTATATATATGTATAAGAGATTACTTTCATAACGTAGTCCTTACAGTTTTGTAGAATGGTAAAGTGCAATATAACATAGTAGAATCTATCATTACATTTTCTTCTTGTCTTGGGAATTAATATAATTCGCACGTACATTAGGCTGCAACTCGGTAAATCTCTATACTTCTAAAATCATCTATCCATATATACAAAAACAAGATATGGGTTTCTACTAGATTTTTTTTTTTTTTTTGGCAAAAGGGTAAAAATCTCATGGAGATTGTTTTCTGTTACGAAGTTATCTAAAATGTGGACGACATCAAAATTTCATTTGATCGCTAGCAGAAATCTTGACGTTTCATCTCCAACGCTAAGGCGGGAACTAAATCAGAAAAGAAAAATAGAAGCCTACAAATTGCTTTAGAACTACGAATATAAATCAAGATTAAAAAAAAAATTGTAAGACCGATTTTGATCAGTAATTGATGTCTAGGAAGAGGGTATCAGGTTGGAATCGGTCCATTGGTATAAACCGAAGGCGTTTGTCTGTCGATATTATTGCAACATGATGTCGCCTGTCAGACGTCTTGCGCCTTGATCTGCACAGATCGATATTCAGTTGCAATGGACTTCTATTCATTTTTTAAAAAATCAATTCATCCTAAGCAAGGCGATAAAGCCACTAGAATCCTGCTGGGGGTACAGGGAGTGAAAGAGATTGAGAAGACTTTAGTGAAGAGAAGTATGTAAAGGGCAATAAAGGAACATAGTTCAGGATGACAGAAAATGGCGATTGACAGTTCATTTAATTTTTTGAAGATTGTAATTGACAGGGAAGCAAGAAATCGAAAGGGATTTTCCAATTTAAAAGTGCGAGAAAAGTAACTGTTATAATATATATAGCGGTTTCATCTTGCTAGTTCAAAGGTAAAGGTTTGAGACCTAATTACCAATCTTTGATGTTTGGTGGCATTCAATCTCGTCTCTCTTTGACCATACTATCTCATGATTCAAAGGGAATTCAGATGGGCAAGATCTCGTAAGCCTAGTTGCATTGGACTGTCGATGCTTGGTCAGTCAAAGTCCACTTTGATTATGCCAGATCAGTTGGCACTGCCCACTTCCAACAGTTTGGCCATTGAGATCATGTCGAAGTACGACGGAAAATAGGGTGACTAGGGAAGCTGCCATACAAATATTGGTAAATTTGCTTTTTAACGCCTAAACGCCCGCAATTAAATTATGAAGAAACCTACCCTTTTGGAGTTATCGTCAAGAAAAAAAATCGGACTTCTTGTTGGTCATTCGTCAGCCCTTACTGCCATAATGTTCATTGATTCAGTGCCGAGTACCTATTTTTTAATATTTTCAATTTAAAAAAAAATAAAAAATGCTTTCTTTTCCGCATCGCTCTAACAACGGCAGCCATCTGTACAGTCGTACTTATCCATTGTTTGAAATTGTCCAACCAGCTTTCGCGTTGGTGTCCTCTCCTACGTGCACCTCCAACGGTGTCTTGCACTGGCTGTCATACCTTGTAA
Source organism: Acanthosepion esculentum (assembly GCA_964036315.1). NCBI lineage: Eukaryota > Metazoa > Mollusca > Cephalopoda > Sepiida > Sepiidae > Acanthosepion > Acanthosepion esculentum. The sequence goes on from OZ038491.1 coordinate 109,917,935, forward strand.
TGTGTCCACACCACACCGACGACGCAAGGGAAACTTATATTTAACAGGAAGAGACATTTGAAATGTCTAGAGCACATAATGAGGAAACCGGGTTTGGAATATTTGATACTCACATGGCAAATTGAAGAGAAGCTAAATACAGGAAAACAATGCATAATATACTTAGAGAGCTTGAGTAAATGGATGTTGGAAAGGGCTTAGAAATAAAAGACAAATTTTATTAAGAGCTACATTGTAAAGAAATTAATATTTAATTTAAAATACCCAAATTTCGAATTACTACGAAAAAGACAAAAATAGAATCAGAACGTTTGATGGGGCAAAGTTTATCTCATGAAAGCCAGATTCAAGAGATCGTCGAAATGTTTTTAATATCCAAACCTTCGGATATTTGCGCAAGACCTATAGATGCGCTGACGAATAAGGGATAAAAAAACGGAATTTGAAATAATGGTGAATATATAATTGAATAAAAAATGTAAGTGTATTTTATTTTTGTAAGAATCCGAAATTATTTATTACTTAACCTAATATAAACGAACAATGTTTACATATCCCCGAACTAAATAAATGCTTATAGATTCATAATAAAAAAAGGACTGCATTTAATATCAAATAACCGAGGAAGAAAAGACATCCCGTAAAATCAACTTAGAAAATACAACGAAAACATCGCCTGCATTTTTACATAATCACTTCACCTGTTGCATTTTGTAATGCTATACCACTTCTGCACGTAGGCGATCATAGCTCTTCACGATTTCCTTTCCTTTATTTTCTTTGAATTCACATTCCTTCTCTGGAAATATAGTGGAGTATTCTCCGGCATCTTTTGAACCTTTAGTATCCAGTATTGTTCTTTCTTTTATACTGGCTTTTACCAAATGCCATGGTCCCAATCTAGATACTGGGTCTAGACTATTCTACTATTTAGCCCGTAGCTGGGAGAGCACAGAAGAGATATATTCATGCCTATTCCACATTAGGACGTGTTTCAGGAACTTGTTGTTTATGCCTTCCAACAAATTCCCCTCATTTGTAGATCTTAGAAAAGAGTCTTTTCTAACTCTCCTAAACCCTGTTCTGCCAACCATTTGCATACGCTCGTTAGCTTGATTACTCTCCGATTTCCTCTTTCCTTCAGCATGCCTGTGAGTGTCACCTTTTCTGAGTCGTCCTTCCTCATTATGTATCCTAGAAATTTCAACTGTCCTTTTCTGCTGTTAAGTATAAGTGTCGTTTTTGTTTCCATTTTCTTTAAAACTTTGTCGTTGTTCACATGTTCAGACCATGATAATTCTCTGCATCCATCTGTAGAACCGCATTTCTGTTGCTTCAAGTCACTTCTTCATCTGTGAGTATATTGTCGAGCATTCAGGGCATTATGTAGCAGGACCGCATTACATGACAGTTTCATATTTATTGCTCAGGTTTTTGAAGGCACATATTTAAATGTTTGTATTTGCTTCATTTTGGTCTTTCCAGTTTGTAACCAGCAAGTTGGGCTCCTCGTTTTGCTGTTTGTCTCCATAGAACAGATGTCAATCTTATCTTCTGTAGGAGTTCTTACTGGCTTGCACATTTCGTTAATCATAAGTTCAACGATAAAATTTAAGCAACAAAATCTACAGTGTATGAGAAAAGAAATCAAGTTTTATGTTTCCTTACTTAATCATGATTTCGTAGTAATTATTGGATTAGAAATTTGGGTATTTTAAATTAAATATTAATTTCTTTACAATGTAGCATAAAGTGATGTATTTATAACGCTACTTCAAAATGATTCCAACTCTTCACTGAAAAACAACTCTCATCCGAATTTCGACGCCAAACATCTCACAATATCTAGTTTGATTTGGATGTGCCGTAGCGTAGGGATTATCAGTGAGAAAACCGTGTCACATTTGGAATTCAAAGACCAGATGCATATGTCGTATTAGGTTGTATTCAGGTATCCAACTATGTCCCCATCTATCTGGCAGTTAATAGCAGTTTAGACAAGGCTTTATACTAATTCATCTCCTAATTCAAAATCTGTTGGATCGGAGAAAAAAAACAGCACCCGACAATAAAAGAAAAGAAAAAGAAAAACAGAATATAACGGAGGTTATTATGAAAGACATATTTATTTTCTCATTTTAATTTCCCCCGTTATAGACACTATTATATCCATGGTATAATAAAACCGTACTTGACGGGCGTAACAGAATAGCTAAATGAAAAAGAAAAGGAATGACAAATTTGCTTTGTGCTCAGAGAGATTTTTTATAATGCTACGGCGTACACAAAGTTTAATATATGCACATATATTCACGTGCCCCACGCAGGTAAACTATAATATATATACAACAACAAAAGACGTGTAAATAGAAAAGGAACCCTACTTGTAATATTTCCCTAAGGGAAAATTGTAGTTACGGTGGTTTCTCTATGAACCTAGTTAGGTCATTTTTTTTCTGTAAGGCCTACGGGTATGTGCTAGGGATGTCCTTCTTTTGGCTATATATCGCAACTCCCTTCCTCACTCTGAACTCTGACGTCATTCGCCGGCCTTCACGTGACCCTCGTGACTATCTCAACGAAAGAGAGAAAGAGAAACGCCGTTTGTATCCCTACAAGAGCAATAACACATACAATGTTGAGGTTGTATGCCTATAATCCACAGAGGGGCCTACCTGGATACACTTCTGGTTTAATTTGGTATTTCAAACGCGCTCTGGTAGGTAGACGCATTACAAACCCAGTCACGTTCAAAACGATCAGGGCCAAATCACATTCCTGTCTTTTATGAAATAAGTGCTGATCCGACGATTAAATCTCTCAAGATGATACACTATTTACAATAGCCTTAAAGACACATGGCACAGTGGATACAGGCGTTGGTAAGATCCAGTGACAGGACGCAATGAGTTGTGAGTTCAATACCTGGTTAAGGCAGTGAAGAACTTGGAGAGGTGAATTAACAGGAGATAACTGATAACTGACATCCATTAGACATGGCACGTGTAACTATAACAGTCTACCCCAGCGAGCGAAATAAAGGGTTCATTTCGACATTCCAACCACCTGGAGAAGGCCGGACCGTACAACGGCCTAAACGTTGTGATAAATATGGCAAAAAAAAAGACGAGGACAATAGTCCGAATAATGTAAATAGTGTACATAGTACCTCATCTCAGAAATATAGACAGATTCTTAAGATGATGTTGCAATTTTCAAAACACCATTGATCAAATAAAAACAAGGAAAATATTTATTTGCCTCCTCCCCCAACACAATGGTTGGATTACTACAATAACATAAACACATTCGCCAGTTTTACTAGTCATACTCTATTCGTAAAACATGGACGTACTAATTTAAAGATCTCAATGGTCTAGACACGCTACATAAACACATTTTCGAAAACGATCAACAAGCTCTATTTAAGAACTGAAGCGAAGCAATCAATCTCCTTTCTATGTACTTTTTCTTTAATGTATTTAATATCTCTGGTTGAAAAGCTACTGTTCTTTCCCAATTTGCATGTTTTAAATGCGACATTAGACAGTAAATAATCAAATAAAAACAGAATTGAGAATTAACTTGAGAATTTGCACAGGGCGTGTATAAATTCATGACAGCCATGTATGAAGGTGAATAGCCTTTAGAATATATATGCACACTGAAACGTTCTTTAACTACCTTCACCGTCGGTTCAAAGGCTATAGCCAGGTCGTGAAAAGGGTCATATATCGACCATGTTTAAAACAATTCACTTAAGGACCCCCGGGGGAAAGACTGGCTGACTGACCGACTCCCGTTTGCCTTCGAGGTCACAAAGACGAAAGGCTGACAATCAGTTTACCAAGATTTTGATCATGAATAACAATCATGTCCAAACTAAATTGCATTTAGTGGTCAAATTTGATTTTCTGAAATCATTAATGATCTGCGTCGATATTCTGGGATTGGGTTATTTTTTTTCATATTTTAGTTTTCTTTCTTCGAGATATTTTATTTCATTTTTTGTTTATTCTTGTCACAACTGATTTTACTACTCAAGAAATACATTAATCATTCTTGTATCAGTTGCCAAAGAAAAAAAAAACATTTCAATAGAGGAAAATATCTCGAAGAAGATCAACAAGGTATTAGAAAAGAAAGAATTTCCTTTAAAAAGTCTCCTAAATAGTTATATCATATCAATCCTCCTATATGTCAGGGAATGATAGACAATTTATTTACAAATGAAGAGGAGACTGGATGCAACAGAGATGAGGGTCTACAGAAGGATATTGAGAATATCATGGATGAGCCATAGGAGCAAGCATTAAAATAAAATAAAGACGAAAAGGTCAGTCACACTTCATCATCATCATCATTTATTCTGTCAGCGCCTTTGCCCCTCTGTGGTCACAATTCCCTCTCATCTCCCAATTCGGGTTCATGGCGACATTCAAAAGCAGAATAATGCAATGGGTCGCCAGTTCCATTTACATCAAAACCTATTGCAACTGAACATCAATCTGCGCAGATCAAGGCAAGCGGCGTCTGACAAAGGACATATTGTTTAAATATTATCGAGAGATAAACGATTTCCAACAATTGATCGCTTTCAAGCTGATCTTTGTTTTTTTTTTGCTGGACTAATTAGCAATAAGAAAGTGACAGTTTTGATATTTTGGGGATATATAATGAGAAAAGAGGGCTCGAAGAATTTGACATCCACACAGCATATTGTAGGCAAATTGATGGAATGTTCTCTTGTAAAACATTTGCCTGAATTTATATGGGACGTTCATGTCTTGATTATGTCTTTCTCAATAGCTGCATCTCCCATCCCAGATCAGAGTGGACCTGGGAACAAGAGCATTTAAGAAATGGTTCCACGCTCCTCAAAACGTCCACTCTCCCAAGCAGAGACCTTGCAGTCGGATGAAGTTTGTCATTATACCCAGGACTAAAAACAGTAATATAGTCTGGTATTTGCAAATATCAGGAACCCAAACAGATGCTACCACATCGGTTCCGGGTGGAACTTGGGACAACAGCAATCAAGAGATGGTTCCACTCTCCTCAAAACTTCCCGTTAAGTTGTCTTCCAGTTCCACCAAGAACTTTTGGTTGTTTTATAGAAACCCCAATATGGACTGGGTGGCAATATTAAATACGAAAACAAAAAAGTCGTCTTCGCCATGAGTTACACCCTTGTGAAAATTAATTGAAACAAAACGAATAATTCAATTATTATTTACTTTTATTCCTTATTTTCTCAATGAAATTTGGTACTACTTCGTTGTCCATCCCACGAAGTCGTTCCTTGCAAATTGTCCACAGATACTCGATTGGATTTAAATCAGGATAGTTTCCGTGCCAGTCTATAGTACTTTGATTTGCACACTGGTAAGGCTTGCCAGTGTATTCGTGCAGGGTTACGTACGCTTCCTTGGAGTAACGTCCATCGTGGACAATGGCCGTAGGACAGCTCATCGACAGTCGAGACAATAGTGTCTGGGCATGATAAAAATTTGATGCAATCACGGATGACTCAACATTTTTCAAGGTACAATAAGCTGAAGAATGCCGGAGCTTACAGCCACCGAAACGTTGTGAATATGGCAATGAAGATGAGGATAACCGTATGAAAAATGCAAATCATGCAAGTAGTCTTAATACCTCATCTCAGAGATATAATAACCTGAAGGCCGGCGTGTACAACGGTCGAAACGTTGTTTATATGGCATTGAAGATGAGGATAAGAGTCCGAAAAATGTAAATAATGCAAGTAATCATAATACCTTATCTCAGAGATACAATAACCTGAAGAACGCCGGAGCGTGCAGCGACCGAAACGTTGTGAATATGGCAATGAAGATGAGGATAACCGTATGAAAAATGTAAATGATGCAAGTAGTCATAATAACTCATCTCAGAGATCCAATAACCTGAAGAAGGCCAGAGCGTACAACATCGAAACGTTCTCTGTGTGGAGATGATGATGAGGATAAGAGTTCGAATAATATAAATAATATGAGTAATTTTTGTTTCTAATTTTTTTCATGCTTCATGCACTTTCATTTTTTCGTTCTTTCTTCTTGCCTCATGATTTTGTATTTTTCTTTCATTTTATCTAATTTTCTTTCAGTTTTCTTCTTTTTTCACCATTCACTTTGATTTGATTTTCCCTTTTACATTAACCACTTTCTCGTTTCTTCATTTTCATTAACTTTTATTCTTTTTTAATCTATTTATTTTCTCCGCCTCCGTTTGTATATTTTTGTCCTATCTTTCCTTTTACAATTTTCTTTCTTCCTATATGTTCTCCACGTGACCACGTGACCACGTGACCACTTATTCTTTTCTTCATTTAGTCATCTCTCTCCCCAGACAGCTTCAGCACAAATACATTCAAATCTTGCCTGGCCTCGTTAACAGAAGTTTCATTGCAATATTATATAAGCATAATGAAGGACACAACCGCGTCTAAACAAACTGCATTCATCCAAGTGAACTTACTTAATTACTTAGCACTGGAATAACTACTTTTGTGCAGTGATTTCTTGCTTCTTAAATATCATAGACGACTAGCAGCATGACCCAGCGTTGCCCGTGCTTAATTCAAAAATCGTACGACTCGTACAGCAATCGCTATCACTTGACTTAAAATATGTTTGCCCTTCCTTGCCTTTAAATGAGTGCCCTTTGGCGTACTGATGTTGCTACATGCCTTACTTCTTGCCTATCTCACACTGCGAATTTTTTCTAAACTCTATGCTAAACATTAAATCTGTTACGAAAAAAGAACTGAACAAAATGAACACAAAACGATCAGCTTTAAAAAAGGACACGTAACTGGAAAAACCGAATGAAAAAAGAATGTTAACAACAAATATATTTTCACACCCAACCCAGTTCTGCGGAATCAGAATCGACGTTGAGATCGTTCGGCCGGTAAATGTTATTTAATACTGTTTATTATAAACAGAGCATTTACTTAAATACTTGTATCTATAAAAAAAAGAATGTTAAACATAAAAATGTCTTTAAATAATTGTCGGACTTTGTCCATTTCATAATGTGTCATGCCATTTGTTTACAGTTGATACACCATGAGCAGTTATGAATGTACGTGAGAGATTCAGGGAAGATTGAAGTTTATAAGCAGTAAATTCGACCTTGCCAACCGGACGATCCTTTCTGGCTAAGCGGTGAGGCACATCAGGCTATATGACGGTTCCGTATAGGATACAAGTTCGAATCCTGTCGAAGGATAAATATTTTCTATGAAAGTTTCTCGGACATTCAGACCGGTAAAAGTTATTTAATACCGTTTATTATAAACAGATCATTTACTTAAATGATTGTATCAATAAAATGAATGTTAAACATAAATATGACTTTTAATATATGTAGCCAATATTTTCTATCTTCATTATTTATTATTATTTATATGTTATGTATGCTTCTTTAAGAATTTTAATTTTTATTCTTTATATATATGTGTGTATATATGTGTATATATAAGTATTTGCGAAAATAAACGAAATAAAAAAATACGACACTTTCCTTAACTAATTTAATAAAAGCATTAAGAAGTTAATCCGTGATTTTGAGAGGATTAAAACAAAAATAGACATAATATGTTTAAATTATTCGAACAAATATGCTAGAATATATCTATCTATCTATCTATCTCTCTCTCTCTCTCTCTCTCTCTCTCTCTATATATATATATATATATATATATATATATATATATATATATATATATATATATATATATATACGCATGTATGTAAAACAGAATTAACCTGTAGAGGAAAACAATGTGTATTAAAGTAAAGACAATAGAAAAATTGTACTTTTAGTCGACGCGTTTCGACCAAAGTCGACTTTTTCAAGACAAAAAGGAAATGGATTTATTGAAACGAAGTATCTATAAACAACAAACAAAATGTCCTTAACAACTAGAAGAATTTAAAAAAAGCTATTGTATATTCATATGGTCAACTGAAAAATTCCGCCAATTAATTATCGGTAATGTATTTATTGAACAAAGTAACTAATAATAACAAAACAAAAGTCATTGAAACAAAGCAAGTTCAGTCGACCAATGATGATAATTCCAGAACAACGTAACTATAAACAATTTTTCTATCCTCTGCCAGCCGCTATGATGGAGAAAGCATTACCTCGAACCGTCGCCAGTGAGACACGCTGCAAGAGCCACTCCGTTTCGCGAGGCTCGTTCCTTAATCGAGACGCAATCGCGCCAATCCTCCGAAGGAACACCATCGAACGAGGGCCAATAACCCCTGAAGTTTCCACTGCCACAGGAGTAAAAAAAAATCTATCAGCAAGAGAAGAATATTTAGCTATATTTTTTTATCTCTGCGTCTCGGCCGACGAACCCCGGCTCAACCGCGGACCTGATCAAACTACCGACCGAAAATGTATCTGCACAGGTCGCATTCCAAATCAACGAATTACCCATTTTAAAAGGGAAGATGGTAATTACTTTATGTTTGAAGAGAATATTTTCACGTGCAGAAATAGTGTTTGTATTGTCATTTTCGTGGATTCAACCGTTTTCTTTTGATTTCTTGATATATTTCTTGTGCACTTTAGCTTGGGAGAGCAGTGTTTCTGTTAGGAAATGTGAGATTGTAAAAAGCCTGGCGTAGATTAGTATTTGGATAATTTATCGAGGATATATATATATATATATATATATATATATATATATATATATATATATATATGTATGCCATTCGCAGACAGTACAATTTCGCTGTATCACATCTCCACTGTGCGACTAGACGTCCGAAAGCCTCAATCTTGGGTCGAAACCCGACTCATTTGGAGTCAGAAGGTGTTTTAACCCTAAGCTATCAGTACTCAGCAGAGAGAAAACTGGTAATTCTCTAGCTTATCGTATTTTACGAATGTAAACAAATGTCAGTCAGCTCACATTCATTTTACCGGAGAGCTTTACACACACACACACACACACACACACACACACACACACACATATATATATATATATATATATATATATATATATATTTACGAGGCCCCATTTTGTCCTACTTCTTTATGCTTATACTATAAAATACAAAATCTGACTTAAAATGATGACTTAAATCTGTAGCTACTAGATGCCTTTTTTACCATACGAAAAGCTCCCATTCAACAAACCCTTTAGATTTCATAATAATAGAATGGAATTTTGTAAAAGTATCTAGAAACTTCTGCCGGGTTCTAGAGTGTCCAAAAAAAAAAGAGTTCGTATCAACTAGCCATTTGCCTCCTGAACCCACAGCCAAGACTATTGGGGTCGACTCCGGTCCTTTTGATTCAAGAACAAAGCTTCGACCGAAAGAATCAAAGTTCCGACAGTCCTCGAAATGAAAAGACTATCAGTAAATGCTTCACCCTTTTTCCTTGATATTATTATGTCTCATCAACATTTTCTTTTTCTTTCACGCCTCTAGCATCAAGAAAGCATCTTACATTCCAGTCAAGTTTGATCTTCAAAAAATGATTATGCAATATCAATCCTTATTTTCTATCTTAATTCTTGTTCTTTTACTGTTCTCTCTACTTGATAGTATTTTTCGCTTTCTCATATTATTCCACTCTGAATCTTAGTGGCTTTATTGCCTTGCTTGGGGTGAATAATCTAAAAACAAATATTTCATTTTTATCGCCATAATTATACTGAGATAATTTCGAAAAGCTACTGCTACATAAAATTTAATGTCCGCCTGATCAGTCTTTTCTTATTGATAATTCTTCTTCACTTCGGTTCTGTTTTTATAACTAGGAACTTTCCCAGCGGCTCTTTTCCAAATTCCCCAATCTTAGGACCGGACTGTCACAGTAGGACAGCAAAAATAGTCGTAAAGTTCGTCTCTTTTCCTGACACGTCCATCGACCAGAAAGTCCTGCCAGCCGCACAATGTCCTACCTTCGAATCGCCGCCAACCAATCAGAACTGAATTAACCAGCCAATCAGATGGCGACCTCTCGCAGATGTCCGTGCTTGTCGGTAATTAGCAGCTGCAGGCATGCGCAGGTGGAGATGACATTTCTGGAAGGAGAAACAGTTGACTTTTAGAACTACTGAAGCCTATACCGACCATAAAAATAAGAATATATAACGAATGCGGATTTGGTAAGCCATCGATGTTGTAAACGCTCTGCATTGGGATTGGGACTTGTTCTCTGGATAGAGTCTACTGCTTTGAGAAATTGTCACAAGATAATTGGTCCCTTGTCTTGGGTTTCGTGTTCTGCTTGAAATGCCTCCTAGATAAGTCGTGATCGTTTCCAAAATATGACAGTTCTTTTCTGCGTTCATATGCGTTTCGTTACTGAGTGTGAGTTATTAAAAATGCTATTAAGTCTAGCATGGAAAATGACAGAAATCCAGAGCAAGAAAATTGGAAAAATATAGATAGATAGATAGATAGATAGATAGATAGATAGATAGATAGATAGATAGATAGATATGATCAGATATAGATATAAATAGATATAGATAAACTGAGATAGAGAGGGAGGCTGTTGAAATGTTGCAAATAGAAACAAACAAAAAATCAAAAACAAACACAACAAAAAAGGACAGAAAGAAAGAATGTAAGAAAACTCTTTGAAGGAAAGAAACGGAGTGCAGTTTGAGACATAGATAGATAGATAGATAGATAGATAGATAATGAAAAGGTGTGAGATAGATAGATAGATAGATAGATAGATAGATAGATAGATAGATAGATAGATAGATAGATAGTGAACAGGCTTATAGACAGATAGATAGATACTGAACAGGCTTATAGATAGATAGATAGCTAGATAGATACTGAAAGGGCTTATAGATAGATAGATAGATACTGAACCCGCTTATAGATAGATATATATGAAGTGATTGAAATAGATATATGTGGCAAGCGTGAGATAGATAGATACTGAACAGGCTTATAGATAGATAGATAGATAGATAGATAGATAGATACTAAACAGACTTATAGATAGATAGATAGATAGATAGATAGATACTGAAGAGGCTTATAGATAGATAGATAATAGATAGATACTGAACAGGCTTATAGGCAGCTAGATAGATAGATAGTGAAAAGGCTTATAGAGAAGTAGATAGATAGATACTGAACACGCTTATAGATAGATATATATGAAGTGATTGAAATAGATATATATATATTTTTAAGCGTATCACCCCAAGCATAGCCGGAGGCCACTATCCCGCATGGGGTTACAGAATGGTTGGAGGAAGAGTAGATAGGAGTGGTAAGGGAGAGGATGTGGAGAAAGAGAAAGACAGTGGGTCGATCAAGGCAAGGGGGTTACAGAAGATTTGGAGCGAGAGCAGATAGGAATGAAAGATGAAAGGATTTGGAGAGGGGAAGTGGATAGATCAAGGCAACTGGAGATGTCGATTGACGCTACACTTAAACCGTTGGAGATTGTATTTGTCAGGGAAACAGTAATAGGGAAGCGAGTTCCATAGGCGAGATGTGCGAGACATGAAGCTATTGGAGTAGAAGAGACGTCTACATCTAACAGTTTCAACAGTGAAGGGGTGGGAACGGGATGCCAGCCTCCTAGGACGTTTAAATTCACGAGGCCTAGGAACAAGCGAAAGTAAGGCAGAGCGAGGCAACATCGCGTCTGTGAGAGAGCGACTGCAGACGAGATGACAGATCAGGGCCAATCACATTGCATATCCGTCTCTGGATCTTATCAAGAACACTGAGGCAAACAGCAGGGGCCCCAGACCATATATGGCAGCAATACTCCATGCAAGGGCGAATGGTCGATTTATAGACTTGGAGGATCGATTCCGGGGAGAAAAATTTCCTGGCTCGGCACAGGGAACCAACTTTCCTTGCGGTGGATGATGCAACTGACTCGATGTATTTGTTCCATCTCAGATCAGCGGACAGCGTGAGACCGAGCAGCCACAGAGAGGAGCTCTCGAGAAGTTGGTCTTCAGACATTCTAATGGGATGGATCCTTGTGGTGGTTAATAGAGAGAAGTTTTGTTTTAGAGGCGTCAAAGTTAACCATCCATTTCTCGCCCCAGTTCACAACCGATTGGAGGTCCTTTTCAATTTGAGCTGCCAGGTTAACTTTGTCAGCATCACTAGATTTGTGTTTGAGGCAGGAGTAAAATTGTCAGCGTAGATACCGACTTGGGAGTCTATGACGTCGGGAAGGTCGTTTATAAATATGAGGAACAGAGTAGGGCATAGGATGGAGCCTTGAGGAACACCTGCGTTAGTGGGATAGGAGCTGGAGATGAATCCACTGAGAACGACCTTCAATTCACGGTATGACAGGACTGATTGTATCAGGTCAAACAATCGACCTGTGATACCATAACCCTGGAGCTTGCGAAGAAGGCCGGCATGCCAAACTCTATCAAATGCTTTGGAGATGTCAAGGGACACGGCATGAGCTTCACCGTTATTATGGATAGCTTGGTAGACAAATTCAGTGATGGCCGTAAGCACATCGGCACTAGATCAGGCAAAGCGGAAACCATACTGCTTGTCTCAGAGCAGATCATGGGATATCAGATGATTAATCACTACGATGTTGATAATGGCCTCGAAGACTTTGCCGAATAGGGGTAGGAGACTGATAGGAAGGTAATTGGAAGGGTCGGAGGGGTCACCAGATTTCTTAAAGACAGGAACAATGGTTGAGGACTTCCAGCAGTCAGGAAAACAGGACTCCTTGAGGCAGCGGTTGTATAATTTAGAGAGGGCAGGCGCTAAGTTAGAAATAATGCCCAATACCGACGACGGGGTTATGTGCAATCCGTCCAAGAGGACCTCAGTTCTGGGAGGGAAATCAGGCAAGGGTACCCCGGAAGAGTCTAGCGTAGAATTGGAAGAAAACTTTCGAGCAAAGCATTCGGCCTTGTCGTCAGAGGTGGTCAGGACCTCAAACTGATTGAACAGGGGAGGAATGGAGGGTTTGTTATTGTTCAGAACGCTCTTGCAGAGGCGCCAATAATCTTTGGAGCCAAATTTGCGGGATGCAATACGTTCCTTCATCCAAGCATCAAATAGTGACTTGGCATCGTCGAGGATACGCTTACACTCGTTACGGGCAGAGGTAAATAGACGTCTATTGGAGTCGGACATATCATTTCGAAAACGGTGGAAGAAGAGGTTCCTATGGTCAATGGCGGCTGATCAAGCAGCTGTGAACCAGGGGGAGGAGCGCGGTTAGACCTTGAATTTCCTGGAGGGGATGGAAGCGTCGATTCCAGCTTTAACAGAGGAAGAGAACTCTGAAGCACAATCCTGAATGGGGAGCTTAAATACAGCATCCCAGGGGACATCGCGGAGGAAGTAACGAAACGAGTCCCAGTCAGCCCGTTGGTAGCAGAATGTGGTTCTGGTGGTAGGAGATTAAAACTTTATAACATTTTATACAGATTATTTCTATCGCAAATACAATAAAGTTATAAATATATTAAAGTGCACACGAACTTTATGGACACCCTATATATATATATATATATATATATATATATATATATATATATATATATATATATATATATATATATATATGCATGTATATATCTGTGGGGCGGGGTTCAAAGATTTTCAGTTGGATAATATCGACAAGTTTTCTCTATCCAATTTTTATTAATCTTTCCAAATTTCCGAAGTAATTGTTTTATATAATCAGTAAATTTACCAAATTTCATATTTTATATTTTATTGTATTTCTAACTTTACTTGTATTAGCGATAGAAATAATCTGTAAAAAATGTGATAAAGTTTAATGTACCTAATTTTAAGTATATCTAAAATAACTAATGTGATTTCAGGCATTACTGTAAATCAGTTGGCAAATGTTTTCCGTGAACTGCAAAATCGTATTACCCTTTGTATTGCTAATGATGGAGGACATGTGGAAACTTAAATAAAATTTCAATAAAACCTTAAAAAATATAGATTTACTTGTTTCTAATCTTTTTACAAATTATTTCTATCGCAAATACAAATAAAGTTATAATTTTTTAAAGTGTACACGAACTTTATGGACACCCTGCATATTTTAGGTTTTATGTAAATACTGTATTTTTTTTTTTTAGAATAACAGAGATTTTGCGTGAAGAAAAATGAGTGACAGAACTAATTTCAACTCGGAACTAATTTCAACTCGATTTAAAAAACCCTAACCCTTAGTTCCGGCCCGGTCGAACAGATTGATCCATGCATTTCCAATACGTTAATTGGAACCTAGTTCTCAGAGCTCTCATTCCGAGCCGTTATCCACTACACAATCCGCGTATTCAATAAATTAGTTATAAATTGATTGAAAATGACTGTTAAGTTTGCAAGGGTTTACGATATTTTTCCGAAAGGACTGACCAAAAAAAAAACAAAAACACTTGTATTGCGAATACTCTGACGATCACCAGGATTTACAGAAAATTGAAAAAGTTCGAAGCGCACAGCTGGCAAAATTTTATGATAATAAAATCAATGAAAGCGATATTAACCCGTATCTAAATAATTCAAACGCAACAAATTACGGCGCACTTATTTTGATTAACCGCATTACTTAGAACGTTTACTTCGCTACTTATCCGAAGATTGGAGGTTTTGAAGAATATGGAACCACATTTTAATTCCTGTTGCTCCAAGGTCCCTCCTGACCTGTTATGGTAGCTTCTTTTAGGTTCCAAGCTATGGTCAAATAATGACCCCACAAGCAAAAAGAAAACACTAGGAAATTATAAAAAATATATTATAATATAATTACCATCAATACATTTTTATATGTAAAAAAATTACCATCTGTATATTTTAATGTTTGTATCCTATTGCGTTCAGAATATATTTAACTGAAGCCATTAAATTGTGTTCAAAATATTTAGATTTCGGCATTAAATAACCCATAGATATTGATATGACGCTAAACCAAATCAGGCAGCCAACCAACTAACATGAAAGATTTCTTTCATTATATACTATTTGTCAATATAATATCCTGCAATTTATTAAAGAATTCAAACTGTATATCAATATGTAACATTCACAAAACAACAACATAAAACACACATATCACCACCTCTTGCATGTACATGCGTAAAAGCTGAGTATCATCTTTTTTTTTCTTTATAAGCGTTTCACCCCAAGCAAAGCGGGAAGCCACTAGCACGCAAGGGGTTACAGAGAGTTGGAGCGAGAGCGAATAGGAGTGATAGAGGAAAGGATGAAGAGAAGAAGAGGGGCTAGATCAGGGCATCCGGAGACGTCGGTTGACATTACATTTGAATAGTCGGAGATTATAGCCATAAGGGAAACAGGAAGAGGGGAGGGAGTTCCACGGACGAGAGGTGCGAGACATGAAGCTATTGGAGTAGAAGAGACGGTTACATTTAACAGTTTCGACAGTGAAAGGGTGAGAGCGAGATGCCAGCCTTTGTAGAACGCTTAAATTCATGAAAACTGGGAACCACCGCAAGCAGCTCATCGGAGCTGTTACCGTGAAAGTATTTGTAAAAAAAGACAGAGGGAGGCGACGGCACGTTTGTGAGAGAGCGACTGCAGACGAGATGCCAGATCAGGGCCAAATACGATGCATATCCAGCTGTGGGTCTTATCAAGAACCTTGAGACAAACATAGAGGGCACCAGCAATACTCCATGCAAGGGCGAATGGTTGATTTGTAGGAATTTGAAGGAATGTATTCAATTGTTTTATTTCTTCTAGATAATGAAATTACGGTATTAAATGACCCATAAGTTGTTGATGTTCCGTGAAACAAACAATTAATATCATTTCTGTGTTTCTGACTCATACTTTGATAAAAAAAAAAACAGAAATTAATCGGGACAAATATTTAGTCAAAAACATCTGAGATATGAGAGAGAATCACCAGATCAGATGCGAAACGACGATGATAGTTGAAAACTTCAAGACAGAAAACACAGAGAGTTGTTCCCCCTGGAGAAACTGCCGGCAACTGCTCGACATATTTCATTTTCAACATTTTGAGCAGATGCTCACAAATTTAAGCTTTATATATTATATATAATGGCGAAGAGAAAAATATGTCAGTTAATAAAATATAGGTTTACGAGATTTGGAATAATAAAGAAACTCAACACTTGTTTTCATATTGAAATCAATCATTTTTAAATATTTGCCCAGAGTATCTATTCATTTTCGGAGAGTTGGTCGTTTGTGGGGGTTTAGGGTAGGAAAAAAATATGAGTTATTTCAAACGCAGGTTAGACATGTCACAGAATCAACTAGTAAAACATTTCAATATTTAATGCCTTGTTTGCTTGAATGATTTATTCTACATGACACCAGTTAAAAAAAAACGATTGGAAATTTCATTAATTCTTTTAAAACGACGTTTTTCTTCGGAAGTTTTCAAATGAGGTATTACTATTGTGTTTAAAGATTGCTATGAAAAAGAATATTATGAATTTAAATGCAGATATGAGTGGATACTTTCGCTGGAGGTGTCGCCATTGAGAGGAGGCTATTTAAAGCAATTATAAACATTGAAAAAACAGATTTGAATAAGATAAGACGTGAAAAAGTCACATATAGAAATATAGTTACTTATCTAATCGAATAACGATTGTTGCCAAGACAAGCGATGAATTAAAAACAGATAATGTAACAAACGATTTCTTAAATATTTTGTTAACCCTTCAATATCTGTCTATCTGTCTATCTATCTATCTATCTATCTATCTATCTATCTATCTATCTATCTATCTATCTATCTGTTCTCAATCTGTTCCTATCTATCTATCTATCTATCTATCTATCTCAGTTTGTCCTATCTATCTATCTATCTATCTATCTATCTATCTATCTATCTATCTCAGTTTGTTCCTATCTATCTATCTATCTATCTATCTCAGTCGGTTCCTAGCTATCTATCTCAGTCGGTTCCTATCTATTGATCTCAGTCTGTTCCTATCTATCTATCTATCTATCTATCTCAATCTGTTCCTATCTATCTATCTATCTATCTATCTCAGTTTGTTCCTACCTATCTATCTATCTCAGTTTGTTCCTATCTATCTATCTATCTATCTATCTATCTATCTCAGTTTGTTCCCATCTATCTATCTATCTATTTATCTATCTCAGTCGGTTCCTATCTATCGATCTCAGTCTGTTCCTATCTATCTATCTATCTATCTATCTATCTATCTATCTATCTATCTCAGTCTGTTCCTATCTATCTATCTATCTATCTATCGATCTATATATATATATATATATATATATATATATATATACATGTATATATATATATATATATGTGTGTGTGTGTGTATGTGTATTTGTGTGTGTCTCTGTGTGTATTGATGTAATAGGAAAGAACAGTTAGATTGATGCTCCAAAATCCTTTACTGTTTTTGATTTATTTTTATTGCTAGTGAATGAAACGTTCACCTAAAGTTAAGTTTTAATATTGAAATTAAAATTTAACACTTGTGGACCAATTTCGAAACATAGCAATTTATGTGTCGCTATGGAAGTATACTTTTAGAAAATAATTATATATATATTGAACGTTCAGCACATTGTCAACCGTTTTGCATTTAAAAGCATAATGAAAAAATTACGGTAATGGAAAATAACGCACAACTTTGTACAAATACTAATGAAGAACATATAGTTTTGTAGTGCTTGCACCATTGAAGATGACTTCGAAGAAGATCGAAAATACTTGGGAAATTAAAATAAAAGAAATTTAAACAGCTGTAGTACATTTCTCTCATTTTTTAACATCAATGCACGGAAGGTTATTCGTAAGTATGAACGGATTTTCTAAAACAATTAGCATACATAATGCCTGTAATTTATTCAGTCAGACATGCCTAAAAGAGAATTTTCTGCCTAAATACACAAATATATATATATATATATATATATATATATATATATATATATATATATATATATATATATATATATATATATATGAAGATAAAAAACAAATTGGAAAGGTTTATCAATCTCACATGTTTCCTTATTATTAAAACTTGACCAGAGAATGATATATGCAGATATAGAAGAAAGGAATTCTGGTATTTTTGCAGTTGTATTATATAATCATCATTAGTCAATCATGTTTCGAATTTTTAAACAAGGTTAAATCTGTGACGGTCCAAATTCAAGGAAAGGCGACGCGTCTATTTGAATTTCCGAGTTTACCTGAAAAACCGTAAATATTGTTATATGTATTTAAGTTTATAATAATTCTAGTTCATCTCGACATACACACATATTTCAAATTTGTGTATTTAGACAACAATTCTTCTTTCCTGCACATTTCATTGAAAACGACAGGCAAGGTGTTTTTATTTAGTTTTTATACAATTTATCATGCGATCTAATAATGTTTTTCTTTTCGGATGATAAATTATATAAAAAACTGTCCAAATATTCTTTTATCCGAGTTATACATTTAGCCATATGCAAGGATTATATTTCAACTGTTAGAATTAGAAATAGTTTGTTATATATATGTTTTATAAAATGTTTCATTTTTTTGTTTCAAAACACGGTCAAGATATTATGTCCATGTTCAAAGTTAATATTATTAAGTGTTGGTTTGTTTGTTTTTATTAATAAGGCTTCCATTATTTTTAGCCTTGTTTTGCATGTGCATGATGCTATTATATTAGTGTTGTCGAAAAGTATGTTCCGAATAGTGTCCGGTAAGTCTCCATGAATATTTAAATGAGACCTAATGTCAGAAAACATACATATAAGAATTCTTCTGAAACATTTTATAAAACATACATATAACAAACTATTTCTAATTCTAACAGCTGAAATATAATCCTTGAAAATTGCTAAATGTATAGCCGAAAGCACTCGGATAAAAAGAACATTCGGACAGCTTTTATATAATTTATCATCCGAAAAGAAAAAACATTATTAGATCGCATGAGAAAGTGTATGAAAAAAACTAAATAAAAGCACCTTGTCAGTTGTTTTTAATGAAATGTGCATATATATATATATATATATATATATATATATATATATATATATATATATGTATATATATATATATATATATATATATATATATATATATATATATATATATATGCCTGTTTCATTTAAATAATATAGAAAAGTTTTGTCTTTTTATTTTAAGTAAGTTCTTTTCATATTGTCTGATAAGCTTAATCTTTTTTCACTCTCCCGTGGTCATGTGTGACGTCACGAGCTGCGACGCGATTCTCGCTTCCTTGCCTCGTAAATACGAGTTTGTCGTTACTTTGAGCTTATTCAAGCAGCAAGTGCGGGCTAATATTGTAGTTTCGCCTGTGTGTTGATTTATTGAAATTGTCACCCTTGATAATGGCTTATGTAAGCCGTAAGCTTAGATTGGATTTAAACATGTATGAATATGGTGTTTTCCTTTCGTCTTTCAACGATAATGTGATTAAGCTTATCAGACAATATGAAAGGAACTTACTTAAAATAAATCGACAAAACTTGTCTATATTATTTAATGAAACATGCATTAATGAAAAATTGCTGCCGAAATATACACAATATATATATATATATATATATATATATATATATATATATATATATATATATATATATATATATATATATATATATAATTAGTACACGATAAACTCGAAAATTACCTCTTACGGGGAATACGCTTATTTCACGCGACGAGAGTCGTTAGTTTTATTCGACCCGCTTAGTCCATACATGGGTTGAATAAGACTGACGAATCTCGTCGGTTGCCGTCAATTTCTGAAATGAGTTGCACCCATGATGATGATCTTAGAAAGAGATGTGAAGTACTTGAGAAATAAAAGTTATTTTCACTGGTACATTTCATTTCTTGCATCATTTGATTATAATACACTGAGAAATATCCGTGAATATAAAAGCATTACGCTACAAACAATGCGACATAATGTTTATAATTTATTTAATCAGATATATCTCCTGAAAAGTTTATTTCGGTTGAGCTCTCTGGGGAGGAAGTGTGGGTTTGTAAACAGTGACTATTACGGCTAATAATACAAGACTCTTCGGTAAATCGAATCGAGTTCTCTCAGTCACTGTGTGTTTATCTAAAATAAATACGCTTAAATTCACCTTCATCCCTGCCGTGTGCCGACGTCTTAGTGGTAGAATCCCAGATTCAGTTGGGTTTCGATCCTAGCCAGAGGTAACAGGACGTCTAGTCACACTGATCAGCTGTGATACAACGAAACAGTCTGTCTGCGGATGTCCATATATATATATATATATATATATATATATATATATATATATATATATATATAACAATGATATCATTTCTCAACTCTGTATGTATGATGCTGAAACAATAATTTATTTCTGAGATAATTAAGCAAGTGTGAAAAGTACGATATGTCCGAATTGGCAGCTAATCTCAGTAATGAATTACATTCTGTTGTTAACTTTTGGCAAGAAATGGTTTGTTAATTTTCATTCTTCCAAAACGAAACCGTTCTCTTTTACCCTCCAGGTTACTGACACATTGCGCCTTCTCAGACTAAAGCTTTCCGCTGATATATCGTTGAAAGATTATATTGAAGCGATTGCAAGGGGCGATGCTAGGAACTTTGATTCCCCCCGTGACGTGCTAGATAAAGTTTCTTGCCAGTTTTCTCGTCTCCTCGTACATACTTATCTAGCATTCGACCTAGCTTTGAATATTACTGCCACATCTCTCCTGGCGATTCTGTTATTTAGAGATTCTTGATAAAATCCAAAGAAGAATCCGTAATGTTGTTGGTTCTGAACTGGCATCTCGGATTCAACATCATTCCTTCTACCTCTATGGTTCCTAGACTTTATGAACCTAGTCATGGCTCTCAGACAATATCTGCAACCATATCACCCCTTACATCTGGCAAATTAACTCCCCAGACTGCAACCACTTTGATTATTATGTGTGGACCGCAGTTGAGCGTGCAAGACCAATAAAACACCTTGTAGCACTAGAATAATCATACTAATGATATTATTATTAATAGAGGCATCTAATTCTCAATAATTTATTATTAGGGTTTACGCTAAATGTTTGTCTATGTCCAAAACATAATTGATTTTTTTTTATTTCACACATTTAGTCTGATTGTTCAACTGTTGACTCTTGTCTTAATGGTATGTTTGATAGCTTCGGTAAGGTCAAATTTGCAGATGACGTTAAAATATGACCTACCATGTGTTGTTAATTGGAGCAAGAAACAGCATACTAATTTTAAAACATCTACAACTAAACTGATCTCTTTTAACAATATGAGAGCACCCTTTGTGCCTACACCATCATAGTTTCTTTTTTTAATCATATCACCCCAAGCAGGTGGGGGGGGGGCTACTAACACAGAGAGTGAAAGCAAGAGTAAGGAGAGGTGTTTGAGGAAAGGATATAGAGAACGACGGGGATCAAGTTCAAAGCATCAGGAGATGATGATTGACATTACATTTGAATATTTGAGAATTAGAGCTATCATAGAAGCATGTAATTCTCAATAATTCTTTATTAAGGTTTACGCTAAATGTTTGTCCGTGTCCAAACATAATTGATTATTTTATTATTTTTTTTATTTCACACTGTTAATCCTTTACACCCAACGGATATTGAGGCTGGATATTCTCCTCTCGAAATAAGTTTCATATTGAAATATATTCACCTTCCCATTTTATATTAAAGTATGAGTTCCCTAGGACTCTATCCTTGGATGTTGTTCCTAATTTCTATCAAAGACATTCCTGATGTCATTAGTTTTCAACTCGGTATTTATTCTGATGGTTCAACTATTTACTCTTGTCTTAATAGTATGTTTGATAGCTAATGAAGTGGCCAGCCCAGAGCCCCGACCTGAATCCAATAGAAAATGTGTGGAAGATAATTGGAGAAAGGGCTCAGAAAAGAACCCCGAAAAACCAGGATCACCTATGGGAGTTATTGAAAGACGAATGGGAGAGAATTACTGCTGATTTTTGCAAGAAATGAATTAGATCATGTGGTCGACGATGCAGAGAAGGCATCGAAAATAAAGGGATGTTTACCAAATATTCAATTTTGTTCACAATAAAGTATTAACAACATCGTTACACTCCAAGTTCTCCACTGCCTTTACAAGGTATTGAACTTTGGGTCCGGTCACTGGATCTAACCGGCGCCTTTATCCACTGTACCATGTGTCCTTAAGAATTTGTTCTGATGTGTTTTCCTCTATAGTACTTAGATGTTACGAGTTTAAGCACAGTACATGCCTGAAATCACATTAGTTATTTTAGTTATACTTAAAACTAGGTACATTCAAATTTATAACATATTTTTCAGTTTATTTCTATCGCAAATACAAATAAGGTTATAATTTTTCAAAGTGCATACGAACTTTATGGACACCCTAGTTGTGTTTCAATCCTCGCTTGAGGCATTCGGAAGTCTAGTCGCACTGAGGAGCTGTGATACAGCGAAACAGTACTGTCTGTGAATGACATAATTTAGCTCTTGAAAATACATTTCAATTGAGCACTGTTGAGTGATAAGCTAATTCTATAAACAACAGCCACCTGCACTAATGCAAAGCTCTTTAGTAAAATGAATGGAGCACTTTGGCTGATTGAAATTTGTTTACATGTGTAAAAATAATACGCTAGATTTAGTTGTGTAACTCTACCGAGTGAAGATAGCTCTGGCTGACACCAAATTAGTTGAGTTTCAATCCTGGCTTGAGGCATTCGGAAGTCGACTCGTACTGAGGAGCTGCGATACAGCGAAACAGTACTGTCTGTGAATGACATAATATATATATATATATATATATATATATATATATATATATATATATATATAATCAGAAATAATAAAATTCAGAATACTTATCGGGTAAACTATATTAATTCTGGTTCAATAACCGCTGATCAATCTGATATCAAGCACATTCTTGCTTGTGAAGGCTTGAGCTTGTGACTCTAGAGAATGGAACTCATGTTTACACTTACTATGGACAAAACAATGGACGATACGTCTTTGGGAAACGCGCCTTGTTGGCTGCCAAACATCCCTTTTTATTGGGCAAGCGACACCTGGTGTGAATCTGAAAATACAATCAAATGCACAAGCTCTCAGGAATACCAATGATACATTTAAAATTCAGATTATGCAAACAAAAGATCATTTAGTTTTACATTTTTTCTGGACTGATAGATTACTTAATGGCGTAAGTAAAATCTTTCGCTGATAAGGGACAGATCTTCAGATAAATCACGTTTGGACCGACAAATGGTTAATAGTTCGTTTGAATAAAGCGTTTCATGGAAGCCAATGACGTTAAATGATTAAGCTAAACTAATTTGTTTTTCATTTACGTAAGGGACACATGAGACTTCCACGACCCGGAGAAAAATATATAATGCAGGTGCTAAATGTTAGAGCATTGACAACAGGTGAGAAAGAAAAAAAAAAGAAAAGAAAGAAAGAAAGAAAGAAAGACAGGAAGGAAGGAATGCCTGGCGGTTTATTTAGCACGTTAAGTCGTGTTGTGTTATTTAAGAAAGAAAGAAAGAAAGAAAGAAAGAAAGAAAGAAAGAAAGAAAGAAAGAAAGAAAGAAAAAAGAAAGAAAGAAAGAAAGAAAAAAAAGGAAGTAACAAAGAATGCAATGGAATGGAATGGCTGGCGGTTTATTTAGCTCGTCAAGTTGTGTTATGTTATGTTAAGAAAGAAAGAAAGAAAGAAAGAAAGAAAGAAAGAAAGAAAGAAAGAAAGAAAGAAAGAAAGAAAGAAAGAAAAAAATGGCTGGCAGTTTATTCAGCACGTTAAGTCGTGTTATGATATTTAAGAAAGAAAGAAAGAAAGAAAGAAAGAAAGAAAGAAAGAAAGAAAGAAAGAATGGAATGGAATGGAATGGCTGGCGGTTTATTTAGCACGTCAAGTTGTGTTATGCTAAGAAAGTAAGAAAGAAAGAAAGAAGTGTGGAAGGAAAAAAAGAAAGAAAATGAAACAGTTAAGAAAGAAGTGAATTCAAGGCTTCAGAATAAAATAATCCAAACAAAGCAATTAAAGAAAGACAGTTAAATAAGGTTTAAGAAAGAAAAAAACATAGAAGGAAACAAAGAAAGAAACAAGGAATGACAGAAAGAAAAAACCGAAAGCCGAAAGAAAAAAAAAGAAAGATTGAAAGGAAAAAGAAAGAAAGAAACAAACAAAACATTGAAGTTCGGCAATTTAAAAAGATAAAGACAAGTATAGTAACTACAGAAAGGTAGAAATAGAAAAGAACACATTGAAATGAAGCAATTTAAGAACGGTAGATAAAGTATACGAAAGAAAGAAAGAAAGAAAGAATGAAAGAAGTGATAACATATTTACGAAAAAGACATAAAGGAAAACATGCAGTTTGGACACCAGGGAAAATAGCTCGCCAGAGCAGTTACCATAAAAAATATTTGCAGAAAAGACAGAAGGAAGGTACGTCTGTGAGAAAGTGACTGTCGTCGAGATGTCAGGTCAGGACCTATCATATTGCATATCCGTCTTTGGATTTTGTCGAGGACATCGAGATGGACAGCGGGTGCACCAGACCATATATAGCAACATTATTCTATGCATGGATGAATGCTAGATTTCTAGATGTGAAAGATGGACTCAGATGCAACACAGAGAACCAACTTTCCTTGCGGTAGATGAAAATATTGATTCAATGCAGTCGTTGTACCTCATCTGAGTGGAAAACGTGAGACCAAAAAGGCGAAGACAGATGCTCTCGTGAAGTTGAGCATCAGGCATGCCAATAGGATGCAGGGGGGCTTCTCTGTGGTGGGTAAATAAGAACAGTTTCGCTTTGAAGGCATTCAAATTTACAAGCCATCCCCTGCACCAATCAACCAGTTTGGAGGTCCTTTTCACACACAATTTTCAAACTAATCATTAGTTCGTCAAATTGAATTTAACAAATGAGACAATTCGCAGAGAGAGATAAAAAAAGGGAGTGGAGACAGTCGGACAAATATTTTACAATACTTCCGAGCTGGCCATATGTTAGACAGAGACCTTGCTCACTCTGTGTGGAGCTTTCAAGATGACCACGTTTTATCTGTATATTTGACAGACCACACAAGTCCGGAAGTTTCATGAATCACTGATGCTGAAAACATTTTGGCTTGTTTATATGTGTTGTTACTAGAGACAAATTGGCAGCAATAATTTTATCTTTACTTTGACCTTTTCACTTTTGTCAGTCTGATCAGTAAAATATAGGGTCTGTTCGAAGAAGACTTGACGGTCTTGTGTGCTAAAAGCTTATCTAAAAGTGAGCATATCTTCTATCATCTTTCTTTTTGACTGCCAACAATGTGATCCCTGGTGCATAATACAAAAAATGATGTAGTTTAAAATCCGTAAATCAAACACTATCACAAAAGTGCTCTGCCCTGAAAACAGCTCTCCATCAAAAAAGGTTGTAACAAAATGTTTTGTATTGAAATGTTCACCAAAAATGACTAGCAGAATAATGTAAATGGCCTGATATATGTCAAAATGAAAGTTCAAATAAATTAGCATCGTCGTCCCATTCGTCATCTTCCAGTAGAGCTATACTAATGTTGTTGAAATCGGTGCTTCTGCAATCATTGCATACTGTTACGCACATGAGACAAATAGTTCCGGCAAGAGCAGATATTTGCACTGCAAGGACTATTGGACGAAATATTGCAGCAACAACTCATAAACCCCAATGGTTTCTCAGCAGGAGGATCTAGATCGGTAAAACTGGGGTGGAATTACCGGTTCTCATTTCCCAACAAGTTGGCAAAGACCTAAAGTCTTCCAAGTCATAGCCTGTATTCAGAGACAGAGACTGTGGAACAAAGCTGAGCGTTCAGTTTTTCAGGCTGTGACATCGATGTTGAGACAGACTTGATATACTTTATATACCTGAGGGAGTCCAATGTATCGTATAGTTTTACTCTATACATCTTGACAAAACCTGCGACCCCGGAGTTAAAAACTTGGACAGGAGAAGCAGTTGCATCGGCTAAAGTAGCTCAAGAATACTGGGTCCCTTTGACTTATGGATAAGGAAGAATATCTCACATTTCCTATGCACAAATACAGCTATCGTTGAATCTCATCCACTCCATTCGTGGTTGTCTGGTAAGTTTTTTTTTTCAGAATGAAGAAGTTTATCTTCTCTGCGATTATACGGATTCTAAGCATCTTCTTCATCTTTCCCTCTGAACGGTTACAGATGTCAGCCATTAAAAAGAACCAGATGTCTGTGTCATCAGCTATTGCAGTCACTAATTTGTTTTTCACCCCAAGCAAGGCGGAAAGCCACTAGCACGCAAGGGGTTACAGAGAGTTGGATCGAGAGCAAATAGGAGTGATAGAGGAAAGGATGAAGAGAAGAATAGGGAATAGATCAATGCATCTGGAGACGTCGATTGACATTACATTTGAAAAGTTGGAGATTATAGCTATCAGGGAAACAGGAAGAGGGGAGGGAGTTACACAGGAGAGAAGTGCGAGACATGAAGCTGTTGCAGTAGAAGAGACGGCTACATTTAACAGTTTCGACAGTGAAAGGGTGAGAGCAAGATACCAGCCTGGTTGAACCCTTAAATTAATAGAGTCTGGGAACCAGCGGAAGCAGCTCATCGGAGCAGTTACCATGAATGTATTTGTAAAGAAAACAGAGGAAGGCGGCGGCACGTCTGTGAGAGAGCGCTTCAGAAACAAAGGCAAACAAAGATACAATACAAAGTTTGCTCATCTTTTCTTTTGGGCGCCTATTACTGCAGGATAACACATTTCTGACGTTACAAATAAAAAGGGATTACCATCAAATAAAGGAAAACATAACGGTTACAATTTAGGCGAAGACACGGATTCTATGAAAAAGGAGTAAACACTTTAAAAATTAAAACAAGTGAAGAACTAGTATAAAAGATGTAAAGAAATTGCACAAGGATGAAAATACAAAGCGACTACCCCTAATTTCTTCAACTGAATAGGAACGTTACAGCACGAAAGACTTTCGTGTTTTCCACGGGTTGTCGTCTCGAGGGCTTTATATAGTACCCTACTGAAAAGTTATCGTTGAAAGTTCGTTTTTTTGTTTGTTTCTTTTTTCTTTTAATTGGGAAGACGCAGAAAAAGAATCTTCTGTCCTGGGGGTGAAATCTGTTTAATCTACCGGCTCTTCTATCTTTCTCCGTGTTGATTTATGAAAAACATCGGCTGGACTAATCCCCCGTCCTTGAAGAGTGGGAGTCAATAATTCTTCGTCGACTTCCTTTTTGGCTTATCCGCTAACAAGCAGACTTTTTAATTGAAGAATAGACAGTCAAACCGGCTCCATCCAGATTTTCCCAAGGTCTTCAGAGCACGTTTCTCATTGGTCAGTAAATATGAAAACTTATTTTCCATAAATTTAAAAAAATGTATCCGAAAAAATTCACAAATAATTTTGTCGGTTCTTTAACCGCTAATTTTAAAATAGTTTTTCGCAAACGCAACCATTTGTATTTACAATCCGTCTGACTCCAAAAATACATTTTTTCTCAAAGGTTGGTGTAAAAAAATACCTAGACGGTTAAATATTTATTTACTAAAAAAGCCTAAGTAATAACAAATAACAATTTATATATATTCGGATCTCTTAAACTTGTATTGAAAAATACCATTCCTCTTGGAACTCAAACAACATATATGTCGTTAGCATAAATAATAAAACATCAACTATTTTTATCAGCAGCAGTCAAGAAGAAAAATTAAAATACAGACATTAAAAAACATCATGTCTTCCTTACCATTCATTCTGGGTTGTTCACGCTTGGTTGGTCTTTCACTTCACTGATTCAGAACAGTCCGAATAAAGCCTACATTCAAATAAGTCTCTGTCTCTTGAATGCTAACTATTAGCTGATACCATCTGATCTATAAGAATATGAAGTAGGTACAGGTCATATTGCACAATTGGGAGCCATAACCTCAACTACTAAACATTAGATCGCTTATATCAGCTAACTCAAA
>OZ038491.1:109951009-109963509 GCA_964036315.1 Acanthosepion esculentum
CTTTCGTTTCATCGGAGAAGAGAAAATTTAGTAAAAAAAAATCAGGTGAGTCACTTTTATCGAACAACACTGTACATAATTATGTACCTCATATATATATATATATATATATATATATATATATATATATATATATATATATATATATATATATATATATATATATATATATACCTCATTTATTATGAAGAGATCTCAGAACTATAAAATCATCATGATGGATGTAGCGCCCGGTGTTAATTTATTTAGTGCCTCTTACATATGCTGACAGGAGTTTCAGCTGGTCTAACCGAACGAAATAGGTGTTAAGCCCTCATCCACGTTCATTTCTAATGATAAATGTGCCTGCCGAGTAAACAAGTTGTGCGATATCTTGGAGGATACGGTGAATACGACGGATATCATATGAGCAGGCATTATACCACTGGAGCTACATATCAATTTCCTGTTGCCGGAATAGCAACACAACATGATAAACAATGGTATCTATGTACAGATTCCCCTTCAAAGATAACTAAGTCTACTGAATGATGTAGCTTATTACACGTTTTATCACTATTCCTGGAGTTTTGCCTGTACGTCGTGGGCGAATGCACGCTCTCTAATTATACTTCGCACAGGTAAGTAACCCTTAATTCCATTAGGTCTAAACATTTAAAGGCGCTAAGGAATCCTGATAGAAACATACGTGTTCGCAGTCTTCACACAATGAAACGATTTTAAACAGTCTCTGTTGTTACTCCTACAGTTATATTTGATCTCAGTATATTTGGCTTCATGAATTCAAGCGTCCTACGAGGCTGGCATCACGTTCCCACCCTTTCACTGTTGAAACTGTTAAATGTAGACGTCTCTTCTACTCCAATAGCTTCATATCTCGCACCTCTTATGCCTGTTTCCCTGACAACTATAATCTCCAACTATTCAAATGTAACGTCAATCTACATCTCCAGTTGCCGTAATCTATCCACTATCCTTCTCCACACTCTTTCCTCTCTCACTGCTATCTGCTCTGACTCCAAATCTTCTGTAACCCCTTGCCTTGATCTATCCACTATCCTTCACCACATATTTTGCTCTATCACACCTATCTGCTCTCGCTCCAAATCTTCTGTAACCCCTTGCCTTGATCTATCCACTATCCTTCTCCACACCCTTTCCTCTATCACTCCTATCTGCTCTCGCTCCAAATCTTCTGTAACCCCTTGTTTTGAGCTATCCACTATCCTTCTCCACATCCTTTCCTCTAACACTCCTGTCTGCTCTCGTTCCAAATCTGCTGTAACCGCTTGCCTTGATCTATCCACTATCCTTCTCCACATCCTTTCCTCTTTCCTTCCTATCTACTCTCGCTGCAAATCTTCTGTAACCCCTGGCCTTGATCTATCCACTATCCTTCACCACATCTTTTCCTCTATCACACCTATCTGCTCTCGCTCCAAATCTTCTGTAACCCCTTGCCTTGATCTATCCACTATCCTTCTCCACACCCTTTCCTCTATCACTCCTATCTGCTCTCGCTCCAAATCTTCTGTAACCCCTTGTTTTGAGCTATCCACTATCCTTCTCCACATCCTTTCCTCTAACACTCCTGTCTGCTCTCGTTCCAAATCTGCTGTAACCGCTTGCCTTGATCTATCCACTATCCTTCTCCACATCCTTTCCTCTTTCCTTCCTATCTACTCTCGCTGCAAATCTTCTGTAACCCCTGGCCTTGATCTATCCACTATCCTTCACCACATCTTTTGCTCTATCACACCTATCTGCTCTCGTTCCAAATCTTCTGTAACCGCTTGCCTTGATCTATCCACTATCCTTCTCCACATCCTTTCCTCTCTCACTCCTATCTTCACTCGCTCCAAATCTTCTCTAACCCCTTGCGTGGTAGTGGCTTCCACCCTTGCTTGGGGTGAAAAGCTTAAAAAAATGAGTACAGCTTGTTGCTTGCGTACATGTCTTTATGATCTTCTTACGTTAATACAACATCCTAATTCAGTAAACCTTTAAATTGAGGGTTTTTTGGCCCTTTTATTAGGTGAACAACTAGCGAAAAAATATCCCCGGGGATTTACTTAGCAGGACAAGAGGTTACTCTACATGATATTTAACATCTATTCCATAACTTGCGTTACTTTATTTTATAATGGGCATTCTTCGTTCTACTCAAGTATCCGAACAAATTCAAAAGACAAGATTGATTTTCAAAATGGACCACAGCAGTTATGTTAAATTAGTAAACGTTCAAGTAACGATATTTTATTGACAGATAACCAGGGAACAGGACGATGATATTAATAGGTATTCTAGGAGTTTTTGCATCAATTTATATTAGGTTGGTCTGAAATTCCTGGGTTACTTAGGAACCGGAAAAAGAAAACACACTTTGCTCTCTGTCTGGTGGAATTTCCAAGGAGTACTGCATTTGGAGCTTGTTCCACACGGTCGCGCCATGAACACTAAAATATATTGCCAGTAATTAAACCGGGTGTACGACAAATTAGAGAGGTTATCTTGCTTTGGGTAATTTCTCTCGGACTTTGTTTCAGCAAGACAATTCCAGGTCACATATTGCCAGGTTGACTGAGGAGGAGTTCAAATAGATGGACGGTGCTGAGTTTCTTCCACATTCAAAATCCAGCCCCGATTCTGCTCCGAGTGACTATTGCCTATTCCGCCTAATGAGACACTTCGTCCGTGACCAGCAATTCAACGCTTTTGATGAAGTGAAGGAAGCTTGTTTACAGTTTTTTTTTCTTCTTCAAAGCCTGTGGACTGGTTTTTGGGACAGATTCGAATGCTGGCTGATCGCTGGCAGAATATCGTCGAGAATGATGGACTTTATTTTAAAAAATAAATGTTGGTGTTACTCCATAAAATTTTATTGTTTTCTTTCCGCTTCCTGAGTGAGTCAGGACATTTTGGCCAATAATTTAACCCTATGAATTGCTGGGGATGTATCGGCCCATGAAAAGCGCACAGTGATTAGAATTTTTAAGTCATATGAGCAGCGCATTCTGAGGCTGGGTTTGGTTTGCCTGGTGAAATACTTGATGCAACCTATATTTTTTTAGCCCTCTGAGAAATAACAAAAGCCTTACTTACAAGCAAGGCTGCAAGCCACTAGCACGAAAGGGGTTAGAGAAGATTTGGAGCGAGAGCAGATTGGAGTGAGAGAGGAAAGGATGTGGAGTTTGGGCTAATTGAACCAGACTTTAACTTTTTAACTGTTCAAGATTTGGAATGGACCTTTCGTTATACTAATGCCCCTTCGGATTTCGGTGTCATATTTACCGTTGGTAGATAAATCACTTCACACATAGTTAAATATGTGTAGTCGACATCTGCAAGTTGTAGTTGTCAGTTTGACTTAGTCCTCTTACATTTTGACTTTCTCCTCTTAAATTTCATCTTCTCCCTCTTACATTTTGACTTGTCCCTTTTAGATTTTGTCTTTTCTCTATTATATTTTGAAGAGTCTCTCTTATATTTTGACTTGCCCATCTTACATTTTGACTAACACCTCTTTTTGACATGTCATTCTTACGTCTTGACGAGCCCCTCTTACATTCTGACATGCCTCTTTTACATTTTGACTAAATCCGCTTATATTTTGACGTTTTTCTTATATTTTGACTTTTCCCTCTTCAGATTTGACATATCTCTCTTATATTTTGACTTGCCACTCTTATATTTTGACTTGGTTCTCTTACATTTTGACTTGTTCTTCTTATATTTTGACATGTCTCACTTAAATTTTGACTTGTCTCACATTCCTTTTGACATATTTATCTTATATTTGGTCTTTGCCGTCTTACATTTTGACATGTCTATGTACACTTTGACATGTTTCTCTTACATTTTGACTAGGCACACTTATATTCTGAGTTTTCTATATTATATTTTGACATGTCACTCTTACATTTTGACTTCTTTTTTCTTACATTTTGACTTTTCGCCCTTATATTTTGACATGTCTCTCTTAAATTTTGTTGTCTACAATTGATGATTATTTTTTTTCTTCCAGCTTCACATTAGTACATTGTTTAGGACTTCTATCTTTCTCTGTCTACAATGATATTCACCCTATCTACGTCCCACGAGAAAACCGATGTAGAGTGTTACAGAGAAAGAGGTAATACCCCCAAACAAGCTTATTACGCCATCAAGACGGAAGAGGGCTCCGAAATGTTTTAAATGCATTTGAATGAACCGGAAAACTAACCTTAAACTGGAAACAAAAGAGAAACCGCTACTTTTCAAAAGACCGTGGATGAATTTGATGCGGGTCATAGGTGAACCTACATATTCCTATTACGGACGACTGAATGTAAAAAAATATTAAATAGAATTTCAGTGTTTTAGGCGGCGAAGGAACCGGAAACCCAATCCTAAAAGTGACAAATATCTACCGTTCAAAGGATCAGGCAGGATTTTGAACAGGTTGAGGAACAAAAATTAAGTAAAATATTAAATAAAAGGTCCGAGCTTTAGGCGGACATGTGAAAAAAAGAATGTTGAAGTAAATTAATGAAGAAACCGGAACCCCAGTTGCAAACAGGAAACAAGAGACTTAACTCCACTCCTCGTCAACAGACTGGAGAGGTACGTGAACCGGAGGATAGTCGAATTTAGCAACTTCTATTGGGGGAAAATAACTAAATACATCTAAATAAATAAACGACCAGTTCCCTCTGTCTGTCCATGTGTCTGAAATCTCTCTACCTCGGGCCACACTTGCTCTACATAGACATATCATACCTTTTTGGAATTAAGATGATCCAGAAAATCCGACCTTCATCTGGTGCTTGGACATCAAGAATTGGGATTTGGGTTCAGATGAGGACGGAACAGTTCAAAATTCAAAATGACTGAAAAAATAGTGATTTTAAAAGTTTTTAAAAAATTCATATTGAGTGTACATTAACACAAAATCTTAGGGAAGACTATTGTTTTAATATTTGAATATCAAAATTTTCTGAATGGAAAAATAAGAATTTTTCTTGAAAATGCAAGAGAATCAGAGGTGAAGTGATAGATTTCATGACGTGAGGTTTTGATGTTCCACAGAATTTGTTATTTGAATGATTCAATTTTCGGCCTGAGTTTGGAATTTCGACTCAAATAGACTTTCAGCCCAAAATGGTAGTTTGGTCGGAATTGGAATTATAGGCCGAATCAGAGTTAAAGTGATGTTTTGAAGTTCCATGTGGCGAATAGATGAATTCAAAGTCATGTCTTCAAAATTATCATTATTATTTTCTAAGCTGAGCCAGAGGTCCCTTCAGTTTTCGAGCGGTGGCCTAATTTGCCTTCCGCAGGGACTAGCATTAAGTCTGCACAGGGAGCAGCTTTAAATCTACTAAAGAATTAAAAGTACATTGATTTGTTCTGGTAAGAAAACAATGTAATCTACTTATCTTAGGGTAGTACGATTATATTAACAACACAAAAGGATTACAGCGGTTATACACTTTCGAAAATATTTTTTTTATTTAACTGTGCACACGTCGATTCCCTTTATGTCTGTTGATGATTCAAACTCGTGAAATATTGAAAGGAAAAGGCGACCATTGTGTTTCATTTTTCGAAGTCAATCCAACACAAAGGCGGATTATATTCCTTTGACAAAGGCCGACCATTCCCCGTCTGTGTGATTTGTTTTGTTTCGTCTTTTGTTACAACTGACAGTTTGTTTCACGGGTCTTCGGAGAAAATTCGACAATTTCGACCCAAAAAATCAAGCGAAATTCCTTGTCTATTTCGATGATCATTTACGAATATTGTGTTTTCATCATCACTGCACATTGTGAAATAATCGATCTGCACTTTGTCTCATCGATCTATCCGTCCACTTCGATCTGTAAGTGTCCTGTCAGTGGGCGGAAACAGCAAGTTTCATCAAAATGGCGCTTATTTGATCAATGATAATGAATCGATTCTATTGATTGGAATGCTTATACTTGTTATTTTTGTTTTTATTACCGTTGTTGCTGGCGGTGGGATTTCTTCTTCTTCTTCTTCTTCTTCTTCTTATTATTATTATTATTATTATTATTATTATTATTATTATTATTGTTATTTTCATCTTCTATATTTTCTGCCTTTCTTCTTATTCTTCTTCATCTTCTTCTTCTTCTTCTTCTTATTATTATTATTATTGTTGTTGTTGTTGTTGTTGCTATTTTCATCTTCTATATCTTCTGCCTTTCTTCTTCTACTTTTTCTTCTTCTTCTTATTATTATTATTATTGTTGTTGTTGTTATTTTCATCTTCTATATCTTCTGCCTTTCTTATTATTATTCTTCTTCTTATTATTATTATTGTTGTTGTTGTTGTTGTTGTTGTTGTTGTTGCTATTTTCATTTTCTATATCTTCTGCCTTTCTTCTACTTTTTCTTCTTCTTCTTCTTCTTCTTATTGTTATTATTATTATTATTATTATTATTATTATTATTATTGTTGTTATTTTTACCTTCTACATCTTCTGCCTTTCTTCTTCTTCGTCTTCGTCTTTTCTCCTCCTTCTTCTTCTTCTTCTTCTTCTTCTTTTTCTTCTTATTCCTCTTCTTCTTCTTCTTCTTCTTCTTATTTCCTTTGATTTATGTTGTATGTACAATTCCTTCCGGTTCTCAACCAGAGAAAAAAGGTCAGAAATGACTTCACATTTTTCAGATCATTTTTGTAAAATAACCCCAAACATTAATATCACACACATGTATAAAGCTCTTCATAATGTGTGGGCTGTACTTTTTTTTTTCAGTATTTCACCCCAAGCAAGGCGGGAAGCCACTAGCACGCAAGGGGTTACAGAAGATTTAGAGCGAGAGCAGATAGGAGTGATAGAGGAAAGGATGAAGAGAAGGATACGGGATAGATCAAGGCAACTGAGTGACATTACATTTGAATAGTTGGAGATTATAGTTGTCAGGGAAACAGGAATAGAGAAGGGAGTTCCACGGGCGAGAAGTGCGAGATATGAAGCTATTGGAGTAGAAGAGGCGGTTACATTTAACAGTTTCAACAGTGAAAGTGTGAGAGCGGGATGCCAGCCTCGTAGGACGCTTGAATTCATGAAGTCTGGGAACCAGCGCAAGTAGCTCATCGGAGCAATTACGATCAAAGTATTTGTAAAAATGACAGAGAGAGGCGACAGCGCATCTCTGAGAGAGCAACTGCAGACGAGATGCCAGGTCAGGGCCAATTACATTGCATATCCGTCTCTGGATCTTATCAAGAACCCCGAGGCAAACAGAAGGGGCTCTTGACCATATATGGCAGCAATACTCCATGCAAGGGCGAGATGGTTGATTTGTACATTTGAAGGATCGATTCCGGGGAGAAAAATGTCCTGGCGCGGCACCGGGAGCCAACTTTCCTTGCGGTGGACGAAGCAATTGACTCAATGTATTTGTTCCATCTCAGGTCAGCAGACAACGTGAGACCAAGCAGCCGCAGAGAGATGCTCTCGAGAAGTTGAGCGTCAGACATTCTAATGGGGGACACGGCAGGATCTCTGTGGTTATTAATAGAGAACAATTTTCTTCTTTATGGTCTTGGTTATAATGAATCCTTTTAATGAGTCTGTAGGAACCGTTTCCAATCAATCCGAGTGTTCCAAGCACAACTGGAATTAATGATCATCTCACGTGCCATATTTTTTAGATTTTCACTTAAAGATTCTTCTAATTTGGTAGGTTTTTAAAAATGTTCAAAGATATCTTACAACCTGAAGGGACTAAGATGTCAATATGAAAGAGCATTCTATTTTTGTCGTCTTTGATCGCGATGTCTTCGAGATTAACTTTGATTGTTCTGTCTCTTCTTTGCATTTTCCTTTCCGTAAAAGTTGCATATTTTCGAAATTTGTCACGCCGGGCTTATATTCATTGGGTGCCAGTACCGTGGAAACTTATACAAAATGGTCAATTGTTTCTGGATATTTATTTCAATGTATAATTTTTCAGTATGTGTGCTTTTTAATTGCTATTTAACAAGCATTGGTCCTGTGCAGCAAGAATAAAACCTTCAATTTCATCTTTTAACCCTGAACTACTAAACCACTAACTGGGACTTGTCTACATCGGCTTCTTTCGTACAGACAGAGTATTGACCATGAAGAAGCTTATCTTGCCATCGTTTCTGCATTTGATGCATTGCATTAACTTTTGGCATTTGGTACGTTGCATTTGCTTTTGTCATTATTATTATCATTATTATTATTATTGTTGTTGTTTTTATTGCTAGCACACTACCTGTGCAAAATGACTAATTGAAGGCAGGACCTTTCTGTTAAGGACAGGATAATCTCTATGCCCGACCACTGATGAAAGATTCACTCGCTTGTCTTGCACCAAAAATCAGCATATAGTCTCTGTTCTATAGTTAATCAGTCGTCCCTACTCAACGGCACAAGTACTCATCCGGTAATCAACCCATTTTAGGTGGTATACCAGGGCGCGCAAGATAAACCTTTCCAAAACACAAACTATCATCTGGAATTGGAATGAAACCTGTGATGACGGGTATGCCGAATCCCTAACAAAAATTCAGGTGCTGGATTTAGTAAATACAAAACATTTTATATACGCCGGTGTATGGATCAATTATAATAAATTTCGTATGGGACATAATGAAATTAAACATATGTGCTAGGGGTAGCTTCCCACAACACCACACGTTGTTACAAATCGAAAACATTAAAAATCTAAAAGTCAGTTACTGAAATATTCCCATCGGATCGAGACATTCCTATGGATATCGTGAATGGGGAAAAACTAGTTCATGAATATATAAATTGTCAAGCGAATGCAACTGGGATAAAGATGGCTTCGAGCAAGTAACTCTTGTGGGTCTTGAAGGGGAAGCACGGGGACGTCGTTACAGAAACACACAGAACTTTAGCAAATAACAGAAACCATATATCATCAACACCAGCAATAACTAAAATGGATGACATAAGTGATTTGGAGAGAAAATAATGCCATCATCAGGATTCTGACATTCCACACTACTTCAAACAAAAGGTTAGGAAGGAAACCCCCATCAATACTAGAAAGCACTATGACAGTTACTGGACATAAGAATTTTATTTTCTTGAAAAGTTCTTTTAATAGAAATCTATATGTGTAATTCTCAAAATGTGTGTGTATGTAGTGATTTTTCAAGCGTAGAGTAGATGTGGCACAAGGCCGAAATTCGTGGGTACTCAGTGAGGATAGAACTCACTACTCAGTCGTAAGTGTTCTAGCGAGACAAGCTTGCTAACTATTACGCAACTTTGACGTGCCCATGGGTGTGTGTATGTATGTATGTGTGCGTGTGTGTGCGTGTGTATGTGTGTGTGTGATTGGATGTTGTTTATGCATTTCCACCGTTTTCATCCGATTTTGATGAATTTTCTTTTGTTTGATAGATAATTCTTCACCGTCGGTTTTGAGTCCAATTTTTTGGCGACAATGGCTCTCCACTACATCCTGCCCATTATAACTCTCAGCAACGTTTTACTATTTACAATCTGTTCATGGATATATATATATATCTTTCATAGAAAACTTTAATAAAAATAAATAGTTTAAATTAGTACAATAATATTATTTATTATTATACAGTTCCTTTTTCAGGGCCAGCCCTAATTCAAATTGTTACCCCCCCCATTTGGGGATGTGCATCAGTTTGACCCAAATGTTGTTACTGATATTGATTTTCGTGTGGGCTGACTTCAAACTTAAAACTGCTCCAACTGAACGGCAAAAATTGCCAGTAATAAAAGACCCGGTCAAAGATGCTAGTATAGTTATAATTCTGAAGAAAAGCATGTAAGTTTTGATATTACATACGAAAATGTCCTGGACGTGTATGGCGATAAACTACATCCGCGTCCTGGGTATGACGATAAACTACGTCCAACAAAAAGGCCGTTTTTGAAAAAATAATGTTCCCGGCTATACGTTTTTGGA
Source organism: Acanthosepion esculentum (assembly GCA_964036315.1). Classification (NCBI taxonomy): domain Eukaryota; kingdom Metazoa; phylum Mollusca; class Cephalopoda; order Sepiida; family Sepiidae; genus Acanthosepion; species Acanthosepion esculentum. Next base: position 109,960,967 of record OZ038491.1, read on the forward strand.
AAAATAGTATTACCAGCTATACGTTTAAAAAAAGAAAAAAATATTACCATCTATGCGTTTTTTGAAAAAGTAGTATTACCAGCTATAGGTTTTTGGAAAAATAAGCAATATATTTTTGAAGAAAAATATAACTTACAAGCTAAACATTTTTTGAAAAAAAAAGAAAAATATTACCAGTGATCCATATTTGAAAGAAAATTATTACCAGAAATAGATTTTTTGAAGGAAAAATTTTACCAGAAATAGATTTTTTGAAGGAAAAATTTTACCAGAAATAGATTTTTTGAAGGAAAAATTTTACCAGAAATAGATTTCAAAAAATATTACCAAAAATAAAAATTGTGTCGGCATTTAATAACCCATAATAATGATATGCCGTAAAACCAAAACTAACCAAACAAAACTCTTCTATCTACTTGATTTCCCTCTCCCTAACAATTAAAATGAAGCGTCATTCGTTATCATCTCTCGGGTTGAATCCTGTTTTTTTTCTTCTTTTTATTGCTCTTTCCTTTCAGAAACATTTTTCCTCAGTGTCCTCCACTCTTGTCTTAAAGGCTTTATTGCCTTCCGATGAATGAAATGATTGAAAATATTATATAGTTCCCAGTATAGACTTTTATTCGAATTTAGACATTTTATACAGTCCGTCAATCCCCTCAAAGCTGTTCGGGATTTCGGCCCTAAAAATATAAACTTTCAAATCAAAAGAGTTTATCACTAATCAGAAATTAAGGCGGGTAAAATAAAAATTACGAATTTGATAATATGAGCCAAGAATTTTTCTAAAAGAGATAAAAGAAAAAGTTTGTCTAGAAATCTAAACGCAGCCCCACCTATCCGAGGGTACGGGCCAATCAGCCGGTTAGCAGTCGCCTGCTCAGGTAAATTTGTGTTTGTTTAACACCCACAGATCCCACCTGTGGTTTATATTGCAACTATGCTGAGCGGACATTAGTTACGGTTTCTGATCGTGAGCGCGTTATCTAGCGTCATCAACAGTCTGAAGAAGGCCGCCACGCTGAAAGCCCCGGTTACTAGTACAACTGCCGGCGGGGCTCCCAATAGTTACATCTACCCAATTTAATTCACAAGACCTGGTATGGTTTCCAGTCACTTTCCAAAGGTGACGCACGACTCGTCCAGATCGATACCATCAAAAAGTCAGCTTACATATATCTCGATCACGGTGAGATTCGATCCCGGGTCATGATCAGAAAACGAACGTTCTAACAACGTCCCCATTCGTCAGAAAATAATACACCTTTACTAATATTGTCGTAATTGTTAGTTATTATTATTAACTATTAAAACTATTATACCTTTATTATTATTATTATTATTATTATTATTAAATTTATTATTAACTATTATAACTTCTTATTTCATGTGTCCTGGCCATTCAGGACGTGAGTTGTCTTAAAACTACAAAGCCTTCTGCCACTTTTAGTTTTACCCAATGCTGACCATTAATTTCCCTCTCATTTATTAACCCTAGAATACTAACCATGGGTATATAGTACCCAGCGTAAAATTTCATAATTTTAATTACAATTTTCAGTACCTGATTTTCTTACTTAAATAAAGTTTTTCAGTTCCTATTAATGTTAACTAAAAGTGCAACGTTTGAAGTTTTGCATGTAAAATATTTCAAATAAAGATCAGACATTAACCTATTTAATCGGTCAAGTCACCGAAAATGATATGGGTAAAAAGAAGTAAAGAAAAAAAAATAGAAGGGGGGAAAAGGCGGGGAAGTAAAGAGATAAGAAGTAAGAGATGGGCGTAAACACATCCACATATATTCATATACATGTACAATTACATATATAACCACATACACATGTATCGATACACAGCGGTATACACGCACATACATATACAAATATTTACATATACATATTTCCACACGGATCCTTCTTTATACACATTTTTTTTACAGTTAACGTTAGATAGTGAATTAAGGGTTTAAATTTTACAAAATATGTATTTTTAATTTTAATATTTTTAATATCGTGAATAATGGTTAAGGATTAAAATAATTTTAATTTAAATCTAAGTGATCCATTTAAATTGAGATTATCTCCAGATGAGTAACATTTCTAATATTTCAAGTCTAATTAGAAATTATTTCAAGATGAAGTAAGATTAAAGGTAATAAAAAATGTCTGTCTTTACACTAAATATCTATTTATACAACCATACACGCATATATACATATATATGTATACAACTATATATTATACATATATTCATATACACCACATATATAATTTCGTAAATATATATACAGTGTAACCCGGATATAAGAGAGTTGTCGGGACCGGATTCTAAGTCTCTTATATCCGGGTTTCTCTTATATCCGGGTTTGGTATATTTTGTTTTATTAACACAGGCTCTAATTTGGGTCCAGAGAAAATCGCTCTGATATCCGGGTTTTCTTATATCCGGGTCTCTTATATCCGAGTTACACTGTACACATATACATATACAAATATATATGCAACCCCATACACATGAATCGATATATATCCATATACCTA
>OZ038491.1:109966009-110026009 GCA_964036315.1 Acanthosepion esculentum
ATCGCGAGACAGCCTAAACACGCAGACCGGACGTGTATCAGTATCGAACGGATTCTTTTGATGCAAATACGGTCTGAAAGCCTCTGCCTGATTTCGCTGTTCGATCTTTGCTAAGTCTACTCTTATTATTCGATTCCTATCTATTTTTATCTACGTCTCTCTCCAATCGCTTTTGATGTCGGTGGCTGATGTCTGTTGGCCGAATGCAGAGTTGAGTGCAAATGCTTACCCGCCTCATACTTTCAGCTTAACATTGTTGCAAATGAAAACTCGCCTGGCAAAAACATACGAATATGGACGTCTTGCGACGTTTCTGATTGGACGTTGTATTTTTTTTTTTAAATATTTTCTTTAACCGATGAGGACTGTGGCAGGTCCATTTTGGGACCGTGGTGTTGCACTCAATTTGAAAGTTGGACTTTGACATGTTAAATAAAGGCATTTTTCCAAATCCCTACAGATTTTTGTTTGTTTGTTTTTTTGCTTTTTGTCTTTTTTTTGTTTTTTGTTTATTTTGGTTTTTGTTTTTTTAAGTAAACGTGCTTAATGACTGAGTCTAGGTTAAAAATTGTGGAATTGGAATTTCAGTGAAGGCTTATACCCGAGCCTTATGAAATTTATAATTTACTGAAGCTTTACAAATTACAAGATGCATGGCACAAGGACATTATTACTAAATCATAGTGTTCATGAAATAAGATCATCATTTACTTCAAAGGGAAATTATACTTAACAATTTACCTATATTATGAGGTAATATATTACACATTATAAAATGGACAAATACCGACAATTATTTAAAGACATTTTTTATGTTTATACGTTCTGTTTATAGATACAGATATTTAAGTAAATGCTCTGTTTTATAATAAACAGTATTAACAACATTTACCGGCCTGAATGTCCGAGAAATTTTCATAGAATATAAGCGTTCTCCGACCTTCTTATACGGAACCGTCATTTAGCCTGACGTGCTTTGACCGATTGCGCCACAGAGGATCGTTTCGGTTAGCAAGGTCGATTTTATTGTTTTTAAACTGCAAACTTCCATGATTTTCACTCGTAGTACATCCATATCTGCTCGATGCTTATCCAAATGTAAACATATGACGTCACACATAATGAAATGGACAAAGTCCGACAATTATTGTAAGACATTTTTTTTTTATTTTTATACGTTCTTTTTATAGATACAATTATTTAAGTAAATGGTCTGTTCATAATAAACAGTGTCCGAGAAATTTTCATAGAAAATATGCGTCTATAAAAAGAACGTATAAACATAAAAAAAATGTCTTAAAATAATTGTTGGACTTTGTCGATTTCATAATGTGTGACGTCATTTGTTTACATTTGGATACGCATCGAGCAGATATGAATGTACGAGAGAAAATCACGGAGAATTGTAGTTTAAAAACAGTAAAATCGACCTTGCTAACCGAAACGCTCCTCTGTGGCGAAATCAGTAAAACACAAAAAAATTTATAATACACCCCGAAAATAGATTCATATTACTGCACAGTAATGCAAATGACGTAATCTGAGGAAAAATAGAAATAGATTACACTCCAATGGGTGTAAAACTGACCGTATGTTGAAAGAAAGGAAACTAAAGCATATCTTTCAATTAATTGCACAAGGGTGTATATTAGAACATTTAAAAATTTCCAACATCTCTGAAGATACTAATAAAGCATTATCACATAGGTACCCCTTGCAAGAATTAGTTGTGACTCAAGTGATGTGATTTCTGTTGATTCTTAAACATCTTTGGGATTCTGTAGCGCCAGTATCCTTACAGGGTGCCTCCGCTCGATGCCATTTTGACCTTTATGTGTTATTTCGTGTAAGCAAAACCCCAAGATTCCAGACATTCGTGATTTCTCAGGTAACATATATTAGATGATAATCTTTGTTTGTACAAAAATAATGGAAGATCTGGAATGCTTTTTCAGTCACACAGACCCCTAAATGAATACAAGGGCGAGTAACTCTCCCTGAAAACTGAATAATGTGCTCTTTGGTTTTCTGACTTGGAGCCGAAGTGCTTGGTCTCACGATAATCAAGATTGGTAGATAATTTCCTGAAGAGACATCGAATGTTAATGGTAATCCCAAAATTCTTTATTTCCATATACAGTGTAACCCGGATATAAGAGAGTTGTCGGGACCGGAGAAGAAGTCTCTTATATACAGGTTTCTCTTATATCCGGTTTTGGTCTATTATATATACATTAACACAGGCTCTAATTTGGGACCAGAGAATATCTATCTTATATCCGGGTTTCTCTTATATCAGGGTCTCTTATATTCGGGTTACACTGTAGTCAATTTACTGGACAGTTAATGTTTACTGTAGGTTGAAATTTAATGTAGAGATATTACTTTACCTTACTATCACTTTCTAATATTCATGGAGACTTTCTTTGTAATTTCTTGTTTTTGTTGTGAAGCGTTTAAATCTTTTATTCTGTTATTCTTCTTTCTGTTTGTATTTTGTAGCTTCGGTCTGAAGGAGAGTCTTCTTTCAGAGTGACAATATCTATTCGATCGAACCATTTTTAATTTTTATGGAAATAATAATAATATCTTACGAGGCTATGTAATAATATGAGTTGACATTTCAGGTCAGTGTTCTGGTTTTGGTAGCATTTTACAGTACAAAAAAAAAACTTTTTTAAATATTATTCTCTGTTCTTTGACTTCAATGACTTCTATGTAGCTTTCCATTAAAGCCTCTAATTTAACCGAAATTCTTTCTTTTTTCGTTCAGTTCCTCAGCATTTCTTTCTCTCTTCCTTTCATCCACTTTTCCCCATTCTTATTTCTTTCTTTATTTAGGGGTCCAGTATTTCTCCTTTTTTTTCTTTCTTTCTTTCATTCGCTTTTTTCTTTCTTATTTTATTTATTCATTTATTTACTTGTCCAGTCTTTATTTCTTTCTGTATTTATTTATTTACTTATCTAGTCTTTCTTTCTTTCTTTCTCTTTTTCATCCACTTAATTCCATTTTTCTTACTTTCTATCTCTCAATCTTCCATTAGTTGCTCCATCTTTCTTTCTGGCTTTTTTTTTTCTTTCTTTTATTAAATTGCTTTTATCACAATCCCTCACTCTTTCTTTCTTTAATTATTTAGTTGTCCAGGCTTTCTTTTTTCTTTCTTTTGACGTTGTTCTTTCTTTCTTTCTTTCTTTCTTTCGTTAATTATTTATTTAGCTGTCCAAACTTGCTTTTTTCTTTCTCTTGACGTCGCCCTTTCTTTCTTTATTTTTTTCTTTCTTTCTTTCTTTCTTTTTTTTTTCTTTCGTTCTTTCTTTCTTTCTTTATTTATTTATTTAGTTGTCCAAGCTTGGTTTTTTCTTTGTCTTGACGTTGTGTTCTTTCTTTCTTTCTTTCTTTCTTTATTTCCTTCTTTCTTTCTTTCTTTCTTTTTTTCGTTATTTATTTATTTAGTTGTCCAGGCTTTCTTTTTTCTTTCTTTTGACGTTGTTCTTTCTTTCTTTCTTTCTTTCTTTCTTTCTTTCTTTCTTTCTTTCGTTAATTATTTATTTAGTTGTCCAGGCTTGCTTTTTTCTTTCTCTTGACGTTGCCCTTTCTTTCTTTATTTATTTTTTCTTTCTTTCTTTCTTTCTTTCTTTCTTTCTTTATTTATTTATTTATTTATTTAGTTGTCCAGGCTTGGTTTTTTTTTTCTCTTGACGTTGTGTTCTTTCTTTCTTTCTTTCTTTCTTTCTGTCTTTCGTTAATTATTTATTTAGTTGTCCAGGCTTGCTTTTTTCTTTCTCTTGACGTTGCCCTTTCTTTCTTTCTTTATTTTTTCTTTCTTTCCTTATTTAATTATTTAGTTGTCCAGGATTGCTTTTTTCTTTCTCTTGACGTTGCCCTTTCTTTCTTTCTTTATTTTTTTCTTTCTTTCTTTCTTTATTTATTTATTTATTTATTTATTTAGTTGACCAGGCTTTGTTTTTTCTTTCTCTTGACGTTGTGTTCTTTCTTTCTTTCTTTCTTTCTTTCTTTTTTTCGTTATTTATTTATTTAGTTGTCCAGGCTTTCTTTTTTCTTTCTTTTGACGTTGTTCTTTCTTTCTTTCTTTCTTTCTTTATTTATTTATTTATTTAGTTATCCAGGCTTGCTTTTTTCTTTCTCTTGACGTTGCCCTTTCTTTCTTTATTTTTTCTTTCTTTCTTTCTTTCTTTCTTTATTTATTTATTTAGTTGTCCAGGCTTGGTTTTTTCTTTCTCTTGACGTTGTGTTCTTTTTTTCTTCTATTCATCCTCTATAGTTCCATTCAGTTTTTCTTTTGTGAATTTCTGGTCACATTTCGTTCAGTTCTTCAGCAATTATTTCTTTCTTCCGTTTATCCACTTTTTGTCGTCCCTTTTTCTTTATTCATTTAGGTTTCCAGTATTTCTCCCTTTTTTCTTTCTTTCTTTCATTCGCTTTTCCTTTCTTACTTTATCTATTTATTTATTTACTTGTCTAGTCTTTCTTTCTTACTTTCTTTCTTTCTTTCATCCACTTTATTCCATTTTTCTTACTTTCTTTCTCTCTTTCTCTTAATCTCCTGGACATTCTCCTTGTTTAATTTGGTGAATGTTACCAAAATCCTTGCCTTCAGATCATTTTTTGTATTACAAGGAGTTTGGTCGGTCGCTTGCTCAACGGCGTCCCACATAACATAATCAATGGGACTGCAGTCTGGAGAGTTGGGTGGCCGGATGTAAGGAGTGATGTGGTCGCAGAAATTGTCTCACAGAGATGATGGGGTTCTCCTGCTTGTGTGGCATGGTGCAGAGTCATGCTGCCAGTCCTAGGGACTTCCAGCAGCAAGACCTGATGTGGGCTTCAGTCTTTAGTCTGAGTCCCTGTTGGAAAATGAATAGAGACATAACGACTCCATGACTACTGATCAGTCAAACACCTCCTTAAGAATTAGTTGCTCCATCTTTCTGTTTCTTTTTCTTTCTTTTATTATATTGCTGTTATCACAATCCCTCGCACTTTCTTTCTTTCTTTCTTTCTTTAGTTAGTTAGTTGTCCATGCTTGCTTCTTTCTTTCTTTCTTTCTTTCTTTTTTAGTTAGTTGTCCTTGCTTGCTTCTTTCTTTCTTTCTTTCGTTAGTTAGTTAGTTGTCCATTCTTCTTCCTTTCTTTCTTTCATTAGTTAGTTAGTTAGTTGTCCATGCTTGCTTCTTTCTTTCTTTCTTTCTTTCTTTCGTTAGTTAGTTAGTTAGTTAGTTAGTTAGTTGTCCATGCTTGCTTCTTTCTTTCTGTCTTTCTTTCTTTCTTTCTTTCGTTAGTTAGTTAGTTAGTTAGTTGTCCATGCTTGCTTCTTTCTTTCTGTCTTTCTTTCTTTCTTTCTTTAGTTAGTTAGTTGTCCATGCTGGCTTCTTTCTTTCTTTCTTTCTTTCTTTCTTTCGTTAGTTAGTTAGATGTCCATGCTTGCTTCTTTCTTTCTTTCTTTCTTTCTTTCTTTCGTTAGTTAGTTGTCCATGCTGGCTTCCTTCTTTCTTTCTTTCTTTCTTTCTTTCTTTCTTTCTTTAGTTAGTTAGTTAGTTAGTTGTCCATGCTTGCTTCTTTCTTTCTTTCTTTCTTTCTTTCTTTCGTTAGTTAGTTGTCCATGCTTGCTTTTTTTCTTTCTTTCTTTCTTTCTTTCTTTCTTTCTTTCTTTCGTTAGTTAGTTTGTTGTCCATGCTGACTTCTTTCTTTCTTTCTTTCTTTCTTTCGTTAGTTAGTTGTCCATGCTTGCTTCTTTCTTTCTTTCTTTCTGTCTTTCGTTAGTTAGTTGTCCATGCTTGCTTCTTTCTTTCTTTCTTTCGTTAGTTAGTTGTCCATGCTTGCTTTTTTCTTTCTTTCTTTCTTTCTTTCTTTCTTTCTTTCTTTAGTTAGTTAGTTAGTTAGTTGTCCATGCTTGCTTCTTTCTTTCTTTTTTTCTATCTTTCATTTTTGGTCAGTTTTCATTAACCTTTTCTTCTTACAATCTATTTTGTAAATAATTGTGCTCCTTTAAAAATGTCCCCCGGATGGGGGTGGGTCTGCACATTTCATTCTTTCTTTTTCAGATTTAGTTTTTTACTTTTAGATTTATCTCTCTTTCTTCATCACAATTCTTTTAATATTTACCCTTCTTTTTCTGCTTCATCATAATCCGACATTTTCTTTCTATCTTTCATATTTTTTCACTTTGATATCTTCTTCTCCGTTCAGAAAGCTCGTAAACGCGAGAACTTCTTTTGTTCACTGTGTCTTTAAAAAGAACATATGTTTTATCCTCACAGAACGGAAGTTGAACTATTCTGCAAAGCGCTCGTTTTTACTAGTCCCACACAGATTGCTCTAAAAATTACACAACACGTTTCAAGAAGCCACACTTGGAGCCGCCGTCGCCACCACCACCCCAAACCACGCGAAAAGAGGAGGAAAAAATCTGTCTCAGCGACGTCGCTACAAATCATGAGACCGCCCAGCCTTCTTTTGCCTGAAGAAACAACAGCAAGAACTCATCTCTCTGTCTCTATATCTCCACTTTCCGATTCTTGTTAACCCATCCCCCCGGGCAATTCTGCAATGGCGACTGTCGACAATTTGGGGGGGAAAAAGCCATTAATTTGCTGCGCTTCGTCACACAGTGAAAAATAACTGGATGGAACGTCTTTCGTTGGCAGGAGAGGTGAAGCGGGACAACCATTTGTTGGTTACTGGTTCAGGGTCATTAATTATGGGGTGAGTAAAGATGCCCGGCAAAACTATGCAAAGAATTACAAATACACGGTCAGTGAAATGTCGGATATAGTTTGAGGATTTCTTCCATTCTTCCCCTCCATTTCTCTCTCTCTCTCTCTCTCTCTCTCTCTCTCACACACCAACACTCGCACATATACGTATTCCTCACTCTGTTTATTTGTTACTGCCTCTCCTTCCTAACTTCTATAGACACTTCCTATTCCTATTCATAATTTATTACGGAAGTTCATCCAAACTCCTTATGAACATGAAGTTTAAGATTTAGTGATAAATCTGTAGCGGACGTTGAACGTCAGTTTACTGTGTCGAGTAGTTGAAATATTTCCATGAAATAAATCTGTTATATCGTAGATAATACGATATAAACAACTAGGTAATCCCGAGTGGAAAGATTACACTAAACACAGGAATTAAGTAAGCAAATAACAATGGTTTTATTGTATGTAAAAAGAACAAGTAAGAGTTCTTAATAATAAGGTAAACGAGAGATACGTCACAGAGGTCCGTAGTGTACGCCTTCGCTCTACTTCAGTATTTACTGTCCCCACCACGAGGGATAGATGTGACACAAGGCCGAGTTTACCGTGGGTATTCCCGAGACCGTAGGCTCGGCCAAAAAATGCCCGTACAACCCGTATAAACGGGATCGGGTTGGTCAACCTACCCGAACGAGATGCTGCCTTTCGGCGGAGCCTCGTCCGGGTTCCTCTCTGCTCAGAGGCAGAGAGTTCGACCGTGCCTTCGCTCTACTTCTGATACTACGATCCTTCGTCACACCTTTATTTTCTCCTCTTTAGACTGACCAATCACTCCCAGGGTGTCACAGGTTGTTCCACTATAACAAAACCATTCGTTGGAACTGCAAGTTTTTCTTTTAGTTATGCAACTACCAACGGAGACAAGCATCCTAACTTTGAAAATGTCGTTAGCAACTAAAAGAATTTAGAAAGGCTATTTTATATCACACGTAGGGTTATATCTAGCTGTTTCGACAGTAACACGATGTGACCCACTTGCCAGATAAATAGTAAGCTGGATTTCATCCGGTCGACGTACCAAAGAGGAAAACTGATTATAAAAATTACCTTGAAATTATGTATAGAAAAAAAAACGCAAGGGGGTTAGGTCACGCTGATAGGAATGTGAATAAAGTCTCGATATGCCAGGTCGCGACTGATAATGTTACAGATGCTTCATTGAATTTTGGCTAATAATGTTGAATATACTTCAAGAGTATTTACAATCATGTTGGAGCAGCAAGCAGATGCTGTAGCAATATTGAATGAACAGATGGAGGGTAAATTTATAAACGATCAAGATGTATTCTGGACAGAAAGAATTGTCTAGCACAAGTTTCCTAACGACAGACCGAGAAAGTAATTTAATCCAATCACTCTACTTCATGTCAGTGAAAAATGTGAGACCAAGATTGCGCAGTGAGTTAATTTTTGGGGGGGAGGGTCATGAGTTTGGAAGGCAAACATAGTTGTATTACAGAAAAAGACAAAAGGAAATCTATAGTTTTAGCCGACGTGTTTTGTACAATTTGGACTTTTTCAACGCAAAAATCGAAATGAATTTATTGAAACAAAGTATCTATTCTTCTGGGGGTGAAACGAAGGTTGTTTCTATCGCTGCTGACCGCGGCTCGAATGGTGATTTGGACGATGGAACAAGAGTCTTGCGATGATGATTATTAAAACTGATAGAAAACGCTTGGTTTGGACAGATTTCAGCGAAAGGTGGGTGGCTGAGGCGAGCTTATTTCGCGTGAACGGGGATAGCCTTGATTTTCTGTTTTAGGTCTACCTAATTCACAACGAGGTGGTTTCCTGTGGAGCCCTCCCCTGGTCAGGCAAGACAAGCTTTGTGTATCTAGTTACTTTGAGTAAGTGTTGTTCCCGGCCTGCTCCCGGCTAAATCTTTGGTTATGATCCAAGTTGAGATTCCCCCACCTAGGGTTTTTTTTGTTGTCTCCTTTCATCTCGACTGGGTCAGTTTTATTTATTTCCCATATCGGTATATATTCTCTTCTTTTCCTATTCCTTAGCGAGAGAGCTGCTTGATTCTGTCGTAGGGCAGAATACAGTGGCCTTTCTTTTTTGAGGGCTGGACGGGTTCAACTGTCAGTTACCTTTAATTTGTTTCTTTGGATATGTTATTTTTTCTTTTGGGACGTTATCTAAAAGACAAAACTTGTAGTTCCAAGATTTATTTCATGGAAATATTTCAATTAGATGGACCTCGCTAAAAAAGCGTATCCTCATTCTTTGTCATCAAGTCAATTTTTTTTATTTGAATTCTTAAGCGTCTCTATTTCCTTTGCATTGTTTTACTCAAACTAAAGGTGTGACCAAGACTAGAAACAGCTAGTTGAAATATTTCCATGAAATAAATCATTCGTTGGAACTACAAGTTTTTCTTTTAATTATGCAACAGTTAAAAGTTAGAGCAAAGGTTTTCATTGTGGTCCTAAGAGGAATGTCCTTAGACCTCACAACAACCTTCCAGCAAAGAAGGCTCATCTCAAGTAGTAAATCCTTCGTATCATTAAAAAAAGAAAACTTTTACAGAGTTACATTATGCAACTACCAACGGAGACAAGCATCCTAACTTTGTAAATGTCGTTAGCAACTAGAATAATTTAGAAAGGCTATTTTATATCCATGGAATTGTCATCAATGGTCGACTGAACCTGCTTTGTTTCAATTAGTTATGTTTTGTTATTATTAGTTACTTTGTTCAATAAATGATTTTTTTTCAAAAAAAAAAAAAGAATGGTGCACTTTAATATAATTTTATTTCCATATGGTCAACAGAAAAATTACGTCAATTTCTTTATTTGTAAAGAGAATATTTTCACGGGCAGAAACATAAAATCATTTTCCATGCAAACAGTGTGTAAATTTCTCTCTAAATAGTAGTTTGTAACACCCTATTTATCATCTTTCAGTTGTGTCTCTGTCTTTGGCCAGAGTGCATTCAGGGGTGACTCCGTCAAAGGACAGAGTCGCAACTGAGAAAAATTATACTGAGGTGCCCAGGCCCGACGAACAGCTGCCCGAGGCCCGGCTCTCACTTTGAACCACAGGGAGTAATCGGTGCTCGCACTGAGGCGAGCGCAACCGACGGTTGGGGTTCTGTGGGCAACTTTTTTCCTAGCGCGGGGTGTAAGAGCTCGGGTCCCTACCTTAAAAAAGACCTTGTGTCTCAACTCGTCTTAGTGGGGAGACAGAGTAAATACCTTGTATTGTTGATTCAACCGTTTTCTTTTGATTTCTTGATATATTTGTTGTGTACGTTGTCTTGGGAATAACATAAAAATAAAGACAATATTTCTACACGTGAAAATATCCTTTTCAAACATAAAGTAATTGGCATAATTTTTCACTTTACTATATGAATATATATATAATAGCGTTTCTAAATTCTTCTAGTTGCTAACGACATTTTTGTTTGTTGTTCATAGTTATTTTTCTAAGATTTATTGCGTAACATACACAATTGTGACACAAGGCCAAAAAGAAGGGAATGGGGTTGAGGCTGGTCATCACTTACTATCTTATACCTAGCTAATTTGATTCACGACCCATTTATTCGTTACAATTGACACATTCACCACAAAAACTCATCCATTGTCAATCAATACTCCATATACCATAATACCGCACACTCTCAAAGGGTACCCTAAAAACGCCCACTAAGACAAAAATTTATTTTCATAGATTCTTTTTTTTCAATAAATCTATTTTGTTTCTTTAACTTAAAGAAGTTCACATTGGACGAGACGAGGCAGCTAAAACTACAATTTTCCTATTGTCCTTTACGTTAATATATGTATTGTCTTTTTCTACACGTTAATTCTGAGAAGTTTTTATATAAACATAGTTGTCTAACATGTTTAAAAGATACTACTTTCCTTTCTGAGCCAGATAAATTTACAAGCTATTTCTTCCCTCAGATAACATCGTTTAATATGGGAATGCCAATGAAGGAAGCCGTCATTAATGTCCACAAGGAAGACAGTGTTGAAACCTCGAATTCGATGTGTTAGGATAGGGAACTGTAGTTGAGTAATTAACTGTAGAAGTAAGAAAGGTATGAAATTTGACTATCAGATATAAGATATCAGATTTGAGATATCAGATATTAAATATCAGATATTAGATATCAGATGTTAGAAGTCAGATATCAGATATTGGATATCAGATGTCAGATATCAGATATTATATATCAGATAACAGATATTAGATATTAAATATCAGATATTAGATATCAAATATTAGATATCAGATATCAGATATTGGATATCAGATATCAGATGTCAGATATTAGATACCAGATATTGGTTATCAGATATCAGATGTCAGATATCATATATCAGATATCAGATATTAAATATCAGATATTAGATATTAGATATCAGATATTAGGAATCAGATGTCAGATGTCAGATATTAGATATCAGATATTAGATATCAGATATTAGATATCAGATATTAGATATCAGATATAAGATATTGGATATCAGATATCAGATGTCAGATATTAGATATCAGATATCAGATATTAGAAATCAGATATCAGCTATCAGATATTAGATATCTGATATCAGATATTACGCATCTGTTCTAGTTGTAGTAGATGCCCTTGAAATACAAAGCACAAGCTAGCGAAAGAAATGCTAATTCAAACTCTAAGCAAGGGGCTGAGAAACTGGAAAATTTCTTTAGTAACAATATACGCAGTGAATATTGGGCAATCTTCGCCAAGGACCTGGAAAAACAGAGCCAGCAGAAACACGGTTCGACAGAAGGGAACTGGAAATTCGATGGACGGAGCGAGTAAGCAAGAAAGGATTCATAAATAAACCCCTAACAGAAGGAACATTTATACTTAGAATTAGGAAAAGACAGTTGAAATCCCTAAGACACAAAATGAGTAAGGCAGACTTGAAGAATTTAGCCCACACGGGGTAAACAGAGTTCTCTGTTAAGACCTGGTTATAAGAGATTCATTTTTTAAACTAAACTATCCGTAACCCGTTGGGTCACTGACGGTTCAGGTTATGAAACACTGAAGGTGATTTCAACATTGAAAAAATGTCTGAAGAGAGTTGAAATAAAAATACTTACTGTATAAACAACTCGTATTTTTAAATCTTATTCACTTGAAACATTTTTAAAATCAGATTAACTTGAAAATATTTTTTAATATTACAAAAAATATTTTAAATCATATTCGCTTGAAAATATTTTTTTTTAAATATAAAAAAAATATTTTTTAAATATTTCAAATATTGTTTGTTTAAAGAAAGCTGAAATGTAAATAAGGAAGCAGACAATCAGAGAGAGTGGGAAAGTGGGAGAGAGAGAGGTGGAAAGAGAGTGGTGGAAAGAGAGAGATGGAAAGAGAGAGATGGAAAGAGAGAGGTGGAAAGAGAGAGGTGGAAAGAGAAAGCGGTAGAAAGAGTGAGATGGAAAGAGAGTTGGAAAGGGAAAGAGGTTGAAAGAGAGTGGTAAAAGAGAGAGCGGTAGGATGAGAGAGACGTGGCGAGAGAGAGGTGGAAAGAAAAAGGGGGAGAGAGAGAGACCGGCAGAAAGAGAGAGATAAATGAAAAGAGAGATGTGGAAGGAGAGAGGTTTAATGAGAAAGAGAGAGAGAGAGAAAGAGAGAGGTGGAAAGAAACTTAAATCATTATGCTCCTGACGGCTGACGTGTGACGATTCAGACTTTTAGTATTATATGGATATATATATATATTAAGATATATAGATAGATAGATAGATAGATAGATAGATAGAATAGACTCAGATAGATAGATAGAATAGACTCAGATAGATAGATAGATAGATAGATAGATAGATAGAATATATTCAGATAGATAGATAGATAGATAGAATAGACTCAGATAGATAGATAGATAGATAGATAGATAGATAGAAAGAAAAAGGATGTTAGATAGATATATAGATAGATAGATAGAAACAGAATGAGATAGATAGATAGATAGATAGATAGATAGAAGGAAACAGAATGAGATACATAGATAGATAGATAGATAGATAGATAGAATAGACTCAGATAGATAGATAGAATAGACTCAGATAGATAGATAGATAGATAGATAGAATATATTCAGATAGATAGATAGATAGAATAGAATAGACTCAGATAGATAGATAGATAGATAGATAGATAGATAGAAAGAAAAAGGATGTTAGATAGATATATAGATAGATAGATAGAAACAGAATGAAATAGATAGATAGATAGATAGATAGAAGGAAACAGAATGAGATAGATAGATAGATAGATAGATAGATAGATAGATAGATAGATAGATAGATAGATAGATATGGGCAGACTGAGATAGATAGGTAGACGAAGAGACTTAGTATTATATCGATAGAGTGCACTTTCTAGAACTGTTCACTTACTAAGGAGAGAATTATCCATATTAGAAAATTATAAAAGTCGTAAATGTGTGTACATTGAACGGAGATATTTACTATTTTCCATCATGATTTGTCTCGAGTGATAATCCCATAATGAACTGTACTAAACAGAAAACTAAAGAAGATAAAGACACCTTTTTTCTTTATTATTTTGATTCACCCAAGTGCAAGGGCCCCTGAATATAGACAGCTACTCAATGAGATTTTTGTAAAGTGGGTGCAAGGATATATTAAAAACCGCATATTATGAAAATATTTAGGATAGATATTGGTTGACTCTGGTCCCCCAAGATTGTAGTAGTCAGAGAAGCATCCTCGCGGGAGATGAAGCTGTCTGAATAAAACTTACTTCGTACCAAAGGAAATAATGATGATTTGCTATCATGGCAAGGCGGATTTTATCTGTGAATGTCAGCTGGTAGGCGTAAGGAATGTAACTTTTGAGAAAAGCAGCCATGTCGATAAGTGATAGAAAAGTGAGAACGTAGCAACATTTTGTCTGCCGGATAAGGGGTTACACGGATGAAAACAAATTAGCAACCACAGGGTCACGTAAATCCTTTTGAACTGTCAAGTCCGGACAGTGAGGACTAGGCGGCGAAGGCCCACATATGGCAGCTAGACTCCATTTTAATCTGATCTGACTCTTGAAAAGACACAGCATGGTAGCATGACGTTTCTGGAACGTTACAAGGAACTGACCACTCTGATACCATCTGCAGCGTTGGCACGAATATACGGGTTTCCTTTGACGGCGGGATAATAATGACATTTTACTCTCGGCATGTCTCTCCTGAATTCTGGTCTTGATTACTTGGAGATGTCCACGTCTATGTATTTTGTCTTCTTGGATTAAGATGGGATAAAAATAAATATCCCGTTGAGTAATATAGATATATTTGACAGTTACCTGACGATAACTGGATGGGTTTGTCCCCTAGTTGATTATGTACTTCCACTATTATTATTATTATTTTGTTTTTATTTTTTTCCTTTGAATTCTGGTGTATTTTTCATTTCTTTCAGAGTCCCGATAAGAGACCTAAGGTCAGAAATTGCAATTTCGAAAAAACAAAACAAAAAGAAAATATATATATATATATATATATATATATATATATATATATATATATATATATATATATATATATATATATTACATAGATAAAGTCCTTCAATAGGTGTGGGATTTACTCGTGAGAATAAATTTTTGTATTTCATTAAGGTATGGCCTGCGAGAAATCCCTTCATTGAATCTATTGGAATCTTTTCTAATCAATCCGAGTGCTCCGAATACAACTGTAAATTTTTATGCCTTCATGTGCTACATGTTTGAGATTTCGATTCCAAACTTCTTGTAATTTGATAGTTTTTTTAAGATCTTCAATGATACACTGCAGTTTACAGAGACTGCCATTATTATTATTATTATTATTATTATTACTATTATAATAATAATAATAATAATAATAATATCATCATCATCATCATCATCATCATCATCATCATCATCATCACCGATGTTCTGAAACTTCCATCAGTTTTCTCAGTTATCGTTCCTTGTTCCCAGCCAAGCCGCACTTTTTTATAGTTTTGCTTGTTATCCCGCTCGTTAAGCCTATAAAATAGCATGCATTTCTCTCCCTAGTCTCTTTTACAAACAATCACATTGTTATTAAATCTAGCTACATGTTTTGTTTTTCTATTTGTCGCATGTCATTCCATTTGTAATATATTTAGTGTTTTCTGTTACGTTACCTATTTTTAATTGCACTCGCATTAAGTCCGCCAATAATGTTTGTTAGATAAATTTTCCAGGAGCCCCTAAATATTTACTCTCTAAATTTGTCATTCCCTCAACATTATGGTGACTAAATATTTACCCAAACATACGAGCATCCGTCAATTGTTTCAGAGCTACCTTAGATCTCGCAGGTCATCCCGATTCCACAGTAACGTCTGGGATTTAATTCGAATGCACCGACTATTACGGGGTATGATTCTTTATGTTCATATCTAATATATCTCCGAGCTCCCGGGTGAAGTGCTGGCATTATTTATTCTTCTTCCTGCTCAAGT
Organism: Acanthosepion esculentum; assembly: GCA_964036315.1. Lineage (NCBI taxonomy): Eukaryota > Metazoa > Mollusca > Cephalopoda > Sepiida > Sepiidae > Acanthosepion > Acanthosepion esculentum. Next base: position 109,981,291 of record OZ038491.1, read on the forward strand.
ATTGGCCCACTATCGCTTCTACATCTGCGATCAGCCAGGCTCTTTTCCTTATTAACGATTATCATTCCAGCATCTTTGCTTGGATTGGGAAGTGCAGTCAGGCTCTTGAAATCAATTTTGTTTATTAGATTTTGGTAAATTTTTACTTTTTTTATATATTATTATTATTATTATTATTATTATTATTATTATTATTATTATTATTTTATTATCATTATTATTATTATTATCATCATTATTATTATTTTATTATTGTTATTATTTTTATTTCCTTTGATATCTGGCGTTTACACATTTCTTTCCGTGTCCCGCCCAGGGACCTAAGGTTACAAATGGCATCATGACACTTTCCACAGCAAAAAAAAAAAAAAAAAAAATAATTACATAGATAAAGCCCTTCGTAAAGTGTGGGCTGTACTTGTCAGAACAATTTTTTGTATCTCTTTGAGGCATGGACTTCCAGGGATCCCTTCAATCAGCCAACTGGAATCTTTTCCAACCAGTCCAAGGGCTCCAACTTCAACAGGGATTGTTGATGTTCCCACGTGCCACATTTTTGAGATTTCGATTTCAAGGTCCTTGTATTTTGACAGTTTTTCGAATATCTTCAAAGACACATTGCAGTCTGCAGGGACTGCCATATCAATAAGGAGACACTTATTTTGTTTGTGGTCTTTAATAACAATTTATTATTTATTAATTTATTATTATTATTATTATCATTATTATTATTATCATTATTATTATTATCATTATCATTATTATTAATATCATTATTATTATTATCATTATTATTATTATTATCATTATTATTATTTTATTATCATTATTATGATTATTATTATCATTATTATTATTTTATTATTATTATTTTTATTATTATTATCATTATTATTGTGGTTATTATACTGATTATTATTACACCTATTATTATTGCTGTAGTTTTAATTATTATAGTTATTGTTATTATCATGATCATTATATTTAAATTTCTGCTATGGTCACACTACCTACCAATTCTTCGGGAAGACCTAAGGAGGGTAGTGGTGTGTTGTCATGGCAACATTCCATGATTTGTTTTTCTGACAACCCATAACATCAATAGCGTTACATGGACAACGTTCTTCTTAGTGTGTGGACTGTACTCATCAAATTACTCTTAAACTGGGAATTCCATGGATTTTTCAATGTGTTGTTGTGTTCCTTTTTTATCATTCCAAGCGCAACTAATATGACTGCCACTATTCTTGTTTTCAATTACCACATTTATTCTATTTCGATTTCCGTGTCTTTAAACTTCGTTAGTTTTTCAAATTCCTTGGTTACTATGTTACAGTCCGCTGGGAAAGCCATATCAACTAGTAGGAAGGTTTTTTTCCTTTTCCGTTTTTGACAATTATGTCCGGCCCATTTGCTTCAATTTTCCTGTGTTTAAAAATGGTTTAATCCTATAAAATTGTGATGTTTTCTATTTCTATAACCGGTGCTGGGTAATGCTTATACCAGTGTTTCTTTTCTAAAGTGTTTGCACATTGTCCAGTGTAAATATTGCCCCACTCTCTACCGTCCCGATTGTATATATTTTTTAATATTATCGTTATTATTAATTGTATTATTACAGTTATTTTTGTAAATATTATTATTATTGTTATTATTTGTAATATGCTTATCATTATAATTATTATGGTCGTTATTATATTCATTGTTCGCTGTATTATTATTTTTAGTCGTATTATTATTATTATTATTATTAGTGTTACTGTTATTATTATTATTATTGGTAGTAGTAGTAGTAGTAGTAGTAGTAGTGGTGGTAGTCGTAGTAGTAGTAGTAGTACTTTTATTGTTTAATAAGCCAAGAGGAAGGGAAGATAAATCAAGAAGTGCGTTTGTTACATGCTACTGGTAACTGTAACATTCTTCTTCAATTGCTACTCTCATTTCACCAATTGCTTCAGTTTCCTGCTGTAAACTTTGTATATATATATATATATATATATATATATATATATATATATATATATATATATATATTTAAAGAAATATAGTCTTAAAATGTGCTATATTTATGGGATAAAGTGCTCAATATCAGAGATAGAGCGTGTGTAAATATAAAAGTGAACATAGAAGTCAACACTTAGATGCCTGACGATTGCATCTAGCATGAAACAGACTGTCGCCTCTACGTGTTGACTTCTATGTTCACTTTTATATTTACATATATATATATATATATATATATATATATATTATATGTAGGAAAAATAAAAACAAATATGCGAAATAATATTTCTATCTCATTACAAATAACTGCTCCACATCATCTGTTATCGAAACTTAATGGGCTACCATAAACTTTTTTATTCCTCCCCACCTCTCGCACTCTCTCCCTCTTTCTCTGTAACAACAAAGCGGTCAATATTGTACCCCACTGTGTCTTTTTAACAGTCCAAAAAATAAATCTAGTTTCTTCCAAATACTTTATCTCTCTTTCTCTCTCTCTCTCTCTCTCTCTCTCTCTCTCTCTCTCTCTCTCTCTCTCTCTCTCTCTCTCTCTATCTCTCACACACACACACACACACACACATACAGATACATACATACTCACACTCGTTCACACACGTTTTACCTTTCTTTTCTGTATTTCTTCTTTTTTTCCTGTCTTTTACTCACTCACAAGGGTTTTAAAAGCTTAAGCGACGCTGTATTTTTTTTTTTTAACTATGTCTTGTTGAATGTAGATTAAAGTCTGGGACACACGTCCTCCGGTGCCTGGGATTATGTTTTCAGTGCGACACCTGTGATGTTGTCTGTCTAATCCAAAATGGACTCATACGAAGACGATGATCAAAGCCGCAAATGAGCTCAGATTACGTCAACGAATTATCAAGCGATCCCAACCGTTATCTCCCCTCTCCCCATTGTGGTCAGCAATATCACCGTTACTCGAATAGGGGCATTGGATTCTTATCATTATTAAACATTACCTTCGCCATCGATATTGTCATTGGAATTCATTTTGATATATTTTAAATTGATTTTCTTATTTCAACTCAGTACAATATATCATTTGCTCTATATTTTAAACTGCTATGATCTAACGTGATTCCTATGATTAAAGTTCTACAAAGAAATGAATAAAATGCTCCCTATATCATCAGATACGTCCCAAATAATTAATAATCTAAGTAGAATAGAATAAAAAATATTGGTCTGTATTCATTTATATATAAGGCACGCATTCCACGTCCATAATAAAAATTAAATATTTTTAATTTTTTTTTTTTTACTTCTTTTTCACAAAATTTTTGCAGATTAAAAAAAAAAGAGAGTTTTGGCGATTAACAAAGATGGCCGAACAAAAGGCATGTTCCAGGATTGAACAGCGGTCAGTTATCAAGTTTTTGGTTGCTGATGGGTGCAAACCAGTTGAAATTCATAGGAGAATGTCAACCGTGTATGGTGCCACATGTTTCAGCCAAAAAATGTCTACAAGTGGGATAAATTGTTTAAAGAAGGACGGAGCAGTGTTGAGGATGAAGACAGACCTGTGAGGCCTACAGAAGTAAGGTCACCTGAGGTGATCGAATCAGTCAATGGCCTCATTCAGTCTGACAGAAGGGTGACAGTGGATGACATTGCAAGGACTTTGAAAGACATAAAGAACAAACGCAGGGGTCATCAGTCAGAAGGATTCATCTTGCATCATGACAACGCAAAGCCTCACACAGCAGCCCAAACGGTGCAGACCATCAACGAGCTGGGCTGGGAACTGCTCCCTCATCCCCCTCACAGCCCAGACCTTGCCCCTTCAGAGTTTCACCTGTTTAGTCCCTTGAAAGCATTCACAAGAGGCACGAAGTTTAAAAGTGACGATGAAGTCAAAAGTGTTGTGAGCGACTGGCTGAGACATCAGTCCAAAGATTTTTACGCTGAGGGAATACGGAAGCTTGTGCACAGATGGGGAAAGTCTCTGACAGTACTGGGAGACTACGTTGAAAAATTTAAAGAAAAGTAAGCTTCTCTCTGTATTAGAAGTCCTTATACCAAAAAATGCAACTTATTTATTGAATGACCCTTGTATATAGAGTAAAATAGTTTTTGTTCGGATTTTCATTGATGATTCATGGCAACTTTTAACTCCATGTTATATAATTAATTAAATACATACTTGTTCTACAATCGTTTCCAAATTGTTTACTCTTTATTTTCATATAAAAACTTTATTGTGTAATTCTTTATTTTCATGCTTTGATAATGAGTAGTGAAAAAAATGTAATTAAAGCCATTTTATGCTACTTCTGGAAAGAAGTGCTGAGTGAAAGTGGCAAAAGAAATTAATGAAGTGGAAGAGCCAGGAACTCTCAATAAACGTGTAGTACAAAACTAGTTCAGATGACTGAAGGGGGGTGACATGAACCCCGAAGACAAACCAAGGCCATGGAGACGTTCACTTGTAGAAGATGAGGCCTTGCTTGAAAAGTGTTAAACAACACCCAAACACAAGTGCACGTACATTGTTGACAAAAGTTGGTCCTTCGCAAAGCATCATCAGTCAACACCTCCATAAGCCCGGCCTTGTCAACAGACACCGTCATGTAGTTCCTCTTGAAGTGATTAATGACCACACTCAACGATATGTGAACATTTGTAAACAACAGCTGGTAAATCTTAAAAATATTCATTTTTGTCATCGCATTATAACTATCGATAAAAATGGATCTAATTTCGTAATCCTAATAAGATAAATCAATGGCTTCGTCCCGGTCAGGATTCACAACTTATTGTCAAACAAGGGTTTGTTTGAACAGGAGATAATGTAGCTACCTTTAACGTACCCACATTCCAGAGTTTGTACCATCAGCTTATCACCTATTCCGAGCCCTGGTTCAGTTCCTGCACGGACAGAAGACCAGTAATGAGGGTTAGGTTTAATATTAACAGCTATACGTTTTTGAAAAAAATAATATTAACAGCGATACGTTTTTGAAAAAATAATATTACCAGCTATACGTTTTTGAAAAAATAATATTACCAGCTATACGTTTTTGAAAAATAATATTAACTGCTATACGTTTTTGAGGAAAAAAGTATTATCAGAAATAGATTTTTGACAAAACAAAAATATTACCAGGAAAAAATAATGTCGGCATTAAGTGAACCATTGAGGTTGATATGCCGTAAAACAAATCAAACAAAACCAAACCAAACAAAACCAAACCAATCAAATTGAAAGAATACAAGAAGAAAACGACGAAAAGAATGGCTAAAGAAAATATGGAAAGAAAGAAGAAGAGACACTGAAGAATGTAATAATTAAGGTAAGAATAAGACAAAGAAAGAAAGAAAGAAACAAACAAACAAACAAACAAACAAAAAAGAAAGAAAGAAAGAAAGTACTGGATAAAAAAACGGATTAAAAAAAGAAAGAAATAAAGAAATGAAGAAAGAAAGAAAGAAAAAAGAAAGAAAGAAAGAAAGTTCGGTTGCCACCAAGAAAGAAAGCAAGAAGAAACTTGGCTTATAAAAAAGAAATAAAATGCGAAAATGTGAGAAAGAAAGAAAGAAAGAAAGAAAGAAAGAAAGAAAGAAAGAAAGACAAACAGACAGACTCGATAAAAAAAGGGATGAAGGAAAGAATGAAAGTAAAAAAAATAAAGAAAGGACTGGATAAAAAAGAAAGAAAGAAAGAAAGAAAGATTGAAAGAAAGTTTCGTTTGTTTTGGTTTCTTTTGCTTTACGGCATTTCAACCTCGGTGTGTTATTTAACACCGACAAAATGTATTGCTGCTAATATATTTTTCAAAAGTGTATTGCTGATAATATTTTTTTCAAAAGTGTATTGCTGCTAAAATTTTTTTCAAAAGTGTATTGCTGGTAATATTTTTTTACGAAAAGCATTTCTGTTATTAAACAATATTTTTACACTTTCACAGCGCTTAGATTCCAGTTTTGGGGTAAACTATTTACCCATAGCTGTGACCCTGAGAGATGCTGCCCACCCCCGGTTCAGCGTGGACCTAGGGATAACATCAATTAAGAGGTGATTCCAAGCTCCGCAAAAGGTCCTGATCAGAGTCCTTGCTGTCAGACGTAGTTTACCGTCTTGCCCAGGACGCAGATGTAGTTTATCGGCATGCGCAGAAAGTTTGAAAGATAGAAAGAAAGAAAATTTGGACCGGACAAAGAAAGAAAGAAAGAAAGAAAGAAAGAAAGAAAGAAATAAAGAAAAAAAGAAAGAAAGAAAGAAAGAAAGAAAATGACCGGACAAATAAGGGATGAATAAAAGAAAGGAAAAAAGAAAAGCAAACAGAAAGAATGGTGGTACAACAAAAGAAATAAAGAATGAATGAATAAAAGAATGAATAAATGAATGAAAAAACAACGGGCGAGAGAATAAAAAGCATGCCTGGACAACTGAAGAAAGAAAGAAAGAAAGAAAGAAAGAAAGAAAGAAAGAAAGAAAGAAAGAAAAAGTGAAGGATTGTGATAACAGCAATTTAATAAATGGAAGAAAGAAAAAAGGATGCCTGAAAGAAAGAAAGGTGGGACAACTAATGGAAGATTAAGAGGAGTAGAGAGAGAAAATAAGAAAAATGGAATAAAGTGGATGAAAGAAAGAAAAAAAAAAGAAAGACTGGACAAGTAAAGAAAGAAAGAAAGAAAGAAAGAAAGAAAGAAAGAAATGAAAAAAGAAAAACTAGACTCCAAAATAAATAAAGAAAAAAGAATGGAAAAAAGAAAGAAAGAAAGAATAGCAAAGAACCTAGCGAAAGAACTGTAATATATATTTTCAAATAACATGTCTAGATACTTTTAAGTATATAAGAAAGGAAAACGCAAAGCAAAAAATTAAAGTAAAAAAAAAAACGCCAAGCAGATAGATCAATGGCATGTCTGGAATCGATCTGACTTTGTTTTTTGATTGATTTTTAATCGAAAATCGAAGGCATTCATTTGGCCGTGAACATTTGCTTTTCCCTGGCAATCAAAGCGTGGGGCATTATGTGATTAAAATTGGACACGATACCATAACAACAGCAGCAAACAAAAACGGAACTGGGATGGATACAGACTCAACAAAAACAACGACAAAGCAGGAAACAAGCGAATCAAGAGAAATGATCGGACAAACAGTTGGCTCTTCTCAAATAGACTGGCGACGTATTTCCCCAATGACAGTGTTCGTAAGTCTGCGAGAATTTAAAAGATCGATGTAGCGGACAATAACATGGTGGGAACAAACTGTTACAACATCGATATAAACCCCAATACTCACGTTTATCGTGTTATCAAAGAGAAGAAGCCGAAAGCAAAACACAAAAGAAAAACCTGGATAAATCAAAGAAAAAAACGTCGAACAAAGAAATTTCTTACAATAATTTTGATGCAAAGACCCTTCTGCGAAGGTACTTTTCCCCATATTTATACATATATAGACAATGATGTATTGAGCTTCTCCTTTGATGTATATCATATTGCTATGCAGTTTGATACATTGAGCTCAGTGTTTGTAAAAGTATATCTGATACACCATATATATATATATATATATATATATATATATATATATATATATATATATATATATATATATATATATATATATATATATATATATATATATAATTTATTGTCATCCACAGACAAACTGTTTCGCTGTATCACAGCTTTTCAGTGTGGCTAGACGTCCGGTTGCTTCTAGCTAGGATCGAAACCCGACTGAATTGGCATCAGTCGGAAAATCTACCACTAAACCGTCGGCGCACCGCAGGGATGAAAGTGAATTTTAGCGTATTTATTTTTAGATAAACACAGTGACTGACAGGACTCAATCTGCTTTATCGAAGAGTATATATATATATATATATGTAACGAATCCTAATGAGCCAGGTACTACCTACCCAGGTTTCACTGCATGGGATCATGAGGGTGAACTGGCTAAGGAGGAATTAACGAGGAATACATTTATTGATAAATTTACGGTTAAAACCTAAAAGTAGCATAAGCTTAAATATATAAAAGAGGTGACAAAAAAAAAACATTTATTCTAATAACCAGGTTTTCCTATACCTGCATCTATTAAGGATATCTGACCTCTGGTTTAATTTATGTTTTGGTTTGTTGAAGGAAGCTATTGCTAACTTCTCAATGCATAATATACAGAACTTGTTGCTGGCTTTATATTTTCAACACTTTTTTTGTATTTCTCATGTTAGAAAGGGAGCCATTCTATCTACCTGTTTAATACGTCAAACGTATTTAGATAAGTTAGTGCTATACGTATACTTTTCTTTCTTGAAGCTACTTATATGTTTATAGTATCGCTTTTTAAAATTGCCTTAAGTAGGTTCTATGTACACTTTACTTTTCTCGTTATTGGTATTTCTACTAATTTCCACATTATAGACGACACGTTCCTGTTGACACTTACCCTTGAGTGGGCAGGGTTTTTTTTATTCTTGCAGTTACATTTAGCGCGGCTCATGTCAAATTTGTTTATGATGTTTTTCCTATTAAATTTATTATTTAAATCTCTCTCTCTCTCTCTCTCTCTCTCTCTATATATATATATATATATATATATATATATATATATATATATATATATATATACTGTCTCCTTTAAAATTATTCGACGGTAAGGCCAATATATTTATTTTCTTTTTCAGTGAAGACATTTGGGTTTAAATCAAAATATGAATATGGGACAATTGTGTAAGATTTTCAGCTTTTATTTCTTGGTATTTAAATTGGGATATGTTAAACAGTTCGTGACATACAGCCATTTCTATCAAATCACCTCATTTTAAGCTGATAAAGGATAATGCACGTTCTAGACTATTCCATAAAATTCGAGCATGAAATATACTCAATTTTTAATTAAATATTAATTTTAAACATAATTTTGGAACTGTCCAAATACTTTTTTCACTACCTGTTTTAATAGCTTGTATATAAAATATATATACGTATCAAATAATTTATTTTTGCTGTTTATTTGCATTTATAATTGTTTTACGAATATATTGTGAGCTTTAGACAATGCTTTTCTTTCAATATATGATTCTAAATTCATTTTTTTACTGTCCAAATACTTGTTTCACCTCACTGTATATCATATTGCTATGCAGTTTGATACATTTATCTCTCTTCATATCCTCAGTGTTTGTAAAATTATATCTGATACACCATATATATATATATATATATATATATATATATAATTTATTGTCATCCACAGACAGACTGTCTTACAGTAAATAACATTTAATATTTGTTTGCATAAGACTTGCTAACAATAGCTGCATCAAGCCTACGACCCATTGACGTCACCAAACTGTTGCATTCCTCACGTGTAATGCTTTTCCAGATGTTTAATGAACCGTCTTTCAATTTTCGTTTGTTTCGAGGGCTGTTCCTCTTTCAGTCTCCTCTTAGTAGGTGAAATGCTTCCTCTATTGGGTTATGGTTCGGTCATTGACTTGACCAGCCTAAAACAGTTCACTTTTCCCCCTGATGAAGTCTTTTGTTGTGTTGTCAGTATGTTTTGTATTAATGTTATGCTACATAATAAACTTCCTCCCAATTTGTTTAGATGCATTTCTCTGTAACTTTGAAGACAACATATACCTGTAGATTTCTGAATTCATTCTGCTGCAACAATCTGGAGTTACATCATAAATAAATAAGAATGAGCCTGATCTGCCATGTAAGACCTAGCGAAGATAATGCCTCCACCATGCTTTATAGAAGAGCTTGTATGCTTTGGATCATAAGTCGGTCTTTCTTTTCTCCACATTTTGATATTTCCATCACTTTGGTAATAATTAATCTTGCTTTCATAAAACTATTTTCAAGAATTTTGGTCGTTCACTCTGTACTTCTTTGCAATTTCCAATCTGGCCTTTCGATTACGCTTGCATTTGGTGAGATGGCCTCTATAGTCCTGCTCCCGAAGTCTCTTTTGAGCGTTGAATTATGAAAACATTTACCCCCTGCACAGTGAGGTTTATCGGTGATGTCACTGATAGTATTTTTTTTTTGGCGATCTTCTTCACAGTTCTTACAAGGTTTCAGTCATCAACTATTGCTGTTTTCGTTTGACGGCCTGCTCTACGCTTCTTGCTCATTACAGTAATAGATTCTTTCTTTTTCGGGACATTTTAAATTGTTGTATTGGTTATGCTCAATGTTTGTCCAATGGCTCTCATCGATTTTTCTCCGCTTCGAAGTGACTTACTTTTCCCCCATAGACACCACTTGTTTATCCATTTTAAAACAAACGTAATATTTACAGATGAAAACCAAGGCTAAAGCCAGGAGTAGTCATTCAGAGCTGCTGAATGTTTAAACAATCATTCTAAATGTCAACACCTCGACAACAAGAAACACCTGTAAATTTTTTTGTATTTCTCATTTTAGAAAGGGAGCCATTCTATCTACCTGTTTAATACTTCAAACGTATTTAGATAAGTTAGTGCTATACGTATACTTTTCTTTCTTGAAGCTACTTATATGTTTATAGTATCGCTTTTTAAAACTGCCTTATGTACACTTTACTTTACTTTTGCTCATTTGAAAATAGGAGGTGTTCTAAGATGATTAACACATCTAAACGTAAATACCAAGAAATAAAAGATGAAATTCTGAACTATTGTCTCATATTAATCTTTTGATCATAAACCCATAATGTCTTCAGCGAAAAAAATAAAATAAATAATAACACTTGCCATTCCAATACTTTTGGGGGGTATCATATATATACAGGGGGCGATGGGTAGATTATCGCTAATTTATATTTTTAATTTCGCGCATGCGCGCTGTGTGTTTTTGATTTTAATGACTGCAGAGTATAATAGGGAACGTTGGGAGAAAAAGCACCATGACGGATTCCCTCCGCTAGAAATGTGCAAATGTTAACGGTTGATGTAATATTTTTTTATACATTTCCACATATCCGTGATCGTGTATGTTGGCTCAGGAAAGTAGTAATTCTTTCAGGAAACCAGGACGTAAATTTATATTTTGGTAAGATACAATAACAGCACTTTCGAGAATTTTTCTTCTGAGTAAATTACTTTTGTTTTTTTTTATAAGTATGCTACTTTTTTAGGTAAAAAATGTTGAATTTATTATCATGCATGATTAGGGTATTTTATAAATTGTTATGTATAAACACCCTTTTTGTGTTCATAGAATCGTTGTTTTAAATGTCTTCATGTTTCCCCAATGTATTGTGAGGAACAGTTTTGGCAATTTATTTTATATATACCAGTTTCTGGATTGATATTGTTATGTAGATAATAAGATAGAATTTTTAACGTATTTTTTATGTGAAATAGAGGTCAGTGTCAGGGACAGAAATTTGAATGCGTGTCAATCGTTTTATTTTGCCTTCTTTATCACTATTCTTTCTTTGTTCTCTCACTGTAATAATGGTTTTCTTTTTCTCATTTCCTTTCACACTCAGTAACCCCTTAATGCCATAATTACCTTGCTTGGTGTGAAATGTTTATATATATATATATATATATATATATATATATATATATATATATATATATATATATATATATATATGAAGTAATATTATCTTAAAGTGTGCTATATTTATGGGATAAAGTGCTCAATATCAGAGATGGAGCGGGTGTAAATATAAAAGTGAACATAGAAGTCAACACTTACAGGCGACAGTCTGTTCCATGCTAGTGCAATCGTCAGGCAACTGACCCCTATTTCACATAAAAAATACGATTGCACTAGCATGAAACAACTAAGTGTTGACTTCAATGTTCACTTTTATATATATATATATATATATATATATATATATATATATATATATATATATATATGTTTAATGTTTATAATAAACAGTATTAACAAATTTTGCCGGCCTGAATGTCCAATAAATTTTCATAGAAAATATGTGTCCTCCGACAGGAACGAACCTGAATCCTATACGGATCCGTCATATAGCCTGACGTTCCTGAACTGATTGGGCCACATAATGGTATAACGGTTCCGTATAGGACACAGATTCGAGTCCAGTCGGAGGACGCGTATTTTCTATGAAAATTTCTCGGACATTCTGGCCGGTAAATGTTGTTAATACTGTTTATTACAAACAGAGCATTTACTTAAATATTTGTATCTATAAAAAGAACGTATAAACATAAAGAAAATGTTTTTCTTTTTTTTTTAAATTGCAAAAATATACTAATCCCTACTCAACACCTAACCATAACATTTTCCCTTACTTTTGACGAAAATGTAATGAAAAAAAAACAAAAAAACTTTGATTTAAAATTTATAATATCTTGTGGGGAATTAATATTTGCGATAGGTAAATTTACATTCTTTGGGATGAATTTACAGAAACGATCCTCTCTGTGTTCATAAAAACAAAATGTAAAAAAAACAACAAAAAGGGTACAATAACAATTAAATAAAAAAAAATACACATAATTTATCCAATGTCCGGCAAATTTAACGAAACATGTTTGAAATAATAATTGGTGTCCAGTCTTCCAACACTTATATTGCTATAAGGTCATCAATACAGACTGCATTCAAATAAAGTCAATACGTCTTTAATTATTTCTTCATTCAAATGTTTTCAGAGACAAATCACAATAGACTGAAGTCTTCTGTTGCGACACGGATTTTCTTGCCACACATGCGCAGAACATGTAAAAAGATGTGTCAACGCTGCTCGGAAGCCTTAGAAGAAATGAAATTAAAAAAAAACTATGAATAGAAGTTGATAACCGAACAAATAAAATACATTTTTTATGAGAAAATAATTGAAAATATTGTAAAAATGTAACTAGAATCAGCGAAATGTAGCGTGCTGCGTTGGAAGACAGACTTGTGGGAAAGCTGTTGAATATAACAAAGAATCATGACAAATACTATTAAAAAAAAGGAATGACATATATGATGCTATTGCTATATTTACTGTCTAAGTAAATATTTAAAAGACACCACGACAATTGTTGTTTTGTATCACTCATATATATATATATATATATATATATATATATATATATATATATATATATATATATATATATATATATATATATATATTATATATGTATGTATGTATATATATGTATATATATATATGTATATATATGTATACATATATATGTATATATATATATATATATATATATATATATATATATATATATATATATATATATATATATATATATATATATATATATATATATATATATTCTACCACCGTATTTTCGTTTTTACAAATACGGTTTTTAAAAAGTACTTTTTTGTTCATTTTTCTATATTTTTGATTGTTTTTTAGGTTTCTGGTAAAGTCTGAATATAAATATATATAAATAAATATAAATATATATAAATATATAAGTAGTTTCGGCTTTTTGAAGCTATTCTGAACGAATCCATTTTTTTTCACTATGTCGGTTCCCTTGTTTGACGTGTCATTATTTATTCATAAAATATATTCTAAAATTTGATTCATTTTTATTGATATTCGTTTGTTTCCTTTTTATGCTTAATTCCTTTATTTGTAGTTGCTTTTTACAGCTTCTATGATATAAATATTTATGATATATTTTCGGATAATTGACACATTTGCGGATAATTAACAAGTTAGTCGGCGTGATAATGTAGTGTTTGTATAACGAATGTATGTGGCTTTTTAAATATTATAATTCCAGTGATATTCCCCAATTTTTCAATCAAAATCATTGGCGATATTTTTATATTTCTGCTGGTTCCTACAGTTTTGTAAATAATTAATTAGATTAATTTGCTTGTTTTTATTTTACATTTCTTTGGTGATATTTATTTAGACATGTCGCCATTTTGTCGTCTAGTTTGTGGTTAACGTGTATTTGATTTCTGTGGAATATTTTAATCTTTTTCTACATTTTTATTGTTTTTATCGACCGCTTTTTATCTTTTTAATACGACGTATCGTTCGTAGGTTAGTAAAATTATTGTTAATTAATCATAATTTTAAAAATACTGACATCTTAAAATACCCCTCTATAAAAAAGAAAACATTCATTTGAAAATGATTTCGATTTAAATACAATAATGAATACTGACGCTGACCAAAACTATTACACATAATAGAGTCAAAAGACAAAAAATATAAGCCCGATTTTTCTATTTCCTATAATATAAAAAGTGTTTATGGTTCAAATATACGAAAGCTGAATTACATCTTCAAATGGTTACATTGGACCTTATGTTCCTATCTAAAACTAGACTCATCTAATATAGTTCCAGAATTTGCAACCAACGTCTACTCGCCCCTAGTACAATAAAGAAGGTCCGTAAATCCTCCATAGCTTAGATGTTGTTATAAATAATGGTTTCCTATTTAGGGCAGTCTCCAAAAACGAGGACTTTGAATACCCAATCAGGGGATTCTGCATTTTTCCCTCGTTAACTGTATAGTTGTTGTAAGAATGTAAAAGTAAATGTAGATTATATGGATAGATAAGTATTGGCATTAGACATGATCGTGGATTTACTTATTTATTTTTACGGTTTATCAGCCTTTATCAGATTATTTAAAGCTGGAAAATATTTATCGAGTGTAAGGATTCTTTTGGAGATAATGATGATTTATTGATACAAGTGTTGACCATGTTCACCATAGTCTATGAATATACGATCCAGCACTGTACGTAATCTGTTCAATGAAACAACGTTAAGGATTAACACTCACGAGTCAGACACTCTACTGAATCTGACTATATAACCAATACCACCAGCAGCTGTTCCGTAATTCTTCAGTCTTCGATATCAAAGGGTGGCAGTGAATATTCCGGAAAATAACATGGCCGCCTTTATACACGTCTTATTGAATATTTTGAGCCTTCTGATTGGTTAAGCCTTCTATTGGTGAACTATAAAGTGTGTCAGCTCATTTTGGCTGGCTCAATAGTACACTACGGTACCCCAAAACTCCACCAACAAGCCCTACTAATTATCCCATAGATGGGAGGAAAAGATGCGGATTCATAGCTTTCCGAAGGGTACTTACACTTAAGAGAATATAACGAACACGATTAGAATTTAAATTTGAGTTCGAATTTTGAGGGCTTATTCATTACATCAACTGCACACCCAATCTTAAAGCCAATCTTAAATGGTCACCCATTTATGTACTGACCAGGCACGACGTTAATTTCCTTCTGTAATTATAGGAGAACAGATGTTAGTGACTGAGAAAGTATCGTTTCAAGCGTTGGATCTAGAAAGTAGCCATTTTTTAAGCATTTCACCGCAAGCAAGGTAGGTGTGCCACTACCACACAAGGTTTTACAAAGAGAGTGAGAACAAGAGTAAAGAGGGTTGTTTGAGGAAAGGATATATAGAAGGACGATGATGAGTATCAAGGCATCAAAATAGTTCGATTTACATTACGTTTGAATATCTGAAGATTATGCTTATCAGGGAAGCAAGTAAAAGGAAGGGTATTCTACTGTCAGAAAATGTGGGAGAAGAAGCTGTTGGAGTAGAAAGGGCGGTTACATTTATGTGTTTCGGCAGTGAAAGGGTTGAACCGCGATGACAACCTGCTAGAACCCTTAAATTCATGCAGTTGAGGTACCAGCGAAAGAAGCAGTTGTCATGAAAATATTTATAGAAAAGATAGATGGAAGCCATATCACGCCTGTAGACGAGATGCCAGGTCAGGACCTATTACATTTCATATCTGTCTTTGGATTTGGTCGAGAACCTCGAGATGAATAGCGGAGACACAAGACCACATATGGCAACAGTTTTCAATGCAAGGACGAATGGTAATTTTGTAGATTTGAAGGATGGACTCAGGCGAGAAAACCCTTCCGGCGCGACACAGAGAGCCAAATCTCCTTGCGGTAGATGTAGCTATTGATTCAGTGTAGTTGTTCCACGTCAGGTCAGTGGAAAACGTGAGACCAAGAAGGCGCAGAGAGACGCTCTCGTGAATTTGACCATCAGCCATACTGATAGGAGGCAGGGAGGTTAAAAATGGAACTTCCTATTTACCAAATGGAATACGAAGGGAAAACAAGGATCATGCCTTTGGACATGAGACGGCGGAAAATAGCTGTCTGAAACAGAGTCACCAAGGATTGTAGGCCGTCTGATCATTCGACATGGAAATAGCGATTCTTCTTCATCTATATGTGCCGTACCACTTAGAACGTAGACTATCATGGCTCTCCACGACGTCCGGTTATCTCTCCTAAACCTTGTTCTGCTATCAATTTACTCAAGCTCACTTAGTATGTTATATGCTGTTTTCCTTTGTCCTTCTTGCCTTCAGTCTACCTGTGAGTATCAGATTTTCCAATCTCCTTCCATTACGTGCCCTCAACCATCGCTTTCTGGTGTTAATTATAAGTTTTTTTTTTGTTTCCATTTAATCTAAACCTTTGTCGTTGCTCACATATTCTGTCCATGGTATCCTCAATATCCTTCTATAGAACCATATTTATGTGGCTTCAAGTATCTTTTTTATCTTTGAGGAGATTGTCCAACTACTTTGCAGGAGGATAGATATCTCATAGCAGTTTAGTAGTCATTGGCTTGTCTCTAGCGAATTTTTTCTATTTCTCAGTACTTTATTTAACTATCGAAATACGTCTTCAAGTTTTTAGTACCACATTTTCCGTCCCCTGTTAAAACACTTTCTAGATATTTAAATTTTTGTACTTGTTTGATTTTGGTATATCCGATTTGGAATTGGGACTTTGGTCTCGTCCTTTTGCTAACAACCATGCATTTCGTGTTCTTGCAGTTGTCGGAGATAGCTCCTGCTTAATTTCCCAGATTCTTCACTAAGGGTCATTCCCCCAATACTATAAATACTGGGAAACTTCTTGTCTCTTTTTCTTTTTTCTTCATTTCAGCGAACACCGCTGCTATGTGAGCTCTCACAAAAGACAGCGTTTCCCATTTCTGGGAAGACGCTTTGAACATTAAAAACATACACTTACGTACGAACATTCACAAAAATACGAACATTCAACAAAGAACAAACAAAAATGTTCACACACAAACACAATGTTAACTGTCTATGTCCATTCTAAAATTGTTTTGTTTAATATATATATATATATATATATATATATATATATATATATATATATATATATATATATATTATGAAATGGACAAAGTACGACAATTATTTAAAGACATTTTTATGTTTAACATTCTTTTTATAGATACAAGTATTTAAGTAAATGCTCTGTTTATAATAATAATTCAGGCCGGTAAATGTTATTTAATACTGTTTATTATAATCAGAACATTTACTTTAATACTTGTATCGATAAAAAGAATGTTAAACAAAAATGTCTTTAAATAATTGTCGGACCTTGTCCATTTCATAATATGTGACGTCATTTGTTTACATTTGATACACCATGAGCAGTTATGAATGTACGTGAGAGATTCATGGAAGATTGAAGTTTATAAGCAGCAAATTTAACCTGGGCAAATGAACGATCCTTTGTGGCCAAATCGGTTAAGGCACGTCAGGCTATATAACGGTTCCGTATAAGATACAGGTTCGAATCCTGTCGGAGAACAAATATTTTCTATGAAAATTTCTCGGACATTCAGGCCGGTAAATGTTATTTAATACTGTTTATTATAAACGGCATTTACTTAAATCCTTGTATCTATAAAAAGAATGTTAATCATAAAAATGTCTTTAAATAAATAAATAAATAAATAAATATATATATATATATATATATATATATATATATATATATATCGGTCTTGTTTGTTTGTCTTCTTTATATCTTCAGTTGGACTTGAGTCCGGCAATTTTCTTGTAGTGGGACCTTTTAATATTCTACCAGAAGTTACACCCGTGTTTCTAATACAACAACACGTAAATACACACACGGTCCTCTACACAGTTTATGTTTAGACTTTTTGTTACGCTTTCCTTTATTATATTCTGCATTAAATTTTTTGGTAGTTTTCTTTTCGTGTCTCTTATCAACACCGTGTCATCTGTATATTTGTTGCGATTGTGGCCGCAAATAATGAATCCTGGTAGATCGAAAATGGCGATAGAGTACAGATAATCTATCAGTATTCATCCATGTGAATATGACTGTAGATATAAAAATAAGACAGTTTCGTAAGGTTACGATAAAGAACAAATATGTCTGCCTTCAAATGGTTCATGATACTGGGCAAATCCAACCCAGACATATTGCTTCAATGTTAAAAATATCTGATAATATATAAAGATTTCTCAGAGTTAATCTGTAGAAAAAAGACAATATGCATTAAGGAAAAAGACAATAGGAAAACCGCTGCTTTGGCCGACGCATTTCGTCCAATGTGGACGGTTTCTAAACAAACAAACAAAAGAAGAATTTATTGAGAGAATGTATCTATGTCCAACAAAAAAAAATGTCGTTAGCAACTAGAAGAATTTAGAAAAGCTAATGGATATGGACAACCGACAAATTACGACATTTCCTTTTGTTTCAAGAAAATATTTTCACGTAACTAAATATTGTTTGTAGTGTTATGTTGACAGATTCAAACTTTGACCTTTCCTAATAGAATCACTTCTCTCCCAACCCAACGTACATAACAAATATATCAGGAAATCAAAAGAAAACGGTTGAATCCGGTTATCTCGCGTTTTGAAGGAACACAGACTTAACGTTGTATCTTTAACATACATATGCGATGGATAAATTGTTGTCTAATCTACGCAGAAAAAACATACATATGCGATGAATAAATTGTCGTTTCAATCTACGCGATAACATAAACATACGATGGATAAATTGTCGTCTAAACTACTCCAAATATACATATGCAAATGATAAAATGTCGTCTAATCTACGCAAAAACATACATATGCGATGAATAAATTGTCGTATAAACTACGCCAAACATACATATCCGATGGATAAATTGTCGTCTAATCTACGCAAAAACGAAAATAACACTGACCTTTTATTTTAAAAGATATATTTACCAAATTTACATAAAAATATATTGAAATAGTAAAGATTAAATTTCTTCAATATCATCGCCATGGCTTCAACAAGTGTCTCCAGACGAATTGGGAATCTCTTGATTAAGTAGGTAAATGCTGCTATAATTCTTGCCTTCAGTTCATCTTTAGTCTTCCAAGGAGTTTTAGTGGTCTCTCGCTCAACCCTCGTCCCATGCATAATAATCAAGGTGTTTGCAGTCTTGGGAGTTAGATAAGCCAGATGTAAAGGGTGATGTGGTCAGAGAACTTTTCTGACAGAAATGACTGGGTTCTCTTGCTTGTGTGGCATGGTGAAGAATACTGTTGCTAGATATAGGGTCTTCCAGCTGCAACCCTCTTGATCCAGGGCAGCACTACCTACTCAAATCACTTGATGTAGTCCTCCGTGGTAATCCTTCGGCCCTGGCCAACAAATTCGGGAGTTCTTTTTTCACCAACAATCTGAGTGAGTTTTCCGGGTGCAGACGTACATAATCTCCCTTAGAGTCATCCAATTTTTTTTTCGGAATACTCATATTGCCGTTTCCAAATTTCTGGTGGAATGAATTGCGCCTTGGTACTCTTTTTCTCACAGACGGTACCCAACTGACCCTACTGTACATTGCAATCGAAATTAAAAATATAAAATGGCAACAATTTACCCAACGAACGTTGTATTGACAAAAGTTCTCCGTATATTCTAAGGTAAATCATTTATGTAAAGTGGAAATAAAAATAGGCAACGCTTGGGCTTCAGATGATTGGCCGTTAACAGTTACTTCTAGGACGTACCCATGATAATTGAGATAATAGCCTGAGAGCTTCTGCAGTAAACTTCTCTATGTTACAAGGGGGCGGTGGAGTAATGGATAGCGGCTCTGATTGAGAAATAAGAGTGCCGAATTCGAATTCCAGTTACGTGCTAATACCCTTGGGAATGGTATGAATCCTCTTCTTCTCCAGCAGCTATGGTTAAATTGAGTGCCAGACCGGGTTCTATACATTTGGATGGCAACTGGTCTACCGCAGAAAGAAATGGCAACCTACTCCGGGAAAAAATCTGCTTCGTCAGTCATGTATCGAAAGATACATGATCGCATACGCGTGTATCACGTATGGCATATAACTGATTGATATTCACTTACGTGCAAATACCCTTAGGAAATGTATGAATCCTCTTCCCCAGCTATGGCCAAATAGCAGGATCGGCTGTTTTCTATAGCCTTGAATGGCAACTGGTATACCGCAGAAATAAATGGCAACTTACTTCGATAAAAAATCTGCCTTGTCAGTCATGTATCGAAATATACATGATCGCCTAACCGTGTATCACGCATGGCATATAACTGACTGATATTCATTGACGTGCAAATACTCTTCGGAAAGCCATGAATCCTCTTCCCCAGCTATTGTCAAACTGCAGGATAGGCTGGTTTCTATAGCTTTGGATAGCAACTGGTCTACAGCAGAAAGAAATGCCAACTTACTCCGGGAAAAAGTCTGCCTCGTCAGTCATAATCGCCTAAGAGTGTATCACGCATAGCACATGACTGACTGATGCTACAACTTATCAAAATCCTTCGATAATGTGATTGTCCCTGCGAGGGATTTATTGCGAATATTCAATGTGCAACTGGAATTACTTTTTGTGGAGCGTTTTTGCATTCGGTAACCTTGACGATGCCTTCTAGGATAAAATAAGCAGCAGTTAACACCGAATAATTTTGGTATCTATTATTCAGGCGACTGAGAGTAATTTTGATTTTGACCACTGGTATTTCTTGGTGTGAATCACGTACTGTATATCGGTTTTTTAGGTATGCATTCTTAAGATAGGACATTGTTTTTTGAGTGGACAGAGCGTTTTTAATGCCGACCGATTGTCGTTTCGAGAGGATAAGCTTAGGAGGCGACCAATTATTAACAAATGATAGAAAATGTGATAAAAATGAGTGAGCTAATTTCTTGTATGTCTGGAATCATTCGTGGAGATTGCCAGGAGATACTAGTTTAGGAACTTTCCGATGCAACCCTATGTATTCGTCAATTCACATATAGGAATTACGTAGGAATTCTTCGCATGATTTCAAGGAATTCTTCCATGAGTATTACCACGTGCACAAAGACACACGTACACACACGCACGCACACATACAAAAAACTCCACATAGCTATTTTTATACTGTGAAAAAAAAAAGCACAAACGCATAAAATCGTTGGAAATAATTTATATTTGTCGTACGAAGAAAACACTGAATATTTGCAGAATATGGGAAAACAATAAATAAAAAAAAGAGAAATTGATTGGTGAAGAACAGGAAATAAGTGAAAAAGAAGAAAAAGCAAGAAGAATTCACATTAATGGAAAATAGACAAAATTATGCCCGCAAGAAGCGAAGGCGAAACATAGATTTTGGTCGAGCACTTCATAAAACTGATTCTTGCAAATCTCTTTTCCGAAATAGAGATCTCTTAAAAATAAGCGGTTACAAAATTGGGCATTTTTATGTCTATCGTCTTTATTTTTTTTTTCATTTTTTATTTATCCAATCTTACATTGCAAAAACGTTTTCGTTCTAAAATATTAACCACATTGAAACTTAGTTCTGTCCATATTTCTGGGGTGAGGTATTGTAACTATTTACATTGTTCGGACTGCTGTCCTCATCTTTATTGCCATATTCACACCCTGGCCTTCTTCAGATGTTATACGTTGAGATTTCGAACCGGACCCTTTCTGTCGTCCACCGGGGTAGATTGTTCTACATCCACGTGCCATGCCTTTTCTGGATATCTGAGTCATAGTTATTTTCCATCAGTAGCTCAAATCTCAAAATACTTTTACACCTCTGCCGTGGCCAGGTATTGAACTCACAACTCGAAACTGGATTACTTTAACCAACGCTTTAACGAAATTATTGTACTTATAAACCTAATACATCGGTAACCATATTTGACCAGATCTCATAGAACAATCTGACCCATTGGACGAAATAAAGTTTTCGGTTCAAAATTCCAACGTACATAAAGCCGGAACGAACAACCTCAAAACGTCATGAACATGACCATAAAAATGAAGACAACAGCACGAACAATGTGAACAGTGTAAAAACATCGTTCTCATAAAAATAATTTACACTTTCGATATTTAGAAAAATTAAAATAATACGAGAAAATTACGACGTTTTGAAACAGTAGAGCTCTGACACAGGCCGACATAAAATGCGTCTTATGTGACACGTACGGTCGAGTGATTTCTCAGTTTGAGAGCCAAGATGTTTTCAAAATAGTGACACTGTTGTGTCCATCTGAATATATTCGGCGACTGTTCAGATTGAGGGAAGCATAATTTTACTATACTTTTACTATATATACCTACCTATATTTCTAATTAATTTCTTTAACTCTCCGTAGTTTGAAAAAAAAAAGAATATTTTCAGCTAAATGTTTCTGTATATACATGTTTGTATCTCACATTAAAAATTCTGTTAAATAGTTTCACCCAAACCAAATTCATACCAAATTCATATTTGCAATCATGTAGCTATTTGTTAGAAAACTGACACGTAAGTGATGGAAATCCCTTGGGGGGATAAACAAAAAGCTGGCATTCTTTTTTCCATCGTTTAGTGAGTGTTAGTTTAATAAAATTCGATTATTATTTCGATTCTAGGCATTAGCGAGACATAAGATTAAAAATGCAGTCATTTTTCCAACGCAGGCTTGTTATTTATGAGTGATGTAAAATGTTTTAAACATCCTAAAATATGACGATAAATATATGTATATATATATGTGTATGTGTGTTTGTTTGTGTGGAGAGAAAGAGAGTAAAAAAGAGAGAGCGAATTAATGTGGAGAAGCTTATCACTTAACTGAGTACTATTGGTTGAATCATGCCGACTTCGAAGTTTCGTGAGGGCATTGCAGCAATGCTTTCACTCTTCAGGGCTGTTGGTTTCTCTGCGCTCAGGAAACTTCAAAGTCGTCGTTATCGAACCAACACTACTCAGTTAAGTGATAACTTTCTCTACATTATATATATATATATATATATATATATATATATATATATATATATATATATATATAGTATTTACATTATTCGGACTATTGTCCTCATCTTTGTCGCCATATTTGTCACAACGT
This sequence comes from Acanthosepion esculentum, assembly GCA_964036315.1. Classification (NCBI taxonomy): domain Eukaryota; kingdom Metazoa; phylum Mollusca; class Cephalopoda; order Sepiida; family Sepiidae; genus Acanthosepion; species Acanthosepion esculentum. The sequence continues at coordinate 110,004,458 of OZ038491.1, forward strand.
TTCGGCCGTTGTACGCTCCGGCCTTCATCAGGTGGTTGGAATTTCGAACCGAACCCTTTATTTCGATCACTGGTTGCTGAAAAATTTATATATATATATATATATATATATATATATATATATATATATATATATATATATAAATACCATTTTTGAAGTTATTAAGGAAATCATATAAACTTCATATAAATTTATTTATTATAAAATTCATATAAATTTGGTTTGAAAAAATGTCAAATTTTAAACAATCAATTTAGATGTCAAAACAAATCTTGACCTAACAATTTAGGTAATATCAATATGCTTTATTGAAGATATTAAAGTTATTTGATGTATTCTAGAAAAACTGCAGTATGAAGTTATTAGCCAAAACCTAATAATCACTGTTTACATCAAAGAAAAGGTTATAAAATCATCAAAAATGTTCAACACCTATAACAGAACAAATAACAAACACATATAAGTCTTTGAGTCCATACATTTTACTGTAGTGATCCTTCTCAATAACAGCAAGTAATCTATTATCCATTGATTTTATCAATTTTTTTTTACTTCGGCAGATTCGATTTCTGTCATGGTAGTTTTAATTGCTTCCCTTAGATCTGCTTTGCTTTTATATTGTCTGTTAGCTTCGTATAATTTCATCTTCAATGTTGACCATATATTTTCGATCGGATTCAGATCAAGACTTGATGGTAGTCATTCCATTATATTTTCTCCTGTAAATCTTTTTCCACTCGAATAATTCACAGGTAAGCTTTGATACATGAGAGATAGAGCATTGTCGTGAATGGATAGACACTTCACTTCGATACTGCAAAACTGGGACTTGTACCATGCAAGGAAAGTCTTGTTCATAAAATCGCAACAGCACTGATAAGTTTAACTCCTTGATAGACTTTGAATGGTCCAATAATGATTTTGTCGACAATTCCAGTTCATATAACACTACTGCCTTCTTGTTGCCTTCTTTTAATCTCAGACACGTCTGAATTGGATAAGATCCATGCTTTGACCCATCTGCAAGGTCCATCAAATGTCACTCGAGATTAGTCCGTGAAAATTACTTAAGAAAAGTTTCATGTTTTGCTTGGCCCAATTTTGACACTTTAAAATATTTACCTCAGTGACAAGAGGTTGCTTAGGCTACTATTTTACAGATCCCAATTCCTAAAGTATTCTACACCTTTTGTCCTTCTTGACTCCCTCAATCAGGCCTTTTAGAAAATATGAGCGCTGCTTAAAAGTGGTTGTTTCGCTATAGCTCGCTTTAATGTACGTTCATCTGTCGGAAGCAAGTTCTTAATGCCCTTTCCCTTACTTTAGGCTCATATTTTTTTAACAGCCTTCTCTAACGTGCGATGATCTCTTTTGATATCTCCAGTTTGAACATTCCCTCACTCAATAACTTTGTTATTAGCTGTTTTTTTCAGCAGATCTTCCCTTTACCCATGTTTCTGCATATATTAGGGATAAAAAAATAGATTTCAGAGGCCTTAGGCCAATATCTGTTTAATCTGCATACTAACTTCAGTCAGTTCATTGTGATAAATTCAAAATATATCAAAACTAACCATTAAAAATATCAAAAAATTTACTTAAATATTTTCTACGGACGGAAATGGACGGGTTTAAATTTGACAAATATTTATTCAGAAATTTTTGAGTGATTACGGTTTATTTGATTTGCATTAAACAACCTGAAATTTCAAAATAATCAACCGTGAATTTATATATGTATATCTCATTTCCTCCAGAAATTGTAGCTGATACAACGTCGTATATTTGTAATCAATGAGCATAAAATGAAAATAAAGGCGATAAAAAAGATGAATTCGTTCCTTCAAGTTATAATCTTATCAATATAAGTAAATATACTCGTTCGTAAAAAAAAACCTTAGGTGTTTTGGCTTGTAAAGGAACAAACCAACACCCAAGGAAAAATAACGATTAAAAAAAAGAAAGAACTAAGAACATGTAATTATGGCGAATGCAATCGTCCAGAATTCAAAGATAAAACCTCCAACACGAGTAAATGAAAAGTAACTAAGTAAAGTGCTCAATACACTAAGTAGTTCAAATCTAACTATAAACCTAAAGAGCCAAGCAAACCTACCTGGATTTCACCTACACGGATCGTCAGGGTACGCTTGGCTAAAGAGGTAACATTACATTGCATATCCGTCTTTGGATTTATCAAGGACCTTGAGACAATTAGAAGGGGCTCCAGACCGTAAATGGCAGCAATACTCTATGCAAGGGCGAATGGTTGATTTGTAGATTTGAAGGAACGACTACGGCGAGAAAAATTTCCTGGCACGGCATAGGGAGCCAACTTTCCTAGCGGTGGACAAAGCTATTGACTCAATCTATTCGTTCCATCTCAGGTCAGCAGACAATGTGAGACCGAGAAGTCGCAAAGAGGTGCTCTCGTGGAGTTGAGCGTCAGACATTCTAATGAGCGGCAGGGATGGTTCTTTGCGGCGAGTAATAGATAGCAGTTTTGTTTTTGAGGCATTAAAGTTAAGCATCCAATTCCTGCTGCAGTCCACAACCAATTGGAGGTCCTTTTCAAGACAAACGGCCAGATTAGTTTTGTCGGCGACACTTGATTTGTTTATGAGGCAGGAATAAGTAGTAGTGTCGTCCGCATAGATGCCGACTTGGGAACCTAATAGTTCCGAGGTTATGCTTTTCGATATTTTCTGTCTGACTTATATATCTCAGTTCTTCCATGGCTTCTTGTATACGATTTATTTTTCCACAACATAGTTCGGTTCTATGTTTTCTGGGCTCGTTTTATTGAAGGTTTGTGAGCAACTAAGCTCACTCCTTTCCAACTCTTCTAGACTTTCAGCATTATCTTCACAGTGCTTGGTGTGTATCTCAGTTTCTTCATTAAGATCTCTGGTTTGTGTGATGTTAGCTCATTTTATGCCCATTTCCCGTTCCTTTTCATGTTCTGTTGATTCACCAATTCTGGTTTTAGTTCTTTGTATCTCTTTAATTTCAGCATCTGTCACGCGGTTATTTCTCGTGATCGTCTTTCTAACATTGATTGGTTTATTTTCATTAAATTACTCCCTAATTGTTTGTCCAACCTTTTCTCGCTAAATGTCACGTTTGGTGAGTGATGTTTTTCTTTCTGACGTTTCAAAAACCCTTCCAAAATGCAGCCATAACGAATTTGTAATCCTCTCGAGACCGTTTTATCGTTTCTTTCCTTAAATGAATGCTTTGTGGGTTTAGGTACAGAATTTGCTTAGCCATCATTGGAATTATCCCGGTTCTGCCGACCTGGAGATTGATTATTTGTGTAAAAGTTTGTTCTTATGGAAGACATTTCGACATCAGGTAGTTCCCCTCCTGAAAGACTGGCTTACCTGTTTATCTATTTGAGGAAACATATGTCACATGCTGGTTTGACTTTTACTTCTCATATTATTCCCACGAATAACGCATGGGTCCAAAGGGCCACACAAAGTTGCCCGGCACATTGGGTAACGGTCTCTTACAGACAAGGTTCCGTAGACTGTAGGGTATCAATCGCGACCTCATAACGCATCAGCCATTCACTCCTCGGCACGACTAACGCCCTGAGTTGCGTGTTGTATTTCTCATAGATGGATTGCCAAGAGACATAGACGCGATTGGAATTCAAAAAGAGTAGTTTATCTTTGCAAGCATATGGATCTCTTCGACTTCCCTGGACATTTCCATTTCGGGGGAAGAATATTGTTTTCATCGAGAAAAGAGCAAGTACAGCTTCAGTGATCCATTCTATCAGGCTATAATGTTCTTGGACGACTTCAATCTTCTATTCCGGTGTTCTTTTGTTAATTATGCTTTTCTTTGCTGCTATACGTCCGTTCAAGTTATTGTCGTATTACTCTGCGGATTGTATCATGCGAAACACATTTATTTTTATGTGCTGTAGGCTACCATGGCTCTCCACTTCCCTCTATCCCTTGCAGCTCTCAATAAGTTCCTCCCCTCTAACACCTCTCCCCCACGTTTGTCATCCACCTGCTTAAGCCCGCTAGGTATGTCATCCGTTGTTTTCCCTTGTCTCTCGTTCCCTCTATTCGACCTGTGAGTATCAAATTCTCCAGGCCCTCCTTCCTCATTACATGCCCCAGAAACTTCAGCTGCCTCTACTGATGTTAAGAATAAGCCTCCTCCTTGTTTGAACCCTCTCTAAGATCTCATCGTAGCTCACACTATCGGTCCATGATATTCTCAGCATCCTTCTGTAGAATCATATTTCCGTCGCCTCAGGTCTCTTCTTCATCTTTGAGGAGACCGTCTAACATTCGCTGCCGTAAACGACGGCAGATGTCACGTAACAGCTCAGTGCTCTTTTGTTTGTCACCAAAGAAATCCATTTGTCTGGCAATACGTTGCCCAATTTTTTGGAATGCGTCTTTGGCCATCCCAATACGTCTACGGATCTAGGTGTCACACTTAACGTCTTGTGTCAGAACGCTTCCAAGATATTTAAACTTCCGCACCTGCTGTTAATCTCTCTTGTTCATCTCTTGTGGCCTTCCGGTTTCTTTGAACTTAAACCCGTCCAGTAGTAACAAAAGTGTATGACGGCAATGCATGTAGCTTTATGTAGATAATACGAGTCTCCTGGTATTATTTTCCCCGTAACAATTATTGTGGACGCGAACGTGAGTCCGACTAATAAATAACACAAGACAATATAAAACAAACGACAATACAGGTATTACCAAAACTATTACACTTAAAACGAATGAAGCAAACATTTTAAGATTAATTACATAAATTTCAATAGAAGGGATTATACCCAGGAAGTTTGCCATCAACGGACTCCTTCCATATTTAAACTGGCTCATCTTTCGTATCCAAGTATGTTGATCGCCTCCGATAATATTATCTTTTCTGCTACCGAAATCCAGCAAGGTCATCCACTTGATCCGCTACTATTTGCGATGGCTGTTGGTAGCTCGTTCCATCGCCTCTCCTTTCAATATATGGTATCTTGACGAAGCAACGTTCGGAGGATCCGTTGAGGCCGTAGCTGCTGACCTCCGACGAGTTACTCCTACTTTATCTCTGCTTAGACTTGAGATTAACTCGTCCAAATTAGAGATAATAAATATGAATTATAGTGCTGATGATGTCGAGACTGCTATCCTGGATATTATACTCATTCTTGATTATATAAAAATAATACCTAAGGAGGAATTTCACATTCTTGGTTCTCCAGTCTTTCCAATAGCCATTCGAAAGTGTTTGTATACTGAGCATGTCATTCTAACAAGAATAACTGAGAAATTGTAATTAATTGATGCACATCCAGCCCTCTTCCTCTTGAAGAACAGCTTTTCGCTGCCGAGGTTCCTCTACACTCTTTGAAATGCCCCTTGCTACCACGAACAGGATTTCTTAAACGAGATGTATATCACAATTAAGGGATGCTCGGGGTTAATTTGCAACGTTAATTTCGACGACACAGGTTGGAGGCAAGCAAAGCTCCCTTTGAGTTTCGGAGGCCTGCACATCTTTCTTCACTTTCGTTCAGTCGCGAATTAATTGCTGAGATACTCGGTGGATCGTCTCAGTGTTTCCCGGGTAGTTCTTTCGAACAAGCTTGCAGCATCTGGGCCCAAGAATTACTTTTTATCCCACTAGACACATCAAAACAAAAATACTGGAATAAAGTAAAATGCGAGACCAATTTTACTAATTTGAAACTCAGTCTGGATCAGCATCGCCTCGCCTGTCTACTATCTGCTTCACAACCAAGTAGTGGCGCCTGGCTCAACGCAGTGCACTCTTCATATACCAGTACCTTTCTAGATGATGACTGCACTCGGGTCGGAGTCAGGATACGTCTTGGGCTCAAATTATGTGAGCGTCACAGATGCAGATGTGGAGCTTCTATTGATGAGTTCGGTTTGCATCATCTCTCCTCTCGTCGTAGTGCCAGCCGCTTTCCAAGGCATGCAGCGATAAATGACATCATCAGAAGAGGTCTGGATGCAGCTGGGTTCACTTTCCAAATCGAACCCGTAGGCCTCAACCGTGGTGATGGAAAGCGGCCGGATAGCATTACTATTTTTCCTTTTATATTGGGGAAGTCGTTGAATTGGGATGCGACTTGTACTGATACATTTTCGACCGGTAATTTGATCAGATCCGCGGTTGAGCCGGGTTCTGTCGCTCGGTACGCAGTTTAAAAAAATAGTTAAATATTCTTCTCTTGCTGATAGATGTTTTTCACTCATGTGGCAGTGCAGACATCTGGAGTTATTGGCCCTTGTTGCATCGGAGGGTTGACGGGATGGCGTCTTAATTAAGGGACGTGCCTCGCGAAACGTAGTGGCTCTTGCAGCGTGTCTCCACATCGATGGTGGAAGGTAATGCTTTCTCCATCATAGAGGCTGTCAGAGGATAGCAAAAAAAATTGTTTATAGTTACTTTGTTCAAACTTTTTTTCAATAAATTCCTTCATTGCATTAAAAACAAAACGTTTCAATTAGAGAAGGTGTGTTTGTTTGTGCGACGTTTTTGTAGGCCTAAGGGATAGACACCTCTGTGAAAAAATACAAATAGTTACGAGAGAAAAGTAAGACACTGGAAATGAACGTGCCTCAGTGGGGGTCACGTTTTCCCACGTGCAACGGCATCCTATAGCCAGAGTTGTAAAAGAGGAAATAGAATGAGTAGGAATATCATTCCCGATTTATAGGCTTAAGAAGCGTCATCTAGCACTGTTTTTCTTAGGTTATTTAAGTGCGATACGCCACAGGGGTTTTGAGGTTGTCCGTTAATTATTTCTGGAACCGCTAGCTTTGAATCAAGTTCCCTTTCACAACACTCTTCTTTGTTTTACCATATATTTTAGTCCTGGTCCTTGTGCAACAAAAAACAAAAACAAGTTAATGTTCAATTGCAGTACTAACATTCAGTTCAATGTAAATGACTTGGCAAATCACCTTACACTGAATTTAATATAATAGAACTATTCGTACTTAGAAGTTCGTATATTATATCATCTCAGACGTTTCATTGGCTCAATAATTTTCCATGACCTTTAATTCTGCTTTAATCTGCTTCAAACGGTTTATCTTGTATTACACCGGACCTACTCTAACTTATTTTCCAATCCTCAAGGTCTACAGACACGACTTACAATAGCATAATGTTAAACGCTCTTAACGTCATAATAAAATAAAGGTGTATAATCGTTTTATGTACACGACCCAAAACTTTGGCTCGCCAGTATACTATTTAAGCTTCTCAATTGCTTTACCCTTGATATTCTGGCCACCAGAAGCAGGCACATCGATTGGGGGAATTTCTTTTTTTCTTTTCTTTTAACTACGTTGATGTCTGGTTTGGTGCCCGCAAGGATTGGCTGGACAGAATGCTAATCTCGTTCGTCAAAATAATGCCGGATTTTATTTCATAAGCCTCTCTCTACCAACAAAGAAAATTATAAAAAATATATGTCCATTTTTACTAAATAGAGAATTTCTTTTATGTAATACTTTTTACAAAAAAAAAGTTGGGCCTACGTATGCGTTCTCCTATCAACAGTTTTTTTAGTTTATCTATTTTCAAATTCGTAGAATATGTCCCTTTTTGAAAATATATTATATCAAAAATATAATACTGATTTTTTTCCTCTAAATCAGTCAGTCAGTTATGTGCCATGCCTAATACACGATTAGGCGATCCGTAATCTTACGATATATTACTGACGAGGCAGAGTTTTTTTTTCATGCATTAGGTTGCCATTTCTTTCTGCGATAGACAAGTTGAAATGCAAAGCTATATAACCGACTCCGTCTTGCTATTTACACATATGGAAGGAGAAGAAGAGGATTCTAACCTTTGACAAGGTTATTAGCACGTAAGAATATCAGTCAGTTATGTGCCATGCGTGATACCCTCTTAGGCGATCATCTACCTTTCGATGCGTGACTGCCGATGCTGACTTTTTCCCGCAGTAGGTTGCCATTTCTTTCTGCGGTAGACCAGTTGCCATCCAAGGCTATAGAACCCGGTCTATCCTGCTATTAACCTATAGCTTGGGTTAGAAGAAAAAGGAGTCATACCTTTCCCAACGATATTAGCATTTAAGTGAATATCAGTCACTTATGTGCCATGCGTGATACACGCTTAGGCGATCATGTATCTTTCGATACATTACTGACGAGGCAGCTTTTTCCCGCACTAGGTTGCCATTTATTTCTGTCGTAGACCAGTTGCCATCCAAGGCTATATAACACATTCTGTCTTGCTATTTACCATATGTAGGGAGAAGAGCATTCAAACCTTTCCCAAGGGTATTAGAACGTAAGTGAAAAAAAGTCAGTTATGTGGTATGCGTGAGACAGATTTTTTCCTGCAGTAGGTTGCCATTTATTTCTGCGGTAGACCAGTTGCCATCGAAGGCTATAAACCCGATCTTTTCTGCTATTTCTCCATCGAGAGAAGTTAATAGATTGTCTAGCATCACTTACCGAATTCGAACGCTGAAGTCTGGTATGAAAAAGAGAATTCTAGACACTGTGATTAATCGGGCTCAAATAAATAGCATTAAAGTCTTCAGCTATTTAGAAAGAATATTTCTATATAGCCAGTGAGTTATGTGCCATGCGTGATACACGCTTAGGCGATCATGTATCTTTCGATACATGACTGACGAGGCAGATTTTTCCCGCAGCAGGTTGACATTTCTTTGTGAGGTAGACCAGTTGCCATCCATGGTTATAGAACCCGGTCTATCCTGCTAGTTACCCATAGCTAGGGAGAGAAGAAGAGGATTCGTAAATTCCCCAAAGGTATTAGCACGTAAGTGAATGTAATGGATTCGACTGGAATTCGAACTCTGCTCTCCGATTCCCAAATTCCAGTCGAATCCATTACGTTCCTCTAAATACTTTTCATAAATAAAAACAAAACGTAATCGAAACAACAAATAATTTTATATTGTCGCATTTTTAAGTAAAAAAGCAAAAAAACAGATGGTCTATATCTGTAAAAGGAGAATATGAATAAAGACAAAAGGAAGCTTATATATAGTCGTTGCGTTTCATTCTGAGAGACTTTATCAAAGCAAATGTTGATAAAATCTTTAAGAGAACGAAACGCGTCTTTCTTTTGTCTCTATTATCTTTTCTTGATATATGTTTTCTAGTAGCATGGCCCGGCGTTGCCCGTGCTTGATTCAAAAATCGTACGACTCATACAGCAATCGCTATCACTTGACTTAAAATTTTTTTGCCCTTCCTTACTTTTAAATGAGTGCCCTTTGCCGTGCTGATGTTGCTACATGCCTTACTTCTTGCCTATCTCACACTGCGAATTTTTTCTAAGCTCTATACTAAACATTAAATCTATTACGAAAAAAGAACTAAACAAAATGAACACAAAACAATCAGCTTTAAAAAAGGACTCGTAACTGGAAAAACCGAATGAAAAAAGAATATTAACAACAAATACTTTTTCACACCCAACGCAGTTTTTCCGAATCAGAATCAACGTTGTGTTTAAGCAAGCGAATGAGGCAATTGGAGTAAAGTGCCATGCAGATTTAAATTGTTCCCACTTGTGACGAATGCAGCTTTTTCGATTTTTTTTGCATGCTAGCATGCTAGTTAACATTCGTGTCAGTCAGCTGTTGGCTCTCACGCTGGCCAGTAGAATCTTCCTGCCAATTCGTGGCAGCCAGCCACAGGCTCTCACTCTGACCAGTAGAAAAGGCCGCAAACTAATGAAAACTGCCGTAGAAGCATGAAAAAATCGATTATTTCCACGATTGATGGGAGTTGGGAAATGCAAAGTCGGTCTTGGTTTAACTGCTAACTTGGAGCATGTGAAATGTAAATTTTGATGCAAATCCGTCGAAAATTGCGGCCGTGCATTCGTTACACACACACACACACACACACACACACACACACACACACACACACACACACACACACACACACATCCTGCCTTTTATAGATAGAGATTCAAACTGATATCGTTTAAAACTAAATCTCCACTGTAAGTCAACAAACAAAAGCGACCTATTTTCCTTTTATTAATGATTAACTAATGCAAGGCTCAAGGTAGAGGGTTACTTAACGAGATTGCTGTATGACGGAAAGCAAAGTCAAGAAGTGCATTTTATGAATGTATGAATTAAAGATAACGGTTTACTCTAGTCATGCGGAGGTTAATATTTGTAATAACCTGAAAAAAAAATCCTCCACGGGATTTGTTTCCATAAAAATGTGGTTCCAAAGTCAGAAGTTCTCAAAGAACTTCCTTCTTACTCGGGGAACAATGATGATTCGTCCCAGTGTCGTCGCCTGGTGGGTGATCGCTGTGAAGGTCTGAACTGGTGGAACTGCCACACCTAGTACATCAGAACATTTGCCATGGAAATAGCTATAGAGTTGCGGGGGGACTTGCAAAGTCGCGTTTTTTTTTTAATGTTTTATTTTAATCTCTATCAAGACTTGTAAGTAATACTTCATCTTTGATTTGATCTAGCTCTTCTAAAGATATACCATAGCAAGAGTAGTCTGGTACTTAGCGGAGCGGTACAATCAATCGACCATTTTTTGCATCTTTAGCGATGGATCGTATATATGAGTTCTACCTGAGGAAAATGCAAACGTACAACTCGGAGTAAACACATGTCATCTGCTCAGGAATCACAACTTACATCACAACAATGAATTAAACTATGGCAATATCAGTATCTGAAGCCTGAATAAAGAGAAATACACTGAAGATATTTTTAAAATCACCCGGTCTTGTTATATGTGTAATGCCAACCGCCCTGGGTAAGACGATAACCTACATCCGTGTCCTGGGTAACACGGAGCCCTAATACCTACCTGATAAAGAGAAATCCACTGAAGATATTTTAAAAATCACCCGGACTTGTTAATATTTTGCGGCCAAACCTGATTATTTTTTAAATTGGCTCATAAAGTAGTTGTTTTGCATTTTAAATAAAAGAGAAAATGATACATGGTTAAAAAAATGAGATATGATTTTTTTTTTTTAGAAATTGTATTATGATAAAAAGAGCATTTATGATTAAATTTGGCTCCAGTCAAAATATCCTCCTTTAGTCTTGATTACCGCAGTACAATTTTTTGGCATTCGTTGCAGAAGTTTCTCAAGGTATAAGGTTGATAATAGATTCGATATTTTCAATAACTCTAAGAGCTATTTTTCATTTATTTTTCAGTCACCTTTCAAGTTCATCACATGTTTATTCTGGGGGTCACTTTAAACTTTTGAAATGCAGTGTAATATTATGTAAATTCTTTATTCTATGCCTTTTAAAATACAGTCCTCACTTTCTAGTTTCGATAGAGTTTACAAGAGTCTCCAGGTGCTTGTCCTTCCTGGGTATGACGATAAACTACGTCCACGTCCTGGGTAAAACGTTAAACCACATCCAACAGCAAGGCCTCTGATCAAGAGGCTTTGTGGAGCATGGTACCACCTCCGTAAAAGTTGTTGTTTTCAGGTCCACTCCGACCCTGGTTTGCTTGCAATTTTTAAAATCCCACCTATGGACAAATAGTTTTAAATAATACATTGTGGGTGATATACCGTAAACCAAAATAAACCAGAAACTTAGACTTAGCAGTCGCTACTCCATACTGATATCCGAATTTTTTCAATAGATGCATAGTATTTACTAAGCCAGTGCAAGAAACAGTTTTCAGTTAGTCGTCCAGACTGGTTGCCAACCACGGCGCGTCCTGAGTATGACGATAAACCACATCTCGTAGCAAGACGTCTGATCTGGACGTTTTCAGAAGCGTAGAACCACATCTTAATTACAGTTGAGGGTGTTCCTATGTCCACCCTGATCTGGGTGGAAGCCCCTGTTAGGCTCCCAGCTATGGGCAAATAGTTAACCGCCAAACTGTGGTTAAAACTCTATGAAAGTGTAAAAATAGATTTTAATACCAGAAATACATTTTTGAAAAAAATAAATATTACCAGCATTAGATTTTTGGGGAAAATATTAGCAGCAATACATTTTTTATAAAAAAATATTACCAGCAATACATTTTTGAAAAAAATATTACCAGCAATACATTTTTGAAAAATATATTACCAGCAATACATTTTTGAAAAAATATTACCAACTATAAAAATCTGCATTAACCCTAGAAAACTACCCATGGGTATATAGTTCCCTGTTCAAATTTTCATATTTTTAATTAGAATTTTCAGTACTTGATTTTCTTACGTAAATATTATGTTTTTCAGTTCCTATTTATGTTAACTCAAAGTACAAAGTTTGAAGTGCCTGCATGTAAAATATTTCAAATAAAGATTTATATTTAATTTTTTTTTTTGATATTTTCAAAATCGGGTATGATATACCCATGGTTAGTAGTGGTGTAACTTTAATTGATGGTTAGTGTTCTAGGGTTAAGTAGTCCATTGAGGTTGATATACTGTAAAACAAAACAAACCACCAAACACCTATAAAGTTAAACGAAATATATACAAAATCAATAAAACCAAAAAGAAAAGAAATTTGCATTATAATACCTACAAACTCCATATCTAGGGAAATATGAAAGAAATTGAACTCATCCACACATAAGAATTAACACAAAACCTTCAGAATCAATGACAAATTCAATGAAAGTAAGAGAACATGACTTTAAACCAGAAGCAGGACCCTACAAAATTGTATCTAAATAACGTCCCCTGCTTGGAAAACATCGAGTATACAACCCAAAACCTAATGAAAAGAATCTTCGTAGATCATGCCTCTCCACATCTTCCTGTCCTTTGTAGCTCTTAGTAAGCTTTGTTTTTTTACCGTCCATCCTATTCCCAGTTCTGACATTAAGTTATACAAGCTTGATCGTTAGTTTACTCGCTGTTTCTCTTGCATTTGATAAACCCTGTGTGTGGCGAATTCTCCTAGTACACTTTCCTCATTATATATCCTAGAAATATCAAATCTATCTCTCAAATTCTATGTATACGCATTCTTTTTACTTCCCATACTCTTTTAAACATCCTCAATATTCCTGCATTGACTCCATGTTATTCTCAGTATTCTCACCAAAGACGACATTTCTGTTGCCTTATGTCATCCGTGAAAAGATGGTCCACCATTTACTGCTATATCGGAGGACTGATATTAATTAAAAGTTCAGACTTTTCTTTCGTAATGAAATTTGCCTGTTTCTTTGTTTAACTTTTGGAAGGTATATTTCGCATTTTCAATGAGCCTTCGTATTTCGATATTGTGTTTTCCGTCGTCCATATACAGGGGTTGGACAAAATAATTGAAACACTTGTTGAATTCAAAGAAAATTTATTTAAAATAGAGTTGGTCCCCCTTTAGCCTCACCTACAGCTTTAATACGCCTAGGAATGGAATCATACAGCTTCCTGACTTCATCCAGAGGAATTTTCAGTCATTCTTCCATTAATACCTGCTCCATCTCTTTAAGACACGACGGTGGAGGATAGCGGCTCCTAACTCTAAATGCCCCACAAATGTTCAATAATATTGATATAGGGAGATTGTGGAGGCCACACTATGTATTCTAGCTCAGTTTTATGCTCTTCATACCAATTCTTAACCACTCGAGCGGTATGTATTGGAGCATTATTGTCTTCGAAGATGCAGTCATTATCACGGAATAAAGTCTGGGCCATTGGATGAACATGATCTCCCAAAATGTGCAGGTAATCTTTGCTGTTGATTCTACCATGCAGGACAACTATTTGACCGAGACATTTCGATGATATGGCAGCCCAAACTATCACTAATCCACTTCCATGCTTCAATGTTGGAAGAAGCCAGTCAGGGTTGTAAGCTTCTTTGGGCGGCCTCCACACATAAACTCGCCCTGAAGTTGGGAAAAGAGAAAAACTGAACTCGTCTGAGAATATGACTTGCTTCAATTGGTCTGCAGACCAGGCATTGTGATCTCTGCACCACTTCAACCTCTTCTGAATGTTGCGAGTAAAGAGAAGAGGTATCCTTACGGCAGCTCTTCCATGATATGCAGCTTCATGGAGCTCAAGACGAACAGTTTTAGTAGAAACTGGACTATTCAGATGATTATTGAACTCAGCAGTCACTTTGGCCGCAGTAGTCCGGTGATGTTTTGTCACCATGTGTTCCAATGCACGTCGGTCCCTGTCAGTAAGTTTGCAAATCCGGCCCGAATTGCTACGGTTGCTAGAGGTTTTTCCCTGTTTCTCGAATTGCATCATAGTTCTTGATATGGTAGCTCTTGAAAAACCAAACAGTTCAGCAACCTTAGTGATTGAGGCTCCTACCATGCGAGCTCCAAAGATTTGCCCTTTTTCCAACTCGGAGAGGTCACGCATTTAGCTTAAATTTTACTAAATTCTAAAAATAAATAAGACAAAGACAGTAAATTAGATAAATAAACGTATTTACAATAGATATAACCTGCAATTACAAAGTTTTAGTTAAAGTTCTTAATATAATAGGTCTTTGGAATATAGGAGTGGAATTTGCACCTGTTCCAATTATTTTGTCTAACCCCTGTAGTTTATTTGTTTTTACTCACGATTTTATCATTTCCAAATTGTTCTTGGCATCTTCGGTTGTTCTTTGTGTCGACAAACTTACACAGTGTTCTGATAACTAATGCTTAGTCGACTTTTTCTGACTTTCCCTTTTCTGTATTCTCTGTTAGCCCTTGAGGTTTTCTTTTTATGTCTGCTATTAATAGTTTGTCTTCTCGTTCGACCAGTATTGTCTCATTGTAACGCTTGAACAAAACCGAGGAGAAGACACATAAATGCCTTACACCACTGAAAAAAAATATACGAAGATACGAAGGAGCTTGAGATGAGACATTACACTCAGAGATGTGGTATACCACCGAAAACTCCGTGATCACAATTTGGATTTGACAAAAGGCAGCTGTATTGAAAATGAAAATAATTTACTTGAACGAAAATGCATTGGAATCGCCATGATCCTGGCTTCTTTAGCTGAAGAAACAATGTGGGATAACGAAAAATTTGTTTTGAAATGAACATGTAAAATAATACCTGATATTTGTGAAGCCGGATCTCACAAAATAGTTTGTTAAATCAAAAACCCGATCTCTGTCTAATTCATCGATAGCCGAATTAAAAAAAAAAAAACTTAAATTTAAAATTAAAATATTTATCTAAACTAACCTTCCAAAGTCCTTACATAAGCTTATATGTAAAGCTGCCATAGTGATAGAATCAATGATGGTATAAAAGAGGGTGACTGGAAATTAGCCCGATTTAGCCACAGAATAGCGTTCGATTACCAAGGTCGATTTTACTGTCATTAAACTACAATCTTCCATGATTCTCTCACGTACATTCATATCTGCTCATGGCATATCCAAATGTAAACAAATGACGTCACACATTATGAAATGGACAAAGTTATGACGGTTCCGTATAGGATACAGGTTCGATTCATTTCGGAGGATGAATATTTTCTATGAAAATTTCTCGGACATCAGGCCGGTAAATGTTGTTAATACTGTTTATTATAAACAGAACATTTACTTAAATATTTGTATCTATAAAAAGAATGTAAAAAAACATAAAAATATCTTAAAATAATTGTCAGACTCTGTCCGTTTCATAATGTGTGTGTATACATGTATACATATATATATATATATATATATATATATATATATATATATATATATATATATATATATATATATATATATATATACATATATATATATATAGATATATACATATATATATATATAGATATATACATATATATATATATATATATATATATATATATATATATATATATATATATATATATACATACATACATATATATATATACATATATATATACATACATGATATATATATACAACCATATATTATCTCATCCATGAAACATTAAATTAATTCGTATTGCCATACATATATGATATTCGTCTACTGTATACACATTTACATCACACACACACTCATATATATATATATATATATATACATATATAATTTAATGGATTAAGTCGGGCAATTATTTAATATAATTTCTGTTAATACGTTATTTTTCTAGATACATTTTATTTAAGTAAATTCAGGCGTGTAACTGTAATTAATACTGTTTAATAAAAAAAAACAGGGACTTTATTAAATAAATTGTATATATATGTTCTAACCTCGAAAGGGTTACTGAATGAGGAATAACCAAAACAGAGGTTGAAAATTAACTCTTAGTATTTGTAACATCAACAAAATAAAATACTCAACAGCAGCGTGAAGTAGGTAAACCACTGCTAGTGGTGGATTGCTTAGAGATTGAATTACCCCCACTTACAATATTTTCTAACTTAATTATGAGTATTGGGACCCATTAGTTAGGTACGATATATAACACTATATTTTTGTCTATTTTGTCTATTTATTTTAAATAAGTTCCTTTCGTATTGTCTGCTAAGATTAATCGCATTATTGTTGAAAGACGAAAGGAATATATATATATATATATATATATATATATATATATATATATATATATATATATATATATATATATATATAAGGTGAATTCTTCGGTATAAGGACTTCTAATACAGATAGAACCTTACTTTTTTAAAATTTTTCAACGTAGTCTCCCAGCACCGTCACACACATTTCCCATCCGTGCACAAGCTTCCGTATTCCCTCAGCGTAAAAATCTTTGGACTGATGTCTCAGCCAGTCGTTCGCAACAATTTTGACTTCATCGTCACTTTTAAAGTTCCTACCTCTCGTGAACGCTTTCAAGGGACCAAACAGGTGAAAGTCTGAAGAGGCAAGGTCTGGGCTATAAGGGGGATGAGGGAGCAGTTCCCACGCCAGCTAGTTGATGGTCTGCACCGTTTGGGCTGCTGTGTGAGGCCTTGCGTTGTCATGATGCAAGATGACTCCTTCTGACTGATGACCCCTGCGTTTGTCCCAACAGATAAACTCAACGTCCTTGCAATGTCATCCACTGTCACCCTTCTGTCAGACTGAATGAGGTCATTGACTGATTCGATCACGTCAGGAGACCTCACTTCTGTAGGCCTCCCAGGCCTGTCTTCATCCTCAACACTGCTGCGTCCTTTTTTAAACAATTTAGCCCACTTGTAGACATTTTTTTGGCTGAAACATGTGGCACCATATACAGTTGACATTCTCCTACTAATTTCAACTGTTTTTCACCCTTCAGCAACCAAACACTTGATAACTGACCGCTGTTCAATCCTGGAGCATGCTTCTTGGTCGGCCATCTTTGTTAATCGCCAAAACTCTCAAAAAAAGTTTTTTTTAATCTGCAAAAGAAATTAAATCCATGTGAAAAAGAAGTAAACCACAAAGAAAATAAAAAAGAGTAAGCATCTATCTTTATTAGAAGTCCTTATACCGAAAAATTCTATTTATGTATTTAATGACCCTCGTATATTTCATACAACAGGAATTAAGATTGCATTAGATTGATAATCATTTTCACCATGTAAATTGAAGTAAAATAAAAAATACATTTTCAGTAATTAATCATCCATTGACTAGTTTGAAAAATCCTTGTAAAATTTATTTCAATTTACAAGGTGAAAATGATCATTAACCTAATTCAATCTTAATTCATATTGTATAAAATATGTTGCTCTGTTTGATCAAAACAGTGATCTCTATCTGTGAATCAGTTTTAATATTTAATATTTTATTTGATATTAATAGGATTCACTTGAATTATATATCACCGGATTATATATATATATATATATATATATATACAGATGTTAAAAATCAGGTGTTCAATTAAAATACCATGGTTGTAATTGATCTCTTGATAGGCAATAAAAACAAAAGTTGTATATGCAGATACCCGACAGTTTGACAACTAACTAACGTTTTTTTCTCTACCATTTTCCAGGATGGAATATGAGCGCAGAGCAGCGGTAGTAGCTTCTTTTCGCGTCATGAAGAAGCCTGCGGAAGTGATGGTCTGGTTCGGGTTCAAGAGGACCATAGTCATGGACAATTGGAGGAAGTGGAAGGCGTGTGAGAACAAAGACGAGTTTACTCACAAAGGAAATGCCGTTAGGACCGACGAGTTCGTCGCCTCCATCAAGGAGTAAGTCGATAATGAGGGAAGCTAGGGCTACACAAAGATCGCCGCTGATATCAGCTGTCACAAGTCGACAATCAGCTGAACGATCACGAAGAACATTGGTTACTCCTCCTACGGCATGTCTCACCGCATGCTCATCACGAATGCCTCCAAGGAGTCGAGGAAGGTCAAGGCGGCGGCTTTGCAGAACGAGCTCAAGCTATATATATGTATGTATGTATATATATATATATATATATATATATATATACACACATATATATATGAGAAATATAGTTTTAAGGTGAGCTATATTTATGGAATAAAGTGCTCAGTATCAGTGATAGAGCGTATGTAAATATAAAAGTGAACATTGAAGTCAACACTCAGGGGTGAGAGAGAGATTTATGCAAGACGCAATCATCAGGCTTGATGATTGCATCTAGCATGAAACATATATATATATATATATATATATAGGTTGCGAGAGATAAATAAGACAGAAGTCGTTTGTTTATAACACATGTGAAACGAAGATAAAAATGTGTTAGCAATTTACGGTAAGTTTCCATTGTATTTTTCCCTTGAATGAAAAAACTTTTGGAAATTCTTTTCTAAATTGGCGCGATTTCTTTGTCATTTAGCCAAGAGGTCATGGCTCTTTTGATTTGTTTATTTCAGGTTCTATCATTGGTTTATTTTTAACCCCCTGTAGAAGTGATTGATTTGTAATCTTTGGTGCATGATGTCTGCGTTCGCGCCCATTGCGCAATAATCAAATCGGCAGGCGGTAATTGTTCTTGCCACGTCGGCATTAGCGAATTTCATGAGAAAATGGCGGTCGCATAGTGATTAGAGGAGAAACAAGGAAACATGAACGTCGCTGAATGTGATAATTGAAGGGGAAAAACAATAACGGAATAAGCTTAAAATCTGCTTAAATAAAACCTCAAAATAATCGCCAGAAAGAATTAAAATCGAAACTAAATAAAAAAAAGAGGAGATCATTTTAGATGGGGAAAATAATGGAATATAAAAAAAGTAAGCAGAGAATAAATAAGGGAAGACGAAAGGAACAAGAAAGAAAATAAAAGAAAGTGAAGTAAGAAGAAAAAGCGAAAAGTAGAAAGAAAGAAAGAAATAAAGAAAAAATAAGGGAAGATAAAATGAATGAAAGAAAGAAAGAAAGAATACGGGAAGACAACATGAAAGAAAAAAAGAATGAATGAATACGGGAAGACAAAATGAAAGAAAGAATGAATACAGGAAGACAACATGAAAGAAAGAAAGAATATGGGTAGACAACATGAAAGAAAGAAAGAAGACGGGAAGACAACATAAAAGAAAGAATGAAAACTGGGAAACAAAATGAAAGAAAGATAGAACGATTTAACAATATACTAAATGTAACATCAGAAAGGGAAAAAGGAAAGAAGTAAAATGAAATGGATATAAAATGTTATCAAAAAATGAAGACAAGAATAAAAACAGTTAAAAAAACAAGGTAAGAATAAAGACAATAAAAACATACAATTAAATGAACAGTACGGATGAATGAATGAAGGACATAGAAGAAAAATGAAATCATTAAATGGTGAGAAAAATAAGCAAAAGATTCGTAAAATTTAAGCAGGGTGAATTAAGGAAAATGAAAGGTAAAAAATTGTTACGAGAAAGAGGGCGAAAGAGAGAAAGCAAGATACACTGACAAAAGAAAACCTAAAGAATAAAGATAACAGAAAGAAAGAAAGAAAGAAAGAAAGAATATAAAGGGTTGAAAATACATTATAATATTAAGAACGCCAGAAAATGAACATTAAGAATGAAGTTAAAAAGAATGAAAAATGAAAGGAAATATAGAGAAGAATGAAAACAAGGATGAAAGATAAAATGCTTGCAATACAGGAACGTTTTTAGAAAAAGAAAAAAGAATGAAAAGAAGAATAAAAAATAAAAACAATAAAATCATGAAAAAAAAAGAATGAAAACAAAAATGAAGAACGAGGAATTCCAAGAATGGGAATGAATGAAAACAGAATTGAAAAAAGAAAAAGAAAGAATGAAAAGGAATGAAAGCAAGAACGAAAAAAAGCAAAATAACAATGAAACATATGTAAACAATAATAAAAAATGTCTATAATGAGAAAGAAAATGAAAAAATATACACAAGAAAGAAAAATAACGACCAACATAATGAAGAATTCCAGGAAGGAAAAAGCATGAAAACAAAAATGAAAAAGAGAAAAGAATGAGAATAAGAAGGAAAAAATGAAAACAAAAATGAAAAATGAAGAATTTCAAGAGTGAAAAAGAATGAAAGAAAAGATAAAAGATAAAACGCTGACAATACAAAAGTGCTATAAAAAGGACGAAAAAAAAGAAAAGAAAAAGAAACAAAGAAAGAAACAGTGCCAAAAAAGAAGAAACCTAACAATATATTCTCTTTCTACAAAGGAAAAAGATGCAAAAACGCAAAGAAAGAAAATCTTAAAATGAATTACGTTTATTTATTTATTTTTTACAAATTATCAACCCTTTGTAAGTTATTTAAATACGAAACACACATAGGATTCTAAGAAAAATTATTTTCTTTTTCGAGTTAAGATTTCATTAACAATTTTGGAGAATACTAAAAATGTTTTCCAACTGCATTTAACCCACAGATGGGGTTAGTAGAAATATTAATAACTTTCGTAAGTGCCTGTCATGAAGACGCCACGAACTCGAATTCTCACTGGAAGACACTTTCCATTAAACCACTCGTAGATTCACGCGCTATATTGATAAGAAGGATAGAGAAAATGAACAAATGAAATCAAGCAAAACATATAAAGAAAACACACGGCTACAGCAAGAAGAGCATTCAACATGGCGAGGCATGAAGCGCTCGGAAAGTAAATACGAAATAACATAATAAATATAGATAACTGATAAGTTTATTTGCATTTATATAATTGAATTTCCATTTCGTAATCCATTACGGTGATCCATGAATTTGAACGTCATTATGCA
Source organism: Acanthosepion esculentum (assembly GCA_964036315.1). Taxonomy (NCBI): domain Eukaryota; kingdom Metazoa; phylum Mollusca; class Cephalopoda; order Sepiida; family Sepiidae; genus Acanthosepion; species Acanthosepion esculentum. Next base: position 110,025,585 of record OZ038491.1, read on the forward strand.
ATTTTACCCCGCAAAATCGGAATGCCTAATAAAAGAAAACAAAACAAGATGGCGTCATATGCCAGATTGGACGCGAGATTAACGTTGATGATTGAACCCGAGCTGTCAGCAAGTGCAGACATTGGCTCCTCGTTCACTAAAGGGTCAAAATTTGCGTAACGGGTTGTCAACATCATCCACGCTCAACAACACTAGTGTGACTCCTGTTTGGTCGACAATGTCGAATAATATAATAGATGGACAGAGTTAACGATAATTAATCACATTTACTTAAAGAGAATTCGATTAGCTCGCATTAACAAGTCTGGATTCCCTGGCGCCAAAGATGGCCGCTATCCTGATATTTTTTCCATGTATGCTATAAAGCTGGCAAATTTGGAAGAGATTGTTCTCGCTTTTCTCAACGGTTCTGCTGATATTTCAGA